>CM073457.1:36757500-37307771 GCA_037074485.1 Delonix regia | reverse complement strand
ACCCAAAACCCTAAGGGAACCCTAAACCCTTAAACCCCCCCCTAAACCCTAAACCCTAAACCCTAAACCCTAAACCCTATACCCTATACCCTAATACCCTATACCCTATACCCTATACCCTATACCCTATACCCTATACCCTATACCCTATACCCTAAACCCTAAACCCTAAACCCTAAACCCTAAACCCTAAACCCTAAACCCTAAACCCTAAACCCTAAACCCTAAACCCTAAACCCTAAACCCTAAAACCCTAAACCCTAAACCCTAAACCCTAAACCCTAAACCCTAAACCCTAAACCCTAAACCCTAAACCCTAAACCCTAAACCCTAAACCCTAAACCCTAAACCCTAAACCCTAAACCCTAAACCCTAAACCCTAAACCCTAAACCCTAAACCCTAAACCCTAAACCCTAAACCCTAAACCCTAAACCCTAAACCCTAAACCCTTAACCCTTAACCCTTAACCCTTAACCCTTAACCCTTAAACCCTAAACCCTAAACCCTAAACCCTAAACCCTAAACCCTAAACCCTAAACCCTAAACCCTAAACCCTAAACCCTAAACCCTAAACCCTAAACCCTAAACCCTAAACCCTAAACCCTAAACCCTAAACCCTAAACCCTAAACCCTAAAACCCTAAAACCCTAAAACCCTAAACCCTAAACCCTAAACCCTAAACCCTAAACCCTAAACCCTAAACCCTAAACCCTAAACCCTAAACCCTAAACCCTAAACCCTAAACCCTAAAACCCTAAACCCTAAACCCTAAACCCTAAACCCTAAACCCTAAAACCCTAAACCCTAAACCCTAAACCCTAAACCCTAAACCCTAAACCCTAAACCCTAAACCCTAAACCCTAAACCCTAAACCCTAAACCCTAAACCCTAAACCCTAAACCCTAAACCCTAAACCCTAAACCCTAAACCCTAAACCCCGAACCCAAAACCCAAAACCCAAAACCCTGAGCCTTGGGCCCTGAGCCCTGAGCCCTGAGCCCTGAACCCTGAACCCTGAACCCTGAACCCTGAACCCTGAACCATCAACCCTCGACCCTCAACCCTCAAC
Organism: Delonix regia; assembly: GCA_037074485.1. NCBI lineage: Eukaryota > Viridiplantae > Streptophyta > Magnoliopsida > Fabales > Fabaceae > Delonix > Delonix regia. The sequence goes on along the minus strand of CM073457.1, from coordinate 37,306,701 downwards.
CCTCGACCCTCAACCCTCAACCCTCAACCCTCAACCCTCAACCCTAAACCCCAAACCCCAAACCCCAAACCCTAAACCCTAAAACCCTAAAACCCTTAACCTTAAGACCGTAAAACCCTTGAACCCTAAACCCTAAACCCAATACCCCAAGCCCTAAACCCTAAACCCTAAAACCCAAACCTAAACCTTAAATGCTATACCCTAAACCCTTAACCCTAAAACCCTAAAACCCTGAACCCTAAACCCTAAACCCTAAACCTTAAGAACTTAAACCCTGAAACCTTAAACCTTAAACCCTAACACCCTAAACCCTAAACCCTGAACCCCAAACCCCAATCCCTAAACCCCTTAACCCCTGAACCCTAAACCCTAAACCCTAAACCCAAAACCTCAAACCCCAAACCCCAGACCCCAAACCCTAAACCCTAAACCCTTGTGAACACCCCACCTAAACTAATAATATTAATAATTATAGTATTGATAATAAATAAAATTAAAAATTTTAAAAATTAATTAATTAAAACAAAATTGTAAAAAGCAAAAAATAGAAGTAATATGGAAAAAACCAAATCTAAAAACTAAAAATATTAAAAGGAAAAATTCAAAATATATGTTTGAAGTAAAGACATGATAATCATCTTACATAAAAATAAAATGAATAGGGTTAATAAATTTGTCTAAATACAATGAGGAGAAAAAGGCCACTAATTAAAATAAAAATGCAAAACTTGCTCACTTGCTCTCACACACGCTCACACTCACACACCCTCACTTGCTCACACTCACACACTCCCACTTGCTTACATTCATACACTCCCACTCCCACATGCATACACTCACACACACACACTATTAAGAAACAAAAAGGGCACAAAGAGGGCTGAAAAGCAAAAAGGATATGGTTGTTTCAAAGGAGGGCAGAAAAGTGGAGCAGCTCGTTTTGGAGAGAAAGTAGAAAAAGAGGGGGGACTGTGGCTGGAAAGACTATGGAAGTACAAACTCTGGTTGAATCCTAGTAAATGCCTATTCGGGGCCACATCAGGGAAGCTTTTAGGATTCGTCGTCAGCAAGAAGGGAATAGAAGTAGACCCTGATAAAATTAAGGCAATTCATGATATGCCACCACCTAGCACAACGAAAGTTCGAGGGTTCTTAGGGCGTTTAAATTACATAGCTAGGTTCATTGCGAATTTAACTGACACTTGTGAACCGATATTTAAATTATTACGCAAGAACCAACTAGGAGAATGGAATAAGACTTGCCAGCGAGCATTTGACAGGATAAAGGAGTACCTCTTGAATCCCCCTGTCCTGGTGCCGCCTACGTTAGGGCGGCCCCTTATCCTTTATTTGACGGTCCGACCAGGGTCCATGGGTGCTGTGTTAGGACAGCATGATGAATCAGGAAGAAAAGAGCAAGCGATTTATTACCTGAGTAAGAAATTTAATGAATGCGAGTCGCGGTACCCGTTAATTGAGAAGACTTGTTGCAATCTCGTGTGGACCACAAAGAGACTGAGGCAATATATGCTTTACCATGTCACATGGCTGATTTCCAGGATGGATCCGATCAGATACATCTTCGAGAGTCCTCATGTATCAGGAAGAGTCTCAAAATGGTAAGTGATACTCTCAGAATATGACGTGAAGTACATGACCAGTAAATCAATCAAAGGCAGCGTTATAGCAGAGCATTTGGCAGCTAATCCCCTGGATGAATGTCAACCGTTAGATTTTCAGTTCCCAGATGAGGATATTCTAACAATGGAGGAAGATGAACCAAAGGAGGATAAGTGGACAATGTACTTTGATGGAGTAGCCAATGTAAATGGTAGTGGATTAGGAGCGGTGATAACATCACTCGAAGGCAAGCAGTATCCAGTGGCAATCAAACTCAGTTTCAATTGCACAAATAATGTGGCGGAATATGAGGCTTGTGTCAATGGTTTACAAGCTGCCTTAGAGTTAGGTGTCAAAGATCTTGATGTGTTTGGAGATTCAGCCCTTGTAATTTATCAAGTAAAGGGGGAATGGGAAACCAAAGATCCCAAACTGATCCCCTTCCAAAAGTACTTGACGAAACTGTTATCAAGGTTTAAAGAGATAAATTTCACACATCTAACCCGTGATAAAAATCAATTTTTTGATGCATTGGCTACCCTGGCTGTAATGATCAAATTAGACTGTGGAGTCAACATGCTTCCCATCCAGATTGAGACTCGGGACACCCCGGCCTACTGCCTAAATGTGGAGGAAGAAAGCGATGGACGACCATGGTTCCATGATATAAAGAACTATGTCCAGAGTCAACAATACCCGACTGAGGCATCTGAGAATGATAAAAAAACCATTTGCCGATTGGCGATGAGTTTTTTCCTTAGTGGAGAAGTGTTGTATAAAAGGTCATGGGACAACACCCTGCTCTAATGTGTGGATGCATCAGAAGCACGAAGGATAATGATAGAGATTCACGAGTGAACATATGGGACCCATGCTAATGGCCATACCATGACTAGACAAATTCAAAGGTGTGGGTACTTCTGGTTAACCATGGAGAAAGACTGCATTGACTACGTGAAGAAATGTCATAAATGTCAGACATATGCTAACAGGATTAATGCTCCACCGCAACCTCTGCACAACTTAGTGGCACCTTGGCCATTCTCAATGTGGGGAATAGACGTGATTGGCCCCATTAATCCAAAGGTGTCTAATGGACATCGATTCATTCTGGTAGCCATTGATTACTTCACGAAATGGATAGAGGCATGTTCGTTCTCCAATATTACCCAAAGGGTCTTCCTCCGATTTTTGAAATCGAACATTATATGCAGATATGGTGTACCAGAAAGGATTATCACTGATAATGCGCCCAACCTAAATGGAGTTGACGTCAAGAAGTTATGTGAACAATTTAAGATTAAACGTCACAACTCTGCACCCTATCGGCCACAGATGAATGGGGCAGTCGAGGCAGCAAACAAAAATATCAAAAAGATCATTAGCAAGATGGCTATCACTTATAAAGACTGGCATGAGATGCTCCTGTATACTCTTCATGAGTATCGCACAATAGTACAAACGTCCACAGGGGCAACGCCTTACTCTTTAGTATATGGTATGGAGGCAGTCACCCTTATTGAGGTAGAGATCCCTTCTTTCCGAGTGTTGATCGAATCCAACCTATAGGAGAGGGAGTAGGTAAAGACACGGTATGAGCAACTGAATATGATCGAAGAAAAATGACTAGTAGCTATGTGTCATGGGCAACTATACCAAAAAAGGATGGCAAGGGCCTTTAATCAAAAGATTCATCCCAGGCAATTCAAGCCAGGGGAGTTGGTTCTAAAAAAGATCCTCTCGAATCAGGAAGATAATAGAGGCAAATGGGCTCTTTCATATGAAGGTCCATATATGGTGATACGAGTATTCTCCAGAGGTGCACTAGTTCTTGCCGATATGGATGGAAGGGAGCTCGAAAAACCAGTTAACTCTGATGTAGTAAAGAAATACTTTGCTTAAAATGGGAATGGCAGGAAAGAGGAAAGAAGAGAGAAAGGAGATTTTACAATCAGGGCCAGTTAGATCGAAACCTAAAATTGTGGTTTAAACAAAAGAAAGGGCAATAAATGATGAACAAAGTGAGACAATACAAGGACCAAATCACCTATCTAGAAAAGGTCCTCAGAGATTGTCTTCATTAATCAGTTTCTAAATAAGTGTATCCGACGACAACACCAGGCGCAAACAACCATTGCCACTTGGAGACAAAAGTCAAAGTCATTCCAGTCATTTTTTTTTTTTTTGGTTAATCTTTGCATTAACATTTGATTTATCACCCGCTCTCCTTAGGACCATGTGGTCTATCTTTGAGATGGAATCGCTTACTCATTTAAGATAACTGCTTCTTGTCACTCTTTTCCTTTCTATATATCGTGCTACCTTCATAATTGCTTCATGCATTCAATACACAAAATAAACATTCAAGCGAATAATGCCATTCAAAATATTGTCGCCTTTCAAAATATTGTATAATGATATGCATTTCGGAAACACCCACAATTCTTTAAGTGCTTCCATGAAACTATTGGGATGAAGCTTAATGCGAGAAACATGTACGCGTCTTGGCGTTTCCGTGGCATTTCTGATTTTGTTACCGGGTTACTTTGTAAAATGGGATATAGAAGCATTTTCAATGTCCTCTAGTTTACTGTAAAGAAAAGAATATAAGCCTGCCGAGAGTTAAGCCGAAGAGGTAAAGTTATGCAAATCCCCACTTGTAGAAACGGTGGATTCATAGTCACAACACAAAAGGAGCTTGGTTAGGCAATGCTTTCGCTCTGGGCAATATTGATGTCTTTCCAATTACCATGAACTATAACCTAACATGTCACCCCCCAACTTCCAAAGTAAAAGGTAGAGGTTCTACGTTAACGTAAAGTCTCTTATTTCTAACACCCAGGCTATAATTTTGAAATATATCAAAGCAAATAAAATTTTCATTATTCTTAAAAAACGAGCCTATCTCATGCATCCATGGTGCTCCACGCTTATCATATATCTCACTCCTGCATGTCCAGGCAATTTACATTTCCGCCAAAGTCCTACATCATGTCCAGGCAATTTAAATTTATGCAAAAGTCCTGCATCGCGTCCAGGCAATTTACATTTTCGCAAAAGTCCTGCATCGCGTCCCGGCAATTTACATTTCTGCTAAAGTCCTGCATCTTGTCCAGGCAGTTTACATTTTTGTCAAAGTCCTGCATCGTGTCCAGACAAGTTACATTTATGCAAAAGTCCTGCATCGTGTCTCGGCAATTTACATTTCTGTCAAAGTCCTACATCGTGTCCAGGCAATTTACATTTTTGTCAAAGTCCTGCATCGTGTCCGGGCAATTTACATTTCTGTCAAAGTCCTGCATCGTGTCCAAACAATTTACATTTTTGCCAAAGTCCTGCATCATGTCCAGGCAATTTACATTTATGTCGAAAGCCACGCATCTTGTTCAGGATATTCACCATCCTTTCTAAGCACGAATTTACCCCTGCCTTCCCCTGTCTTCCCTCGAGGTGGAAGATGGTGTGTTCATGTCTTTGCTTGTTCTTAAGATTAGGTCATTTCTTCACTATATTCACTTCCCTAACTTAAGAGACAAGCAAAGAGAGGCAACTGTGAACACCCCACCTAAACTAACAATAATAATAATTATAGTAATGATAATAAATAAAATTAAAAATTTTGAAAAATTGATTAATTAAAACAAAATTGCAAAAAGCAAAAAATAGAAGTAATATGGAAAAAACCAAATCTAAAAACCAAAAATATTAAAAGGAAAAATTCAAAATATATGTTTGAAGTAAAGACATGATAATCATCTTACAAAAAAATAAAATGAATAGGGTTAATAAATTTGTCTAAATACAAATAGGAGAAAAAGGCCACCTAATTAAAATAAAAATGCAAAACTTGCTCACTTGCTCTCACACACCCTCACTTGCTCACACTCCCACTCCCACATGCATACACTCACGCACACACACACATTACTAAGAAACAAAAGGACAAGGAGGGCTGAAAAGCAAGAGAGAGCTGGTTGTTTCAGAAGAGAGCAGAAAGTGGAGCAGCTCGTGCAGAAAAAGGAAAGAGGTTGGCTGGAGCAGAGAGTGGAGCAGCTGGTGGTTTCAGAAAAAACAGAAAAGAGGAAGAGACCATGAGCAGAGAAAGGAGGCTGCTGGTGGTTTCAGAAAAAATAGAAAAGAGGAGGAGACCGTGAGCAGAGAAATGAGGCAGCTGATGGTTTCAAAAAAAGCGGAAAAAGGGGTTGCAGACCGTGGCTGGAGTATATAGGGTGCAGACCGTGACTGGAGTATGGAAGGTGCAAACCGTGGCTGGAATATATGGGGTGCAGTCCGTGGCTGGAGGATATAGGGTGCAGACCGTGACTAGAGCATGGAAGGTGCAGACTGTGGCTGCAATATATAAGGAGGAGACCGTGGCAGGAGGAGGGGGGAAGGAGAAAACCAAGAAGAAGAGAAAGAGCCGAGAGAAGCCACAGACTGAGCAAACCGAGAAAGAAGGAAGCCGAGCTGGAATCCAGAAACAAAGCAAGTAGAACCGAGTTAGAACTGAAGAACACAACCAGCTGGGCCAACACTACGGTGACAGTTGAGGAAACCAGAAAACTTGTTCCCCTATTCCGAGCAACATGAACAAGGGCGAACAGAGGAGAATCATCTGAGCTAAAGAGTAGCCGTGAAGGAGAGAAGAGAATCATCTCGCTTTCTTGTGGTTCTCCTTTAAAGGTATAACCTTATGGAGGATTTGAAGATGTTAATGAAAGTTTAGATGAGTAGAGGCAGAGACAATTTCAATATTTTGTAAAGTGAACTCATAGACTGGGTTACTTTAATGTATGACGTAATCAAACATTCCATTTTAGTAAAATGCATGGTTTCTTTTTTTGGCTATCAAATATGTTCGTTACTACATATATGAAATATCAGAAATCACGTGAAAAAGTAGGTTGTGTGGTGTAAAATAGACCTACGCATGTGGATATTAAATGTTCCTTGCGTTAGCTGTTAACTTTGATTCATTGAGTGTTACAATACGTACCCTCAAAGATTCAAAGGTCCGTAGTCCTTATACCCTTTATGCCAAGTCAACATATTGAAAAATCAGAAACCCAGGTAACTATTTCATTATTAAAGTCCTTTTTTTTTTCTAAAAAAGAGCAGGTAAAAAGCCAATATTGCCCGAGGGGGGAAGAATTTGTCTAGCCAAGCTCAGTTGCCGAGAAGAACGTATTTAACTAGAGCACGTGCTAGAGCTATGGCCACCGAAAATAGTCGATCAGAAACTGAGCAGCGGTTAGAAGCTGAAGTGGGAGCCCTAAAGGATCAAATGGGGACAATGCAATCTTAAATGTTAGAAATGATGAAGCTATTACAAAATATGAGTTCGAGTGTGGCTGCAAATAACGTTCCACCAAACCCCACTAATGTAGACCACGGAGCCCCTAATACGAGTGCTAAAATACCGAGAGTAACTTCAGGTAGTCCTTCTGCCACCGGGGTTCCGGAACAGACAAAGACCTGCGACAGTGAGTCGGCCACCGAATCCCTTGGCTTCAGGGGCGAAAGGACAGGGGTATCAAGAATGGAACCAAGGGGGTGTTTCCCCTTATGACCTTCCAGGAGGGGAGCCGGCTATCAGGATCATTAGTCCCGTTCAGTCCGTTGCCAATACTGGCCTTAAGATGAAAGAGGGCAACGAGAAGTTAAAGACAGGCTGCAAGCTCTGCAGGGGCCAACTAACTGGAAGTCAGTCGAGTTGGAGGAATTATGTTTAGCCCCAGAGGTACCCATCCCTAAGAAGTTCAAAGTGCCTAAGTTCACCAAATATGATGGTAGTGGAGATCCGCACTATCATCTAAAGTCATACTGCACCAAAATGTCATTATGGTCTAAAGATGAGAGGTTTCTTATAAACTTTTTCCACGAGAGTTTGACCGGGGTAGCATTGCATTGGTTCATGAAGCTAGACCACTCTAAACTAAAGAGATAGAGGGATCTTACCGATGTGTTCATGAGGCAATATAGGTTCAACCTCGATACAGTGCCCACATGAGAGCCCTTAAAAGGGTTGAAACGAGCAGAACCGAGACCAACCACGAAGAGCAAACTGAGTAGAGAGCAAAGAAAGTGTGAGCCGAGAACACCCTCCCCTGTTCCAAGCAGCGTGAACAGGGCCGAACAAAGGTGAGTAATCTGAGAAAGGGTGAAGAGAGGAGAGAGATAGAAACACTACTCACCATAGACCGAGGAAGGCCGAGGGGGATCGCTGGAGAAAGAGAGTCACTAGGTAGAAGAGTCAGTCGAGACGAAGCCCAGGTAACTCTCGCGCATGCATACTGATGTTCACGCTGCATCTCATTTCGAAATGTTTTGTTCAGGTTCTTCGTTTTTTTTTTTGTTTTTCTTTTGTTTTTTAGTTTGTTAGTTAATTAATTAATTAATTAATTTGTTATTATTAGTATTATTATTTTTATATGAGATTAATTTTTTGCTTTATAAGTAAGGTTTTAAGGGAATCATCGAGTGAGAATATTGTTCTCTTTGGATGTTTGGGATCATGTGAGATTTCTATCTCCTTAGATCCCAAAAATTAATACATACTTGTTGTAAATAATAATAATAATAATACAAAATAATAATAATAATAATTAAATATTTTAGTCTCCTTAGATCCCTAAAATTAGTACACATTTGTTTTAAAAATAATAATAATTAAATATTTACTTTAATTAAATATTTCCCATCATTTACGAAATTATTGTATGAGAATATTGTTCTCCTCGAATGCTTAGGGTTGTGTGAGATTTGAATCTCCTTATATCCTCAAAATTAGTACATACTTATTTTAAAATAATATTAACAATAATAATAATAATGCAAAAGTGACAATTCAATTTCATACTTTCGTCTATACAATAATAATATATATAGTAATAATGTGTACAATAATGATATATATTTAAGAAATTAATAATTTATTATATTAAATTATTCAAATATATATTTATGTAATTACTTATTAAATTCAATGTCTATGACATTTAACTTAAAATAATAATTAATTACATATTGCAAATGAACATAATTAAATTAGAATTATAAATTAATACTAAAAATCAATAATAAATTAATCATTAAATTGCAGATATATTCAATAACAATAATTAATATTCTACAATGATAATTGGAGTATTTTATTTCTTTTGGATATTGAATTTCTATTTTTAAATTCGTATATTTTTAATTAAGTAAATATATTAATTAAATATTCATTAGTAATTAAATAATCAATAAACATATTCACCAAATTAGTAACTAAATAATTAAAAACATAAATTAAATAAATTAATTGTAAATATATTATATATAAATTTATGATATAAGAAATTAATAATATAATGTAATAAACATATAATACAAATAAATTTATGTAAAAATATAACAATAAATATACATTAAATATTTATATATTTAATAACATATTTATTATGTAATAATATCAATCAAAACATATTGCAAATGAATATTTTTTTTAGTATTACAAATTGATGCTAAAAATTAATAATGAATTAATCATTAAATTACTGAAAAATTCAATAACAATAATTAATATTCCACAATAATAAGTAGAGAATATTAGAGTATCTTATTTCTTCTAGACATTGAATTTCTATTTTTATTTTCATATATTTGTAGTTAAGTAAATATATTAATCAAATATACATTAGTAATTAAATAATAAATAAACATATTCATTAAATTAGTAACTAAATAATTAAAAGTATAGATGAAATATTCTAATTGGTTATATATTTTATATAAATTTATCACATAAGAAATATATAATTTAAAGTAATAAACTTATAAGATAAATATATATATATATATATATATATAGATATAGATATAAAAGTATTACAATAAATATATATTAAATACTTATGTATTTAATGATTATTATTGTGGAATATTGTTATAGTTATTGAATGCATCATTAATTTAATGATTAATTTACTATTAAGTTCTAGCATTAGATTGTAATACTAATTTAATTATGTTCATTTACAATATGTAATTAATTATTATATTAATTTAAATATCATAGACATTGAATTTAATAAATATAAATATGTGAAATAAAATAACATTTGTTTTTACCAATATTATTACATAATATATATGTTTTTAAATATATAAATATTTAATATATATTTATTGTTATATTTTTAGACATATTTATTTATATTACATATTTATTATGTTATATTATATATTTGATATGTGGTAAATTTATATATAATATATATCCAATTAGAATATTTCATCTATACTTTTAATTATTTAGTTACTAATATAATGAATATGTTTATTTATTATTTAATTACAAATGTATATTTGATTAATATAATTTTTTAATTACAAATGTACGAATATAATAATAGAAATTCAATGTCCAGAAGATATAAAATACTCTAATATTCCCTAATTATTATTGTGAAATATTAATTATAGTTATTGAATATATCATTAATTTAATGATTAATTTACTATTAAGTTCTAGCATTAGTTTGCAATACTAATTTAATTAATTATTATATTAATTCAAGTATCATAGACATTGAATTTAATAAATATAAATATGTGAAATAAAATAACATTTGTTTTGACCAATATTATTGCATAATAAATATGTTATCAAATATATAAATATTAAATATATACTTATTGTTATATTTTTATATAAATTTATTTATATTATATGTTTATTACATTATATTATATATTTATTGTGTGATAAATTTATATATAGTATATACCAAGCTATTATATTTAATTTATGTTTTTAATTATTTGGTTACTAATTTAGTGAATATGTTTATTTATTATTTAAATAGTAACATTTTTTTTAATTAGTATATTTACTTAATTACAAATATTTGAATTTAAAAATAGAAATTCAAACTCCAAAAGAAACAAAATACTCTAATATTCTCTAATTATTATTGTGGAATATTAATTATAGTTGTTGAATATATCAGTAATTTAATGATTAATTTAATATTCAGTTCTAGAATTAGTTTTAATACTAATTTAATTATGTTCATTTACAATATCTAATTAATTGTTATATTAATTTAAAAATTTATTATATTAAATTATTAAAATATATATTTATTAAATTACTTACTAAATTCAATGTCTATAATATTTAAATTTTTATAATAATTAATTACATATTGCAAATGAACATAATTAAATTAGTATTATAAATTAATGCTAAGAATTAATAATAAATTAATCATTAAATTACTTATATAATCAATATCAACAATTAATATTCCACAATAATAATAGAGAATATTAGAGTATTTTATTTCATTTCAATATTGAAATTCATATATTCATATATATGTAAATTAATTAATTAAATATACGTAAGTAATTGAATAATAAATAAACATATTCATTAAATTAGTAACTAAATAAGTTAAAGTATAAATGAAATATTCTAATTTTATATATATTAAATATAAATTTATCACATATGAAATATATAATACAATGTCATAAACATATAATACTATTTTAATTATGTTCATCTAAAATATGTAATTAATTATTATATTAATTTAAATATCATAGACATTGAATTCAATAAATAACTAAAACAACATAAACAACTTATTTTTCTGTAGTTATAAATATAACCATCTTTTCTGCTTGACATATTTCTTCTTGTTTCAGTTCTAGTATTTTAAATCTAACCAGATAATGCTACTTACTTTTTATGTGTTTAGGCTATATAGATACTGATATTGGCTTTTATGTTTTCCTTTCAAATTTAGGTTCAGTGAGATGTGCATTATTATTAAGTTAGACCCTTAAATCCCAGGAAAGCTGATTGCTTTCATAAGCTAGTGGTTACAATTACGAAGGATCATTAACACATGAAGAAACTATTCTTTTTCAAATCTTTCGCGTCTAGTAGTGGGAACAACAATACAGTTCCCCCATAATCCACAAATAAGCAAATATGCTGGGAGAAATCGTCAAAAAGTGGATTATATACTCAGGCTCATGGCAGAGCTAATGATATTTTCTGAAGTCTCAAGGGTAGGTTCTTCAAATCACGGAGGCAAGTATTTTGCAGAGATTTATTAGTATCTTCCAGTAGTTGAACTCTTACTTCTAAGAAGTAGAGGCAATCTTCTATCCTAAATTCACATAAAACTGAGAGGCCTTGCTTAGCTAGCTCTTCAAGGTCTCATCTTGATTCATCTGGGAGCCTTGACAGAATTTTAGAGTATTTTATTTCTTCTGTACATTGAATTTCTATTTTTATATTCTTATATTTGTAATTAAATAAATATAGTAATCAAATATACATTATTAATCAAATAATAATTAAACATATTCATTAATTTAGTAACTAAATAATTAAAAGTATTGATGAAATAGTCTAATTGGTTATATATTTTATATAAAATTATCACATAAGATATATATATTATAATGTAATAAACTTATAATATAAATGAATATATATAAGAATATAACATTAACAATATATTAAATACTTACATAATTAATATCATATTTATTATATAATAATATCAGTCAATAGATATTTTATTTATTTGTTCTAGTATATTTATATTTTCTAACTAATATTTAATATATATTTTATATATTAATATACAATATCTAAATATATTTTTATACATTATATTCCTTGATTTCAGGGCTGTCCCTGTTGATTGTCATAAAGATAAATTATACATATATTTCATGTATATTAATAAATTACATATATTAAATAATTATATAACATAATTTGAATTAACATAATATATATTTAACAAATTATTAATCAGCAATATTTATGAGATTTAACATTTTTGAAAATTTTAAATAAAAAAATTTTAAATTAACATAATAATAATAATACGAATAATAAGAGGGAAGTACCAAATTGGTCGTCTACCTTTACACTATGTGATAATTTGGTCCCTCACAATGCACTGTGACAAATTAGTCCCTCGAAAATTTTCTTTCATGGAAAATTTGTTTGATTATTGTCCAGAAGAAATAAAATACTCTAATATTCTCTACTTATTATTGTTGAATATTAATTATTGTTATTGAATGCACTTGTAATTTAATGATTAATTTATTATTAATTTTCATCGTTAATTTATAATACTAATTTAATTATGTTCATTTCAAATATGTAATTAATTAAGATTTTAATTTAAATATCTTAGACATTGAATTTAATAAGTTATTTCATAAAGATATATTTTAATAATTTAATATAAAAATGATTAATTTATTTGATATGTATCATTATTATACACATTATTATTGCATAGACGAAAGTACGTAATTTAACCCTCACTTTTGCACTTTGTGACTCCCCTACAATTTAATTGTGACTAATTAGTCCCTCTCAAATTTAAATGTGTACAAAATCAGTCCCTCTAATTGTAGTATTGAGTGACAAATTTTTCATGAAAAAGGATTTTTTAGAGACTAATTTGCCAGAATGCATTGTGAGGGACTAAATTATCACAAAGTGTAAAGGTGGTGGACCAATTTGGTACTTCCTCTTATTATTTGTATTATGTTTATTTTAAAGATTTTTTAATTTATACTTGTCTAAAATATTAAATCTCATAAATGTTGCTTATTAATAATTTGTTAAATCTATTTTATAATAATTCACATTATATTATATAATTATTTGGTACATGTCGTAACCGACCTTTCGGCGGAATAAAATAAAAAGAGTTTAAATTGGTTCCCAAAAACGAATATTGAAAACCAATTTATTTGGAGTCGCCACCAAAATTTTTAACAGAAAACTTTGGAAAACCAATTTAAAATAAAGAGAAAAAGGCAACAGGGTCTGCAAAATCAAAGATGAGTTCGGGAGTCTATTTGGGTGTGGGGAAGGTGTTAGGCACCCCACAACACCCGTCCATGAGGACGATTACCTTAAACTAGTCAATTGAAATAGAATATGGCCTTAAATTTATCTCAATTACCCTTTATTGACATGCATGCTTGTTAAATAGAAAAGACAAAAACGACAATAGTGGAAACAAACAGATAGATATTTACAAAGAGTGGACTTGACCTAGGATGAAAAACTAGGGCCTACGTACCCTACAATAGGGATCAAAGTCCACGTAGTTCGACCAAAGGGCATGTTTATTAGTTGATGATTTGTGAATTTTATGAAGAGTACAGGAGAGTTTAAATTAAATAGATTTTTATAAACAAAACGAAATTAGGATTTGGTTTGTGTGTTTTAATTTACGACAATCTGATTAATCTACCTCTCATGATCTCTTCATTTTTTCTTTTTAATTGATTTTTTTTAATTTTGTATTTCAAGTATTTATTTTGAAATTTAAACGAAATGCTTATAAAGAATGAAACTTAATCATATTGTTAAAAAAATTATTTAATTAAAATATTTATTTTTGCATTACTATCATTATTGTTATTATTATTTTAAAACAAGTATGTACTATTTTCAAAGTTTATGGAGATTGAAATCTCACACGACCCCAAGCACTCAAGGAGAATGGTATTCTCACACAATGATTTCGCAAATAATAGAAAATATTTAATTAAAGTATTTGTTTTCACATTATTGTTATTTTTAAACAAATATGTACTAATTTTCGAGATCTAAGGATATTAAAATCTCACATGATCCCAGGCACTCGAGGAGAACAATATTATCACACGATGATTTCGTAAATAATGGAAAATATTTAATTAAAGCATTTATTTTTACATTATTATTATTTTTTAAACAAGTATGTATTAATTTTCGGGATCTAAGGGGATTAAAATCTCACATGATCCCGAGCACTCGAGGAGAACAATATTCTCACACGATGATTTTGCAAAATAATGGAAAATATTTAGTTAAAGTAAATATTTAATTATTATTATTTTTAAAACAAATGTGTACTAATTTTAGGGATCTAAGGAGATTAAAATCTCACATAATCTCATGCAATCGAGAAAAACAATATTCTCACACGATAATTTCGTAAACAATAGAAAATATTTAATTAAAGTAAATATTTAATTTTTTTGTATTATTATTATTTATAACAAGTATGTATTAATTTGTGGGATCTAAGGAAATCAAAATCTCACACGATCTCAAACACTCAAGGAGAACAATATTCTAATTCAATGACTTTCTTAGAACCTTGTTTATAAAGCCAAAAATTATTCTCATATTGACATAAAAATAATAATAATAATGATCATAATAATAATAATAATAAAAAGAAAAAAATATACGTATAATGTAAATGTATATATTATATATAAATTTACTGCAAATGAAATATATAATATAATGTAATAAATATGTAACATAAATAAATAAATATAGAAATATAACAATAAATATATATTAAATATTTAAATATTTAAAAACATATATATCATGTAATAATATCGGTAAAAAAAAAATGTTATTTTGTTTCACATATTTATATTTATTAAATTCAATGTCTATGATATTTAAAGTAATATAATAATTAATTAGATATTGTAAATGAACATAATTTAATTAGTATTGCAAACTAATGCTAAAACTTAATAAAGAATTAATCATTAAATTATTGATATATTCAATAATAATAATTAATATTCAACAATATTAATTAGAGTATTTTATTTTTTTTAGAAATTGAATTTCTATTTTAAGATTCATACATTTGTAAGTAAATAAATCTATTAATCAAATATACGTTAGTAATTAAATAATAAATAAACATATTCATTAAATTAGTTACAAAATAATTAAAAGTATAGATGAAATATTCTAATTGGATATATATATATATTATATAAATTCACTGCATATGAAATATATAATGTAATGTAATAAATATGTAACATAAATACACACACACACACACACATATATATAACGATAAATACATATTAAATATTTATGTATTTAATAACATATATATTATGTAATAATATCGGTCAAAACAAATATTATTTTATTACAAACTAATACTAGAACTTAATAAAAAATTAATCATTAAATTACTGATATATTCAATAACAATAATTAATATTTCACAATAATAATTAGAGAATATTAGAGTATTTTATTTCTTTTGAGCAATGAATTTCTAATTTTATACTCACAAATTTGTAATTAAATAAATAAATTAATCAAATGTACATTAGTAATTAAATAATAAATAAACATATTCTTTAAATTAGGAATTAAATAATTAATAGTATAAATGAAATATTCCAGTTGGATATATGTTAGATTTCATTTATCACATATGAAATATATAATATAATGTAATAAATATATAATTTAAATAAATATATGTGAAAATATAAATATATATATATATATATTAAATATTTATATAATATTTAATGACATATTTATTATGTAATAATATCGGTCAAAACATATGTTATTTTACTAATCATATTTATATTTTGATTAACAAATTGTAAATTAATTAATTACATATTGTAAATTAACATGATTAAATTATATTATAAATTAATGCTAAAAATTAATAATAAATCAACCGTTAAATTACCGATATATTCAATAACAATAATTAATATTCCACAATAATAATTAGATAATATAAGAGTATTTTGTTTATTTTGGATATCGAATTTCTATTTTTAAATTCATATATTTGTAATTAAGTAAATATATTCATTAAAAATACAATGGCAATTAAATAATAAATCAACATATTCACTATATTAGTTACTAAATAAATGAAAGTATTAATTAAATATATTAAGTTGATATATATTATATATAAATATATCATTCAGCAAATATATAATATAATGTAACAAACATATAATATAAATAAATTTAAATAAATAATAATAATAAATATAGATTAAATATTTATATATTTAATAATATATTTATTAATATTCTATAATAATAACTAGAGAATATTAGAGTTTTTAATTTCTTTTTGAGTTTGAATTTCTATTTATATATTCGTACATTTGTAATTAAGTAAATATATTAATTAAACATACGTTAGTAATTAAAAAATAAATAAACATATTCACTAAATTAGTAACTAAATAATTAAAAGTATCGATGAAATATTCCAATTGGATATATATTATAAACAAAATTATCATATATGAAATATATAATATATTGTAATAAATATATAATATTAATAAATATATGTTAAAATATAACAATAAATATATATTTTAAATATTTATATATTTAATAACATATTTATTATGTACTAATATTAGTCAAAACATATGTAATTTTATGACTTATATTTATATTTATTAAATTCAATGTCTATGATATTTAAATTGATATAGTGAATAATTGCATATTGTAAATGACCATAATTAAATTAGTATTACAAACTATTGTTAGAAATTAATAGTAAATTAATCATTAAATTACTGGTATATTCAATAAAAATAATTTATATTCCACAATAATAATTAAAGAATATTAGAGTATTTTATTTCTTCTTGACATTCAATTTCTATTTTTATATTCATTCATTTGTAATTAAATAAATATATTAATCAAATATACATTAGTAATTAAATAATAAATAAACATATTCATTACATTAGTAACTAAATAATTTAAAGTATAGATGAATTATTCCAATTGGATATATATATTATATATAAATTTATCATATGTGAAATATATAATATAATGTAATAAATATATAATATTAATAAATATATGTAAAAATATAACAATAAATATATATTAAATATTTATATATTTAATAACATGTTTATTATATGATAATATCAGTCAAAACATATTTTATATATTTATTTTAGCATATTTATATATTGTAACTAATATTTAATATATATTTTATATATTAATAACAAATTTATTATGTAATAATACCGGTCAAAAAATATTTTATTTTACTACACATATTTATATTTATTAAATTATTTATTATATTCAATATCTATGTTATTTATATTAATATAATTATTAATTACATATTAAAAATGAACACAAATAAATTAGTATTACAAATTAATGCTAGTAATTAATAATAAATTAATCATTAAATTACTAATATATTCAGTAAAAATAATTAATATTCTACAATAATAATTAGAGAATATTGGAGTATTTTATTTTCTTTTGATATTGAATTTCTATTTTCAAAATTTATATATTTGTAATTAAATAAATATATTAATTAAATATACGTTTGTAATTAGATAATAAATAAACATATTCTCTAAATTAGTAACTAAGTAATTAAATATATTAATTAAGTATACCTTAGTAATTAAATAATGAATTAACATATTCATTAAAGTAGTAATAAAATAATTAAAAGTATACATGAAATATTCTAATTGGTCATATATTTTATATAAATTTATCACATAAGAAATAAATAATATAATGTAATAAACATATAATTTAATAAATATATATGAAAATAGAACAATAAATATATATTAGATATTCATATATTTAATATCATATTGATTATATAATAATATTGGTCAATACATATTTTATTTATTTGTTTTTGTATCATTATATATTGTAACCAATATTCAATATTTTTTTTTATGTGTTAATGAATGTTATCTAAATATATTTTCATACATTATATTATTTGATTTCAGGGCAGTCCTTATTGTCCGTCGTGAAGACAAACTATACATTTATTTCATGTATATTAGTAAATTATATTTATTAAATAATTATATAATATAATGTATATTATTAAAATATATATTTAACAAGTTATTAATTAGCAATATTTATGAGATTTAATATTTTGGAAAAGTATAAATTATAAACAATTTAAGATTGAAAAAATAATATTACATATAATTAGAGAGAAGTACTAAATTTGTCTTCCACCTTTACACTTTGTGATAATTTGGTCCCTTAAAAATTTATTTTCATGGAAAATTTGTCCTTCATTCCTATAATTGGATGGACTAATTTTGTACACATTTAAATTAGAGAAGGACCAATTTGCCACAATTAAATTGTAAATTAACATAATTAAATTAGTATTACAAATTATTGCTAAAAATTAATAAAAAATAACGATTAAATTACTTATATATTCAATAAAAATAGTTAATTTTCCACAATAATAATTACATAATATTAGAGTATTTTATTTCTTTTGGATATTGATATTCTATTTCTAAATTTATGTATTTGTAATTAAGTAAATTAATTAATTGAATATACATAAGTAATTAAATAATAAATAAACATATTCATTAAATTAGTAACTAAATAATTAAAAGTATAGATGAAATATTCTAATTGGTTATATATTTTATAAAAATTTATCACATAAGAAATATATAATATAATGTAATAAACATATAATATCAATATATATATATATATATATAATAACAATAAATATATAGTAAACATTTATATACTTAATATCTTATTTATTGTATGGTAATATCGGTCAATACTTATTTTATTTATTTGTCTTAGTATATTTATATATTTTAACTAATATTTAATATATATTTTATAAATTAATATACGATATTTAAATATATTCTTATACATTATACTCCTTGACTTCAGGGTAGTCCCGGTTTACCATCGTAAAGATAATATATATATATATATATATTAAATATTTAAATAATATAATGTGTATTACTATAATATATATTTACAAATTATTAATCAACAATATTTATGTGATATAATATTTTTGAATAGTATAAATTAAAAACACTTTAAAATAAACATAATAATAATACTAATAATAAGAGGAAAGTACCAAATTGGTCCTGCACCTTTACATTTTGTGACAATTTGATCATTTACAATGCACTGTAATAAATTAGTCCTTAAAAAATCTTTTTTCATGAAAAATTTGTCCCTCATTCCTACAATTGGAAGGACTAATTTTGTACACATTTAAATTTGAGAGGAACTAATTTGTCACAATTAAATTGTGGGAGAGTCACAAAGCGCACAAGTGATGGTTTAATTGTGTACTTTTATCAATGCAATAATAATATATAGTAATAATGTGTATAATAATTATACATATTCAATAAATTAATCCTTTATTATATTATACTATTAAAATATATATTTATTAAATTACTTACTAAATTCAATGTTTATAATATTTTAATTAATATAATAATTAATCACATTTTGTAAATGAACATAATTAAATTAGTATTATAAATTAATGCTAAAAATTAATAATAAAGTAATCATTAAATTACTGATATATTCAATAATAATAAATAATATTCCACAATAATAATTAGAGAATATTAGAGTATTTTATTTTTTTTGGATATTGAATTTCTATTTTTAAATTCATATATTTGTAATTAAGTAAATATATTAATTAAATATACATTAGTAATTAAATAAACAATAAACATATCCACTAAATTAGTAACTCAATAATTAAAAATATAAATCAAATGTATTAATTGTATATATGTTATATATAAATTTATGATATAAAATATATATAATATAAATAAATTTATGTAAAAATATAACAATAAATATAAATTAAATATTTATATATTTAATAACATATTTATTATATAATAATATTGGTCAATACATATTTTATTTACTATATTATTTATTAAGTTCAATGTCTATGTTATTTAAATTAATATAATAATTAATTACATGTCAATGAACATAATTAAATTAGTATTAGAAATTAATGCAATGAATTAATAATAAATTAATCATTAAATTACTGAAATATTCAGTAACAATAATCAATATTCCACAATAATAATTAGTGAATATTAGAGTATTTTATTTCTTTTGGACATTGAATTTCTATTTTTATATTCATATATCTGTAATTGTATAAATATATTAATTAAATCCACATTAGATATTAAATATTAAGTAAACATATTCATTAAATTAGTAATTGAATAATTAAAAGTATAAATGAAATATTCTAATTTTATATATATTACATATAAATTTATCACATAAGCAATATATAATATAATGTAATAAACATATAATATGAATGAATATATAAAAAAATATAACAATAAAAATATATTAAATACTTATATATATTTAATATCATATTTATTATATAATAATATGGGTCAATACATATTTTATTTTTTTGTTTTAGTAAATTTATATTTTTTTAACTAATAATTAATATATATTTTAAAATTAATAAACATTACTTGAATATATTTTTATACATTATATTCCTTAACTTCAAGGTAGCCCTTGTTGACTTTCGTGAAGACAAATTATACATATATTTCATGTATATGAGTAAATTATATATGTTAAATAATTATATAAGGCAAACCTGTTGACCATTGTGAAGACAAATTATATTTATATTTCATGCATATTAGTAAATTTATATATATTAAATAATTATATAACATAATGTGAATTATTATAATATATATTTAACAAATTATTAATATGCAATATTTATGAGATTTAGTATTTTTGAACATTGTAAATTAAAAAAAATTTTAAAATTAACATAATAATAATACATATAATCAGAGGGTAATTCCAAATTGGTCTTCCACCTTTACACTTTGTAACAATTTGGTCCCTCATGATGCACTGTGACAAATCAGTCCCTCAAAAATCTTTTTTCATGGAAAATTTACCCTTCATTCCTACAATTAGATGACTGATTTTGTACACATTTAAATTTAGAAGGGACTTTTTTGCCACAATTACATTGTGGAAGGTCACTAAGTACAAAAGTGAGGGTTCAATTGCGTACTTTCATCTATACAATAATAATATATATTGTAGTAATATGTATAATAATTATCCATATTTAATAACTTAATCATTTATTATATTACATTATTAAAATATGTATTTATTAAATGACTTATTAAATTCAATGTATATAATATTTAAATAAATATAATAATTAATTTCATATTGTAACTGAACATAATTAAATTCATATTATAAATTAATGCTAAATATTAAAGAAAAATTAATCATTAAATTATTGATATATTCAATAACAATAATTAATATTCCATAATAATAATTAGAGAATATTAGAGTATTTTATTTCTTCTGGACATTGAATATCTATTTTCAATTTCATATATTTGTAATTGAGTAAATATCTTAATAAAATATACATTTGCAATTAAATAATAAATAAAAATTCACTAAATTAATAACTAAATAATTAAAAATATAAATCAAATATACTAATTAGTTATATAATATATATATAAATTTATCATATAAGAAATATATAATATTATGTAATAAATATATAAAATAAATAAATTTATATAAAAATATTACAATAAATATATATTAAATATTTATTTATTTAATAACATATTTACAATAGAATAATATTGATCAAAACATATTTTATTTTATTACACATATTTATATTTAGTAAGATATTTAATAAATTCAATGTCTATGATATTTAAATTAATATAATTATTAGTTTCATATTTTAAATGAACATAATTAAATTAGTATTACAAAGTAATGCTAAAAGTTCACAATAAATTAATCATTAAATTAACAATATATTCAATAACAATAATTAATATTTTACAATAATAATTAGAGAATATTAGAGTATTTTATTTCTTTTGGACATTCAATTTCTATTCTTATATTCATATAATTGTAATTAAATATATATATATATATATATATTTATTTATTTATTAAATATGCATTAGATATTAAATATTAAATAGAAATTCATTAAATTAGTAACTAAATAATTAAAAGTATAAATGAAATATTCTAATTATATATATATTATATATAAATTTATCACATAAGAAAAATATAATATAATATAATAAACATATATTATAAAGAAAAATATATAAAAATATAACAATAAATATATATTAAACATTTATATATTAATAACATATTTACTATATAAGATCAATCAATACATATTTTATTTAATTTTCTTAATATATTTATATTTTTTAAACTAATATTTATTATATATTTTCTATATTAATATACGATATCTAAATATAATTTTATACAATATATTTTCTGACTTCAGGGCAGTCCCTGTTGACCGTCATGAAGAGAAATTATGCATATATTTCATGTATATTAGTAAATTATATGTACTGTGAACACCCAATCCCTAATTGCTTAATTATTTAATTAATTGATATACCAATTAATTAATAATTAAGCAAATAGGAAAAATTAAAAATCACAAAACTTCAACTCACACTCTCAATTGGAGATAATTTGAAATTGAACATAAATGATGAGAGACAATTAAATAAATTCAAAACCCAAAAAAAATAAAATTAGCTAATTAAAATAATTGTAATAAATCAAAGCAAAATTATAAAAAAAATAATAAAACATATATAACAAAACAAAAATATGAAAATTAAAAAATCAAAAAATAAAAATTAATTAATAATAATGATAATAGTCATAAAAATTAAAACAAATGGTGATAAAGCTACCAGCACGTGAAAACTTGGAGGAAAGCTGAAAAGAAAAAGGAGCTTGGGCAGAGGGAGGACGGTTCAGAGAAAGGAGAAAACGATAGGCAACAGGAAAAAAAAAAGAGATAGGAGAGAAAGAAGAAAAGAGAGGAGGAAGAGACGGAAAGAGCAGGGGAGTTTTTCTTCTGCAGTGAGAAAGGTGAGTTCGAAGGGATAAGATAGAAGCTGGAAAGAAGGGCAGAGACAAAAAATGACCCTGCTCTGAAGGACCAAAAGCAGAAAGGGGCTTTCTAAACAGCAGCAATGAGGCTAGCTGAATGAAGAAGAGAAGAGGAAGAGAGCCTGGGCAAACACAGCAGAAAGAGGAGAGAGAAAGGAGTTGAAGAGAAGAAACTGGCAGATTGAGAGCTGTTGTGAGGAAAAAAATTGAGTGATGAGCGACCCAAAGCCGAGACGTACAAACTGAGAACTGGTGAGGGACTGAGCTGAAGCTGAGCAAAACTTAACTGAGGCCAAGAAAGATCCAAACTGAGCTAAAGTAGAGAAAAACACGAGACTAGAAGTAAACCGAGGAGAAGGAAACGAGCTCCCCTGTTCTGAGTATCGCTGACAGGGGTGAATAGAGGAGGTGACGAGCCGAGGGGAGAAGAAGAGAGAGAGAGAGAGAAAACTGGTAGAGCAACATGAAAAAGAAGGAGGGGACCGAGGGGTTGGAGAAGAGGAAGCCAGGAGGAACCAGTCATTGAGATCTCTTTTGGTCTCCAAGTCATGTGACTTTGTTATAACTTCTGATGGAAAGAAGGTACCAGTGTCTGAACTTCAAGGAAAGACAGTGGGTCTGTAGTTTTCAAAGACGGAACTGAGGTTGTATGTGAGTATGGAGTTGAAGCATACCCTTTCACAATAGAGAGGATCAAAGAGTTGAAAGATCAAGAAGAGGAAGTCGCTGGAGCTAATGGGAAGAGAGAAAGCTGGCTGAGAAGATGCTGAGGAGTGGAGACACTATGGAAGAACACTCTATCATCACTTCGCGGAACAGGGGAGGAAATGCAAGCCGGGGTCATGTATGTTCCTTCCTTCCTAAAGCTTTCTTTCTCTTCTTATCATGCTTATATATTACATATGTGTCTGTACATATATAAACGTATATAGATGTAGGAATATATGTGTGTGTATATATGGATATATGCTTCCTTTCTTCCTGATGCCTGCTTCCTGATCCTTGCTTTCCTTTTTTATCATATATTACATGTGTTTATATATGTATATATATATATATATATATTTATAGGCGTGGACGTGCTTCCAATATTCCTGATGTTCTTTTCTCCTCTTATCCTGTATCTATATATATTACATACGTATATATATATATATATATATATATATGTATGGATATATATATAGGTGCATATAGGTGTATATATATATATATAGGCGTGTCCACGCCTATATATATATATACACCTATATATGATTAATAGATTTATTTACTTACAAATGTATGAATCTTAAAATAGAAATTCAATTTCTAAAAAAAATAAAATACTCTAATTAATATTGTTGAATATTAATTATTATTATTGAATATATCAATAATTTAATGATTAATTCTTTATTAAGTTTTAGCATTAGTTTGCGATACTAATTAAATTATGTTCATTTACAATATCTAATTAATTATTATATTACTTTAAATATCATAGACATTGAATTTAATAAATATAAATATGTGAAACAAAATAACATTTTTTTTTTACCGATATTATTACATGATATATATGTTTTTAAATATTTAAATATTTAATATATATTTATTGTTATATTTCTATATTTATTTATTTATGTTACATATTTATTACATTATATTATATATTTCATTTGCAGTAAATTTATATATATAATGTAAATACTAACGTATATTTAATTAATATATTTACTTAATTACAAATGTACGAATATAAAAATAGAAGTTCAAGGTCCATAAGAATTAAAATACTCTAATATTCTCAATTTATGATTGGGGAATATTAATTATTTTATTGAATATATTAGTAATTTAATGATTAATTTACTATTAAGTTTTAGCATTAGTTTGTAATACTAATTTAATTATGTTCATATACAATATCTAATTAATTATTATGTTAATTTAAATATCATAGACATTGAATTCAACAAATATAAATATGAGTAATAAAGAAAAATAAGTTTTGACCGATATTATTATATAGTAAAAATGTTAATAAATATATAAATACTTAATATATATTTATTGTTATATTTTTATATAAATTTATTTTTATTATATCTTTATTACGTTATGTTATATATTTATTATACGATAAATTTATATATAATATATATATCCAATTGGAATAATTCATCTATACTTTAAATTATTTAGTTACTAATGTAATGAATATGTTTATTTATTATTTAATTACTAATGTATATTTGATTAATATATTTATTTAATTACAAATGTTCCAATATAAAAAAAGAAATTCATTGTTATGGAGAAATAAAAAACTCTAATATTCTCTAATTATTATAGTGGAATATTTATTATTGTTAATGAATATATCAGTAATTTAATTTTTAATTATTATTAAGTTCTAGCGTTAGTTTGTAATACCAATTTAATTACGTTCATTTACAATATCTAATTAATTATTACATTAATTTAAATATTATAGACACTGAATTTAATAAATATAAATATGTGAAACAAAATAACATTTGTTTTGACCGATATTATTACATAATATATACGTTTTTAAATATATAAATATTTAATATATATTTATTGTTATATTTTTATATATATTTATTTATATTACATATTTATTAAATTATATTATATATTTATTATGTGGTAAATTTACATATAATATATACTGAATTCATATATTTAATTATTTAGTTACTAATTTAATGAATATGTTTATTTATGTTTTAATTACTGACGTGTATTTGATTAATATATTTTTTAATTACAAATGCACGAATCTAAAAATAGAAATTCATTGTCCAAAAGAAATATAATACTCTAACTATTATTGTGGAACATTAATTATTGTTATTGAATATATCAGTAATTTAATGATTAATTTACTATTAAGTTCTAGCATTAGTTTGTAATACTAATTTAATTATGTTCATTTACAATATCTAATTAATTGTTATATTAATTTAAATATCATAGACATTGAATTTAATAAATATAAATATGTCAAAAAAAAATTACATATGTTTAGACCGATATTATTAGTTATTAAATATATAAATATCTAAGATGTATTTATTGTTATATAATAATATCGGTCAATTTATTTGTTTTAGTATATTTATATACTTTAACTTACATTTAATATATATTTTATGTTTTAATAAACGTTATCTAAATATATTTTATGCATTATATTTCTTGACTTCAGGGCAGTCCTTGTTGATTGTCGTGAAGACAAATCACACATATATCTTATGTCTATTAGGTAATTAGATATATTAAATAATTATACAATATAATGTGAATTATTATAATATCTATTTAACAAATTATTAATCAACAATATTTATGAGATTTAATATTTTTGAAAATTATGAATTAAAAAAATTTAAAATTAACATAATAATAATACGAATAATAAAAGGGAAGTACCAAATTGGTCCTCCACCTTTATACTTTGGGACAATTTGGTCCCTCACAATGCACTATGACAAATTAGCCCTTCAAAAATCTTTTTATATGAAAAATTTGTCCCTCGTTCTTACAATTGGAGGGACTAATTTTGTACACCTTTAAATTTGAGAGGGACTAAATTGTTACAATCAAATTGTGTGGGAGTCACAAAGTGCTAAAGTGAGGGTTCAATTGCGTTTTTTCGTCTGTGCAATAATAATATATATAGTAATAATGTGTATAATAATCATACACAATTAATAAATTAATCCTTTATTATATTAAATTATTAAAATATATATTTATTAAATTACTTTCTAAATTCAACGTCTATAATATTTAAATTAATATAATAATTAATTACATCTTGTAAATGAACATAATAAAATTAGAATTATAAATTAATGCTAAAAATTAATAAAAAAGTAACCATTAAATTACTGATATATTTAGTAACAACAATTAACACTCCACAATAATAATTAGATAATATTAGAGCATTTTATTTCTTTGGGGTATCAAATTTCTATTTTTAAATTCATGTATTTGTAATAAAGTTAATAAATTAATTAAATATGCATTGGCAATCAAATAATAAATATACATATCCACAAAATTAGTAATTAAATAATTAAAATTTTAAATTAAATATATTAATTGGATATATTATATAGAAATTTATCATATAAGAAATATATAATATAAGGTAATAAACATATAATATAAATGAATTTATATAAGAATATAACAATAAAAATATATTAAATACTTATATACTTAATACCATATTTATTGTATAATAATATTAGTCAATATGTATTTTATTTTTTTGTTTTAATATATTTATATTTTTTAACTATTATTTAATATATATTTGATATATTAATATACGATATCCAAATATATTTTTATACAACATATACCTTAACTTCAAGGCAGTCCATGTTGACCATCATGAAAATAAATTATACATATATTTCATGTATATTAGTAAGTTATATATATTAACTAATTATATAATATAATGTGAATTATTAAAACATATATCTAACAAATTATTAATCAACAATATTAATGAGATTTAATATTTATGAAAATTGTAAGTTAAAATCAATTTAAAATTAACATAATAATAATACATAAAATACAAATTGGTCCTCCACCTTTACACTTTGTGATAATTTGGTCATTCACATTGCACTATGACAAATTAATCCCTCAGAAATATTTTTTCATGGAAATGCAGTCCCTCATCACTACAAATGGAGGGGCATGAGACAAAGTACAAAAGTGGGGATACAATTATGTTCTTTCGTCTATAAGAAGATAATATATATAGCAATAATGTGTTTAATAATGATGCATATTTAATAAATTAATTATTTATTATATTAAATTATTAAAACATTACTTATTGACTTCAATGTCAATAATATTAAAAGTAATATAATTATTAATTACATATTGTAAATAAACATAATTAAATTAGTATTACAAATTAATGATAAAAATTAATAAAAGAGTTAATCATTAAATTACATATACATTCCTAAAAAATAATTAATATTCCAAAATAAAAATTAAAGAATATTAGAATATTTTATTTTTCCTGAAGATTGAATTTTTATTTTTATATTCGTATATTTGTAATTAAATAAATATATTAATAAAATATACATTAGTAATTAAATAATAAATAAAAATATTCATTAAATTAGCAACTAAATAATTAAAAGTATAGTTGAAATATTCTAATTGATTATATATTTTATATAAATTTATCACATAAGAAATATATAATATAATGTAATAAACATATAATATATATATATATATATATATATAACAATAAATATATATTAAATATTTGTATACTTAATATCTTATTTACTATACGATAATATCGGTCAATACTTATTTTATTTATTTGTTTTAGTATATTTATATATTTTGACTAATATTTAATAAATGTTTTATATATTAATATATGATATCTAAATATATTTTTAACCATTACATTCTTTGACTTCAAGACAGTCCCTGTTGACTATTGTGAAGACTAATTATACATATATTTCATGTCTATTAGTAAATTATTTATATTAACTAATTATAAAATATAATATTAATTATTATAATATATATATAGAGCAAATTATTAATCAACAATAGTTACGAAATTTAATATTTTGGAAAAGTATAAATTAAAAACAATTTAAAATTAACATAACAATAATATATATTATAAGAGGGAAGTACCAAATTGGTCCCTCACAATTCACTGTGACAAATTAGTCACTCAAAAATCTTTTTTCATGGAAAATTTGTTCCTCATTCCTACAATTAGAGGGATTGATTTTGTACACATTTAAATTTGAGGGGGACTAATTTGTCACAATTAAATTGGGGGGAGTCAAAAAGTGCAAATGTAAGAGTTCAATTGTGTACTTTTGTCTATGCAATAATAATATATATAGTAACAATGTGCATAACAATGATACATATTTAATAAATTAATCATTTATAATACTAAATTTTGAAAATATATATTTCTTAAATTACTAACTAAATTCAATGTCTTTAATATTTAAATTAAGATAATAATTAATTACATATTGTAAATGAAAATAATTAAATTAGTATTATAAATTAATGCTAAAAAATAATAAAAAGTTAATCATTAAATTACTAATATATTCAATAACAATAGTTAGTATTCCACAATAATAATTAGATAATATTAGAGTATTTTATTCCTTTTGGATATTGAATTTCTATTTTTAAATTCATATATTTGTAATTAAGTAAATAAATTAATTAAATATATGTCAGTAATTAAATAATAAAGAAACATATTCACTAAATTAGTAACTAAATAATTTAAAATATAAATCAAATATATTAATTGGATATATATTATTTTAAAATTTATCTTATAAGAAATAATATAATGTGAATTATTATAATATATATTTAATAAATTATTAATTAGAGTTATTTATGAGATTTAAGATTTTTGAAAAGTATGAATCAAAAACAATTTAAAATTAACATAATAATAAGAGGGAAGTACCAATTTAGTCCTCCACCTTTACACTTTGTGATAATTTGGTCCCTCATAATGTACTGTAACAAATTAGTCCCTCAAAATTCTTTTTTCATGGAAAATTTGCCCTTCAATGCTACAATTGGAGGGACTAATTTTATACACATTTATATTTGAGAGAGACTAATTTGTAACAATTAAATTGCGGGAGAGTCACAAAGTGTAAAAGTGAGGGTTCATTGGCATACTTTCGTCTATACAATAAAAATGTATATAGTAATAATGTGTATAATAATTATACATATTCATTAAATTAATCATTTATTATATTAAATTATTAAAATATATATTTATTAAATTACTTGCTAAATTCAATGTCTATAATATTTAGATTAATATAATAATTAATTACATATTGTAAATTAACATAATTAAATTAGTATTATAAATTAATGCTAAGAATTAATAATAAATTAATCATTAAATTACTGAAATATTCAGTAACAATAATTAATATTCCACAATAATAATTAGAGAATGTTAGAGTGTTTTATTTCTTCTGGACATTGAATTTCTATTCTTAAATTCACATAATATTAATTAAGTAAATATAATAAGTAAATATACGTTAGTAATTAAATAACAAATAAACATATCCATTAAATTAGTAGCTAAATAATTAAAAATATAAATTAAATATATTAATTGTATATATATTATATATAAATTTATGATATAAGAAATATATAATATAATGTAACAAACATATAATACAAATAAATTTAGGTAAAAATATAACCATAAATATACATTAAATATTTATATATTCAATAACATATTTATTATATAATAATATCGACAATACATATTATATTTTATTACACATATTTTATTTATGAAATTCAATATCAATGTTATTTAAATTAATATAATAATTAATTACATATTGTAAATGAACATAATTAAATTAGTATTATAAATTAATGCTAATAACTAATAATAAATTAATAATTAAATTACTAAAATATTCAGTAACAATAATTAATATTCCACAATAATAATTATAGAATGTTAGAGTATTTTATTTCTTCTAGACATTGAATTTCTATTTTTATATTCATATATATGTAATTAAATAAATATATTAATTAAATCTACATTAGATATTAAATATTAAGTAAACATATTCATTAAATTAGCAACTAAATAATCAAAAGTATAAATGATATATTCTAATTTTGTATACAATGTATATAAATTTATCATATAAGAAATATATAATATAATGTAATAAACATATAATATAAATGAATATATATTACAATATAACAATAAAAATATATCAAATGCTTATATATTTAATATCATATTTATTATATAATAATATTGATCAATACATATTTTATTTATTTGTTTTAGTATATTTATTTATTTTAACTAATATTTAATACATTTTTCATATATTACTATAGTTATCTAAATATATTTTTATACATTATATTCTTTGACTTCAAGGCAATCCTTGTTAACCGTCGTGAAGTCAAATTATATATATATATATATATATATATATATATTTCATGTGTATTAGTAAACTATATATAATAAATAATTATATAATATAATTTGAATTATTATAATATATATTTAACAAATTATTAATTAGATTTATTTATGAGATTTAAGATTTTAGAAAATTATAAATTAAAATTAACATAATAATAATAATGCATATAATAAGAGGGAAGTACCAATTCCACCTTTACAGTTAGTGACAATTTGGTCCGTCACAATGCACAGACAAATTAGTCCCTGAAAAGTCTTTTTTCTTCTAAAATTTGTCCCTTAATGCTACAATTGGAGGGACTGATTTTGTACACTTTCCAATTTAAGATGGACTAATTTGTCACAATTAAACTATGAGTGATTCACAAAGTGCCAAAGTGATGGGTCAATTTCGTACTTTCTTATATATATAATAATAATATATATAGTAATAATGTGTACAAAATTAGTCCCTCCAATTATAGCAATGATGGACAAATTTTTCAGGAAAAAAGATTTTTTTACGAACTAATTTGTCACAGTGCATTGTGACGGACTAAATTGTCACAAAGTGTAAAGGTAGATGATCAATTTGGAACTTCACTCTTAATATATGTATTATTATTATGTTAATTTTATATTTTTTTAATATATAATTTTCAAAAATATTAAATCTCATAAATATTGATGATTTATAATTTGTTCAATATATATTATAATAATTCACATTATATTATATAATTATTTAATATATATAATTAACTATTATAATGTGTAAAAATATATTTAGATATCATATATTAATATATAAAATATATATTAAATATTAGTTAAAAATATAAATAAACCAAAACAAATAAATAAAATATGTATTGATCGATATTATTATATAGTAAATATGTTATTAAATATATATTTATTGTTATATTTTTATCTAAATTTATTTTTATTATATGTTCATTACATTATATTATATATTTCTTATGTGATAAATTTATATATAATATGTATCCAATTAGAATATTTCATGTATACCTTTGATTATTTTGTTACTAATTTAGTCAATATGTTTATTTAATATTTGATTACTAATGTATATTTAATTAATATTTTTACTTAATTACAAATATAGGAATATAAAAACAGAAATTCAATGTCTAGAAGAAATAAAATACTATAATATTCTCTAATTATTCTTGTGGAATATTAATTATTATACACATTATTACTATATATTATTATCATATAGACAAAAGTACACAATTGAACCCTAACTTTTACACTTTGTGATTCCTCCACAATTTAATTATGAAAAATTAGTCTCTCTCAAATTTAAATATGTGCAAATTCAGTCCCTCTAATTGTTGCAATGAGATAAATTTTCCATGAAATTTTTTTTTTGGGGACTAATTCGTCACTGTGCATTGTGAGGAAACTCCATGTCTCACGTAGTCTCTACTAATTAATCCTTGAGTGCCTGAGGGGACGAGTGATCTCACTCAGGAACCTAAAACATGGAATAAAATATTTGAAAATTTTTCAAGAATTTTGTTTTTATATATTTTTATGGATTTTGAAATTCGAATTCTTTTAGTCTTATTCTTAATAAGATCAATTCTCTAAAGCCTACGGAGGCCCAAGTCCCACATGCCATTTTTTTAATTAATTAAATTTTATAAAACACAAACTTAAACATTTTGTAAATAATAGAAAATACTTAATTAAGATATTTATTTTTGCATTATTATTATTGTTATTATTATTTTAAAACAAGTATGTACTAATTTTTGGGGTTTATAGAGATTAAAATCTCACACAACCCGGGCACTCGAGGAGAATAATATTCTCATATGATGATTTTCTTAAAACCTTACTTATGGAACCAAGATGTAACAAAAAGAAAATAAATAAATGAAGTAACAATAAATAATAATTAAAGACCCAAAAAAAAAAAAGAAAAAAAAATAAAATATATATATATATATATATACATATAATACACCATGCACAAGCCAGCGAATTACGATCCTAGAAGTGGGAAGAAAGAAAACATATGGTGTATAGCAACTCACCTAGCCTCCCTTTAGTTTCTTGCCCTCACCGTCGGCGAACTCCCTCTCAGGTAGTCTTCCTCTTCACCTTTCTCTCTCTACTTCTCTCTCTCTCTCTTCATTTCTTCTTCCTCTGCTCACCCCTGTTCATGAAGCTCGAAACAAGGCCACCATGGAGGCACCAACGCTAGCGTAGAAGTTGTTGGTCATGCGCTACGCTAGCTTCAGCATGCTTTGCCAGCCACCGATGGTAATGGCGGTGTGGCCTCGAGAGGGATCGAAAGAGGAGGACCCATAGCAGACTTCAATGTAGTCACTGATGCAACTTCACAAGAAGGAGACGGAGAAGTCGAAGTAAGTTCATCGGCAGGCTTGATTCATGGGTTCATATCTCTAGTTCAACTCTCAACCCCTAACTAAATCAGATCTCATCGTTTCCCTGATCTAATTATGGCAGCCACCACCTTGCCTTATGAAGAGAACGTCTACATGGCCAAGCTTGCCAAGCAGGCCGGGCACTATGAAGAGGTGGTCAGGTTCATGGATAATGTCTCTGCCATCATCGACAACAAAGAACTTACCATTGAAGAGAGAAACCTCCTCTCTGTTGCCTACAAAAATGTCATTGGTGCCCATTGTGCCTCATGGCGTATCATTTCCTCCATCGAACAGAAGGAGGAAGACCCATGGCGTTCGTCATTGTCACACACACGAATAAGGAAAAAAGTCGAGAGGGAGAGAGACTGCAGTAGTCGGCATGTATCAAACTCGAGAGTCATTTCATCCCCCTCGTTTTACTTCAGGTCCTTGCTATCTCCACCTCTGTTTCTTGCATACTCAAGCAGAGGTACACCGAGCACTTCGAGCCTCCTTCTCCTAT
The DNA here is from genome assembly GCA_037074485.1 of Delonix regia. NCBI lineage: Eukaryota > Viridiplantae > Streptophyta > Magnoliopsida > Fabales > Fabaceae > Delonix > Delonix regia. Next base: position 37,272,376 of record CM073457.1, on the reverse strand, counting down.
TTGTGCGTTGTGGTTTGGCTATCCTCTCTTCTTCTTTAGTTTCAGCCTTCGTTGCCCAGTTTCTTGGCTTCCTCCTTCTTCCTCCTTTTCTCTTCTCAGTCTATGGCTTTTTGCTTCTTCATGTTTTTCAGCTCAACCCTCCTTTTCTTCTCTTCTTCTTCTTCATTTTCTGAGCTGCTGCACATGGAGACTTTAAGCCTCCTTCCCCAACTCACTTCTTTAGTTTTCCTTTCAGGCTCCTCTTCCCCTCATTCTCGGTCCCTCTCCAAAAAACTAGCCCGTGACCCTCTCTCCCCCCACCTTTTCTCTGCCTCTTGAACCACTAAAAAGGTCCCCCTACTTCCTCCTCACTGCCCCTACTTCGTAGCCTCAAGACAGGGACCTCTCCACTCCCTCTAAGCTCTGGTCCGACTTGTGAAGGCTGGCTAAATGCAGTTGTAGCAGACACAGATGTTCCAACGCTGAAGCCACCAGATAATGCACCTAAATGTGTTACTAAATTGTTGCAGAAGACTTTGAGCTTGCCTGTAGGATTGCATTTCGTTTTGTGCTAGTTGTAACTTTATGATTACTTTTTCTCATTTTTAATTTTTATTTTATTTTTTTAATTTTCTATTTTTTTTCTTATATATATATATATATATATATAATATTTTTTCCTTGATTTATTATAATTGTTTTCATTAGCTAATTTTATTTTAGGGTTTTGAGTTTATTTAATTGTCTCCCTTTTTTTATCTTTAATTTCAAATTATCCCCACTTGAGAATGTCATTTGAAGCTTTATCATTTTTAATTTTCCTATTTGCTTAGTTATTAATTAATTGGTGTATCAATTAATTAAATAATTAGACAATTAGGGATGGGGTGTTTATAAACATATTCACAAAATTTGTAACTAAATAATTAAAAAATTACTGTATAATAATGTCGGTCAAAACTTATTTTATTTTATTACACATATTTATATTTAATGAATTCAATATCTATGATATTAAAATTAATATAACAATTAATTACATATTGTTAATGAACATAATTAAATTAATATTACAAATTAATGCAAGAAATTAATAATTAATTATCCATTAAATTACTGATATATTCAATAACAATAATTAATATCCCACAATAATAATTTGTCAATATTAGAGTCTTTTATTTCTCTGGACATTAAATTTCTATTTTTATATTCGTACATTTGTAATTAAGTAAATATATTAATTAAATATATGTTAGTAATTAAATAATAAAAAAATTCAATAAATTAGTAAATAAATAATTAAAAATATAAATTAAATATATTAATTTGGTTTACATTATAAATAAATTTATCATATAATAAATATATAATATAATGTAATAAACATATAATATAAATGAATATATATATATATATATATATATATAACAATAAATATAAATTAAATATTTATGTATTTAATATCATATTTATCCTATAATAATGTCTGTCAATACATATTTTATTTATTTATTTTAGCATATTTATATATTTTTAACTAATATTTAATATATAATTTATATATTAATATACAATATCTAAATATAATTTTATACATTATATTCTTTGACTTTAGGGCAGTCCCTGTTGATCGTACCAAACTAGTCCTTTGCCTTTACACTTTGTGACTATTTGATCCCTCACAATATGGAGTGACAAATTAGTCCTTCAAAAATATTTTTTCAAGGAAAATTTGTCCCTCATTCCTACAATTGGAAGGATTAATTTTGTACACATTTAAACTTAAGAGGGACTAATTTGTCACAATTAAATTATGGGGGAGTTTCATACTTTCGTCTATATAATAATAATAATATATATAGTAATAACGTGTACAATAATGGTACATATTTAATAAATTAATCATTTATTATATTAAATTATTAAAATATATATTTATGTAATTACTTACTAAATTCAATGTCTATGATATTTAACTTAAAATAATAAGTAATTACATATTGTAAATGAACATAATTAAATTAGAATTATAAATTAATACTAAAAATCAATAATAAATTAATCATTAAATCACTTATATATTCAATAACAATAATTAATATTCCACAATGATAATTAGAGTATTTTATTTCTTTTGGATATTGAATTTCTATTTTTAAATTCATATATTTTTAATTAAGTAAATATATTAATTAAATATTTGTTAGTAATTAAATAAGCAATAAACATATTCACTAAATTAGTAACTAAATAATTAAAACTATAAATTATTTGTAAATATATTATATATAAATTTATGATATAAGAAATTAATAATATAATGTAATAAACATATAATATAAATAAATTTATGTAAAAATATAACAATAAATATATATTAAATATTTATATATTTAATAACATATTTATTATGTAATAATATCGGTCAAAACATATTTTATTTTATTACACATACTTATATTTATTAAATTCAATGTTTATGTTAGTTAACTCAAAATAATAATAATTACATATTGCAAATGAATATTCTTTTTTAGTATTACAAATTGATGCTAAAAATTAATAATGAATTAATCAATAAATTACTGAAAAATTCAGTAACAATAATTAATATTACACAATAATAAATAGAGGATATTAGAGTATTTTATTTCTTCTAGACATTGAATTTCTATTTTTATTTTCATATATTTGTAGTTAAGTAAATATATTAATCAAATATACATTAGTAATTAAATAGTAAATAAACATATTCATTAAATTATTAACTAAATAATTAAAAGTATAGATGAAATATTCTAATTGGTTATATATTTTATATAAATTTATCACATAAGAAATATATAATTTAATGTAATAAACTTATAATATAAATAAATATATATAAAAATATAACAATAAATATATATTAAATACTTATGTATTTAATTATTATTATTGTGGAATATTAGTTATATTATTGAATATATCATTAATTTAATGATTAATTTACTATTAAGTTCTAGCATTAGATTGTAATACTAATTTAATTATGTTCATTTACAAGATGTAATTAATTATTATATTAATTCAAGTTTCATAGACATTGAATTTAATAAATATAAATATGTGAAATAAAATAACATTTGTTTTGACCGATATTATTACATAATAAATATGTTATCAAATATATAAATATTAAATATATACTTATTGTTATCTTTTTATATAAATTTATTTATATTATATGTTTATTACATTATATTATATACTTATTGTGTGATAAATTTATACATAGTATATACCAAGCTATTATATTTCATTTATATTTTTAATTATTTGGTTACTAATTTAGTAAATATGTTTATTTATTATTTAAATACTAAAATTTTTTTAATTAGTATATTTACTTAATTACAAATATTTGAATTTAAAAATAGAAATTCAAACTCCAAAAGAAACAAAATTCTCTAATATTCTCTAATTATTATTGTGGAATATTAATTATAGTTGTTGAATATATTAGTAATTTAATGATTAATTTACTATTAAGTTCTAGAAATAATTTGTAATACTAATTTAATTATGTTCATTTACAATATCTAATTAATTGTTATATTAATTTAAATATTTATTATATTAAATTATTAAAATATATATTTATTAAATTACTTACTAAATTCAATGTCTATAATATTTAAATTTATATAATAATTAATTACATATTGCAAATGAACATAATTAAATTAGTATTATAAATTAATGCTAAGAAGTAATAACAAATTAATCATTAAATTACTAATATAATCAATAACAACAATTAATATTCCACAATAATAATAGAGAATATTAGAGCATTTTATTTCATTTGAATATTTGATTTCTATTTTTAAATTCATAGGTTTGTAATTATGTAAATAAATTAATTAAATAGGTAAGTAATTAAATAGTAAATAAACATGTTCATTAAATTAGTAACTAAATAAGTTAAGTATAAATGAAATATTCTAATTTTATATATATTACATATAACTTTATCACATAAGAAATATATAATACAATGTAATAAACATATAATACTATTTTAATTATGTTCATTTAAAATATGTAATTAATTATTATATTAATTTAAATATCATAGCCATTGAATTCATTAAATATAAATATGTGTAATAAAATAAAATAAGTTTTGACTAATATTATTATGCAGTAAATATGTTATTAAATTTATAAATATTTAATATATATTTATTGTTATATTTTTATATACATTTATTTATATTATATTTATTATATGATAAATTTATATATAATATATATCAAATTAATAAATTTAATATATATTTTTAATTATTTGGTTACTAATTTAGTGAATATGTTTTTTTTATTATTTAATTACTAACATATATTTAATTTATATATTTATTTATATACAAATGTATGAATATAAAAATAGAAATTCAATGTCCATAATAGTTTTACTCTAATATTCTCTAATTATTATTGTGGAATATTAATTATTGTAACTGAATATATCAGTTTTTTTTTTATAATTGATTATTAATTTTTAGCATTAATTTTTAATATTAATTTAATTATGTTCATTAACAATATGTAATTAATTGTTATATTAATTTATATATCATAGGCATTGAATTCATTAAATATTAATATGTGTGATAAAATAAAATAAGTTTTGAGCGATATTATTATATAGTAAATATGTTATTAAATATATAAATATTTAATATATATTTATTGTTATATTTTTATATGAATTTATTTATATTATATTATATATTTATTCTATGATAAATTTGTATATAATATATATCCAATTAGAATATTTCATTTATACTTTTAATTATTTAGTTACTAATTTAATGAATATGTTTATTCATTATTTAATTACTAATGTATATTTTATTAATATATTTATTTAATTACAAATGTACGAATATGAAAATTGAAATTCAATGGCAAGAAGAAATAAAATACTCTAATATTCTCTAGTTATTATTGTGAAATATTAATTAATTTTACTGAATATATCAGTAATTTAATGATTAATTTACTATTAAGTTCTAACATTAGTTTGTAAAACTAATTTCATTATGTTCATTTACAATATGTAATTAATTATTATATTAATTTAAATATCTTAGACATTTAATTTAATAAATATAAATATGTGTAATAAAATAAAATAAATTTTGACAAATATTATTATACAGTAAATATGTTATTAAATATATAAATATTTAATATATATTTATTTTTCATATTTTTATACAAATTTATCTACATTATATTTATTCTATGATAAATTTATATATAATGTATACCAAATTAATACATTTAGTATATATATTTAATTATTTAGTTACTAATTTGGTGAATATGTTTATTTATTATTAAATTACTACTGTATATTTAATTAATATATTTACTTAATTACAAATGTATGAATATAAAAATAAAATTCAATGTCCAAAAGAATTAATATATTTCATGTATTTTAGTAAATTATATATATTAAATAATTATATAATATAATGTGAATTATTACAATATATATCTAACAAATTATTAATCAGCAATATTTATGAGATTTAATACTTTCAAAAATTATGAATTAAAAACAATTTGAAATTAACATAAAAGTAATACATATAATAAGAGGGAACTACCAAACTGGTCCTCCACCTTTACACTATATGACAATTTGGTCGCTCACAATGCACTGTGAGAAATTAATCATTTAAAAATCTTTTTTCACATAAAAGTGTTCTCTTATTACTTTAATTGGAGGGACTGATTTTGTAGACATTTAAGTTTGAGAGAGACTAATTTGCCAAAATTAAACTATGCGAGAATTACAAAGAGCAAAAGTGATGGTTTAATTGCATACTTTCGTCTACGCAATAATAATATATATAGTAAGAATGTGTACATTAATGATACATATATAATAAATAAATCATTTATTATATTAAATTATTAAAATATATATTTATTAAATTACGTACTAAATTCAAATATTTAAATGAATATAATAATTAATTACATATTTTAAATTAACATAATTAAATTAGTATTAAGAATTAATGCTAAAATTTAATAAAAAATTATTCATTAAATTACTATTATATTCAATAACAATAATTAAAATTTCACAATAATAATTAGAGAATATTAGAGTATTTTATTTCTTTTGGATATTGAATTTCTATTTTTAAATGCATATATTTGTAATTAAGAAATTATATTAATTAAATATACGTTAGCAATTAAATAATAAATAAAAATATTCACTAAATTAGTTGCTAAATAATTGAAAATATAAATTAAATATATTAATTGGATATATATTATATATAAATTTATTAGATAAGAAATATATAATATAATGTATTAAATGTATAATATAATTAAATATATGGAAAAATATAAAAATAAATATATATTAAATATTTATATATTTAATATATATTAATATCGGTAAAAAAATGCTATTTTATTACACATGTTTATATTTATAGTAGTAATGTGTATAATAATGATACATAATTAATAAATTAATCATTTATTATATTAAATTGTTAAAATATATATATTTATTAAATTACTTACTAAATTCAATGTCTATAATATTTGAATTAATATAATAATTCATCACATATTGTAAATTAACATAATTTATTATTAATTTTATAAATTAATGCTAAAAATTAATAAAAAAATCATCATTAAATTACTTATATATTCAGTAACAATAATTAATATTCCAAAAATAATAATTAGAGTATGTTATTTCTTTTGGATATTGAATTTCAATTTTTAAATTCATATATTTGTAATTAAGTAAATATATTAATTAAATATATGTTAGCAATTAAATAATAAATAACAATATTCACTAAATTAGTAACTAAATAAATAAAAATATAAATTAAATAAATTAATTGGATATATATTATATATAAATTTATCATATAAGAAATATATAATATAATTCAATAAACATATAATATAAATAAATTCATATAAAAATAAAACAATAAATATATATTAAATATTTATATATTTAATAAAATATTTATTATATATTAATATCATTCAAAACATATTTTATTTTATTACACATATTGATATTTATGAAATTCAATGTTTATGATATTTAAATTAATATAATAATTAATTACATACTGCAAATGAATATAATTAAATGAGTATTATAAATTAATGCTAAGAATTAATAATATATTAATCATTAAATTACTGAAATATTTAGTAACAATCATTCATATTCCAGAATAACAAGTAGAAAATAATAAAGTATTTTATTTCTTCTGGACGTTGAATTTCTACTTTTATATTCATAAATAGGTAATTAAATAAACATATTAATTAAATATACATTAGATACTAAATATTAAGTAAACATATTCATTAAATTAGTAACTAAATAATTCAAAGTATAAATGAAATATTTTAATTTTATATATATTACATATAAATTTATTAGTAAAAAGATGTATAATATAATGTAATAAGCATATATTATAAATGAATATATATAAAAATATATTAAATACTTATATATTTAATACTATATTTATTATATAATAATATCAGTCAATACATATTTATTATTATAAATTATTAAAATATATATTTATGAAATTACTTATTAAATTAAATGTCTATGATATTTAAATTAATATAATACTTAATTACATATCGTAAATGAATATAATTAAATTAGTATTATAAATTTATGCTAAAAATTAATAAAAAATTCCTCATTAAATTACTGATATATTCAATAATAATAATTAATATTTCACAATAATAATTAGATAATACTAGAGTATTTTATTTCTTTTGGATATTGAATAAGTATTTTTAAATTCATATATTTGTAATTAAGTAAATATATTAATTAAATATATATGTTAGCAATTAAATAATAAATAACCATATCCACTAAATTAGTAACTAAATAAATAAAAATATAAATCAAATATATTAAATGGATACATATTATATATAAATTTATCATATAAAAATATATATAATATAATGTATTAATTATATAATATAAATAAATGTTTGTGAAAATATTACAATAAATATACATGAAATATTTATATATTTAATAACATATTTATTTTGTAATAAAATCGGTCAAAACTTTTGTTAGTTTATTACACATATTTATATTTATTAAATTCAATGTCTATGATACTTAAATTAATATAATAATTAATTACATATTTTAAATTAACATAATTAAATTAGTATTTCAAACTAATGCTAGAAATTAATAATGAGTTAAACATTAAATTACTGATATATTCAATGACAATAATTAATATTTCCCAATAACAATTAGAGAATATTACAGTATTTTATTTCTTCTGGACATTGAATTTGTATTTTTATATTCATATATTTGTAATTAAGTAAATATATTAATTAAATATACATTAGTAATTAAATAATAAATAAACATTTTCACCAAATTAGCAACTAAATAATTAAAAGTATAGATGAAATATTCTAATTTTATATATATTATATATAAATTTATCACATAAGAAATATATAATATAATGTAATAAAAATATAATATAAATTCATTTATATAAAAATATAACAATAAATATTTAATAGATACTTTGATATTTATATATTTTAACTAATATTTAATATATTTTTTATATATTAATATATGATATCTAAACACATTTTTATATATTATATTTTTTGACTTTAAGGCAGTCCCTGTTGACCGTTGTGAAGACAAATTAAACATATATTTCATGTATATTAGTAATATATATATATATATATTAAATTATTTAATATAATGTGAATTATTATAAAGTATATTTAAATTATATAATATAAATGAAATATTCTAATTATATATATATTAGATATAAATTTATCACATAAGAAATATATAATATATTGAAATAAACATATAATGTAAATGAATATATATAACAGTATAACAATAAAAATATATTAAATTTATATATATTTAGTATACATTTTTATTATATAATAATATTGATCAATACATATTTTGTTAATTTGTTTTATTATATTTATATTTTTTTACTAATATTTAATATATATTTCATATATTAAAATATATTTTTATACATTACATTCTTTGACTTCAAGACAATCCTTGTTTACTCGTGTGAAAACAAATGATATATATATATATATATATATATATGGCATGTATATTAGTAAATTATATCAAATAATTATATTATATAATGTGTATTAATATATTATATATTTAACAAATAACTAGTTAGCAATATTTATGAGATTTAATATTTTGGAAAAGTATAAATTAAAAAATTTTGAAAATAAACATAATAATAATACATATAATGAGTGGGAAGTACCAAATTGGTCCTCCACCTTTACACTTTGCAACAATTTAGTCTCTCACAAAGTACAAAAGTCAAGGTTTAGTTGCGTACTTTCGTCAACACAATAATAATATATATAGCAATAATGTGTATAATAAATATACATATTTATTATATCAAATTATTAAAATATATATTTGTCGTAACCAACCTTTCGGCAAGAAGGAATAAAAAGTATTTAAATTGATTCCAAAAAACAAATCTTAAAATCAATTTATTTGGAGTCGCTACTAAAATTTTTAACAGAAAACTTTGGAAAACCAATTTAAAACAAAAAGAAAAAGGCAAAATGGCCTGCGAAATTAAAGATAGGTTCGGGAGTCTGTTTGAGTGTGGGGAAAGTGCTAGGTATCCTACAACACCCATCCGTAAGGATGGTTACCTTAAACTATTAAGCTGAAATAGAATATGACCTTAAATATATCTTAATTACTCTTTATTGACATGCATGCCCATTAAATAGAGAAGACAAAACTGACAATAATGGAAGCAAATGAATAGATATTTACAAAAGGGCGGACTTGACCTATCAAGAAATCCATGCAATTACCTTTCATATATGGCAATGCCTCTTTGGTGCATGTATATATATATACATACACACACACACACACATATATATATAATATGATGAAATGCATAATAAAATAAAGTGAAAATACAGTAAATAATAAAAGAAATAAAAAATAAAATAAAGTAGAATAAAATAAAATAAAATGCTGAAAAAACTAATAACAAAACAAATAAAAACAAACCGCGTTTTCCTCTCAGATCTTGTATATCAACTTTGAATACTATTAGTTCTAAAATGTCGTTGTTGTGACATGGGTTCACAAAAATCACCACCAACACTTGATCTTTGCAAACTCCAATAGTTGAGACCATGTATCCCTCTTGTCAAACAACCCAATCAAAAGCAGCATCACTATGACATGACTAAGCTTGGTTTTCAGTTCATTCACAATTTTGATGTCCAGCCAATTTGGTCGTTGCTTCAGAGGAAATAAACCAAAGAGATTGGATCTGCAAGAACCCTTTTGATTTGGTAAAGTGCCTGCACTACCGAGATTAATGACAAAGAGCTCATAGAGACCCATTCCAAAGACCAACATAACTGTTCCTAAAAAATAAACATCGATGGCCTCTACTAGCATCAGGATTACTTTATTGCGATTGATGAAGTATACCATAATAGACTTTGTAACAAATGTGCAGCCTTTGCTTTGGAAGATGATGAGGAATTGTACAGCAGGGTCTCTTTTTGACACATTTGACATGGGCTTAAGAATCCAGTCTCCACCTTGAACTCTTTGCCTCGAGACATGGAGTGCAGGGCGGTCCTTTGCATGTAGAGCAATAACATATCCATCTTTCAACTGTTCACTACACCTTCCACTAAAGCTCAAAGCTTGATCAGTACCATTGATAGCAGTATCATCTTCCCTCTAAGACGTACTTTCTTTCTCTAGTGCAGACGAATCTAATTTTTGTTGAGATTTTTGGCGTGCATGCCTCCTTTTGGCCTTTTTACCTGACCTGCTACATCTTCCTTCAAATGGACCAGCGGTGCTCTAAGTCAAACTAGAAGTCTGATGCTGGGAGGAAAATTCTTTAACTTGATTAACTCCTTTCTTTGGCTCAGGGCTTATGCTAATATAATCAGTGTGTTCTCTAATACAGATCTGCAGAGCCATTTTTTTGTCAAGTTGATCAGATTGTTCATTTTCATCACCTACTTCACTCTCTTCTTCTTCCTCATCAGATACAGCATTTTTTGGAATAACTCCATTAATAAAATATGCCTGCAATATGGATATATTTTTCTTCCTTATCTCCATCCATACTTCTTCACTATAATTGGCACTTCGCGGAAGTATCAACACATTAAGCATCTCCTTTACCCATGCTTCCATCCATTGAGGTCCTTTCGCACCATCCAAAGCACACCCGGCTAAGGTTTCATCAATCAGGAGCTGCTTTATAGCGCAATCATCCAAGAGTTGACTACTACCAGTATTTACAAGAAAAGCTCCAGGCTTTACATGTTGAAGACATTCAACATTGATAATCTAGATGGTTTCACTTGTTAGGGCACAATAAAGTGATATAAGGTCGCTTGTGGCTAGGAAATCGTTAAGTGTATCCATTCTTCGTGCCATAGAGGGGAAATCGATAGAAGACCGGCTAAGTTTTCTGTTTCCCTGTTGAACATCGAAATAAAGCACGCTCATTTTGAAAGCCAAGCTCCGAGTAGCCAAAGACCTAGCCGATGCAGATCTACCTACGATTCCCAAGACCAGCCCTCGGCAGCGTCTCATTCCACGACACAATGGCTGCACTGAGCCAAGCCAGCCATAAGCTGAGAGGGCGTGGCGAGAGAGGAGGTGCGTACGGCAGAGCAAGCCGAGGATGAGTGCCATGACGGTGTCAGCAATCTCCTCGGTGCGTGAGGTGTCGACATGGACAAGGCATAGGGCAAGGTCATTGGCTAAGGCGGAGTTGACGGAGTGGTCTACAAAGCTGAGGTAGAGGATGAGCTAGTAGGGATAGAGGAGGCGCTGGGCAGCGCGTGGGAGATACACGAGAGACTGAAGAAGCACAGTGGCAGCGGACTCGATCTTGCCCTCAGATAATCGGTTGAGCGGTACGTGCTCGACGGTGGCGATGCTGGCGAGGGATTGCTGCTCTAAAGCACAGTCTTCGATGCAGTTGAGGCTGACCACTAGAGAGAGAGGCGTAGGGTCGTTATTGGGAGACATTATGGCAGAGGATCCATCGCCGTTCTTCTCCCTCCTTCCTTTTTCTTTCTCTTCGATGCTTCTCTCTCTCTCATCATCTTCGTCTTCATCATTGTCTTCTCGGTCCGTGGCTTCTTCTTCCTCTCCTTCTCCCTCCTTCTCTCTTCTCCTCTCCTATTCTCTCCTTCACCCCTCGACACCTCTTCCTCTTCTCTACTGCATTTTCTCGTGTTCAAATGAGAGTAGTCTCTCATTCCTCTTTCTCTCAAGCTTCCTTACTTCTCATCCTCTTTTGCTCTGAAGGTCACGAGAGCCATCCTGGGACATCTGCTCCTCTTCCTTAGACAAAATAGTTGTTGAAGCTGAGGTTTTTCAAAATTTTGCATGACCCACTGGTTCTGTTGCTACCCGGGCCTCATTTCCCTCTTTTTGCTTTTTGCTTTTTTTCATTTTTTTCCTATAGGTTTTCACGTAAAAGTAAGTTGATGGTAGCCGTATTACTTTTTTTTTTAATTTTTATTTCTATTACCATTATTATTAATTAAATTTTTTTTGAGTTTTTAATTTTCTATTTTTGTTTTCCTATATATATATTTTTTATTTTTTTATAATTTTGCTTTGGTTTGTTATAATTATTTTAATTAACTAATTTTATTTTTAGGTTTTGAGTTTATTTAATTGTCTTCCATTATTTATTTTCAATTTTAAATTGTCCTCAATTGAAAATGTCATTTGAAGCTTTGTCATTTTTAATTTTTTCTATTTACTTAATTATTAATTAATTGGTGTATCGATTAATTCAATGATTAGATAATTAGGGATTGGATGTTCATAATATTTATTAAATTACTTAATAAATTCAATGCATATGATATTTAAATTAATATAATTATTAATTACATATTGTAAATGAACATAATTAAATTAGTATTAAAAACTAATTCTAGAAATTAATAATAACTTTATCATTAAATTATTGATATATTCAATAATAGTAATTAATATTCCACAATAATTAGAGAATATTAGAGTATTTTATTTTTTCTGGACTTTGAATTTCTATTTTTATATTCGTATATTTGTAATCAAATAAATATCTTAATTAAATAAATAGATTCACTAAATTAGTAACTAAACAATTAAAAGTTTAAATGAAATATTCTAATTGGATATATATTATATATAAATTTATCACATAAGAAACATATAATATAATGTTATAAATGTATAATATATATATATATATATATATGTATGTATGTATGTATATATAAATATATGTAAAAATATAACAATAAATATGTATTAAATATTTTTCTTTCTTTTGGATACTGAATTTCTATTTTTAAATTCATATATTTGAAATTAAGTAAATATATTAATTAAACATACATTAGCAATTAAATAATAAACAAACATATTCACTAAATTAGTAACTAAATAATTAAAAATATGAATTAAATATATTAATTAGATATATATTATATATAAATTTATCAAATAAGAAATATATAATGTAATGTAATAAATATATAATATAAATAAACATACATTAAAATATAAAGATAAATATATATTAAATATTTATATATTAAATACTATATTTATTATTTAATAATATCGGTCAATACATATTAGATTTTTTTGTTTTAGTATATTTATATACTTTAACTAATATTTAATATATATTTAATATATTAATAAATGTTATTTAAATATATTTTTATACATTATATTTCTTGACTTCAGGGTAATCCCTGTTGACTATCGTGAAGACAAATTAAACATATATTTCATTCATATTAGTAAATTATATATATTAAATAATTATATAATATAATGTGAATTATTATTATATATATTTTACAAATTATTAATCAGCAACATTTATGAGATTTAATAATTTTGAAAATTATAATTAAATTACTGATATAATAAAAATAATAATTAATATTTCAAAATAATAATTAGAGAATATTAGAGTATTTTATTTCTTCTGGACATTGAATTTCTATTTTTGTATTCGCACATTTGTAATTAAATAAAGATAATAATCAAATATACATTAGTAATTATATAGTAGATAAACATATTCATTAAATTAGTAACTAAATAATTAAAAGTATGGATGATATATTCCAATTGGATATATATTATATTTCATTTACCACATATGAAATATATAATATATTATAATAAATATATAATATAAATAAATATATGTAAAAATATAACAATAAATATATATTGAATATTTATATATTTAATAACATATTTACTATATAATATTATTGGTCAATACATATTTAGTATACTTATATTTGTTTAACTAATATTTCGTATATTAATATACCATATCTAAATATATTTTTATACAACATATTCCTCAACCTTTGGGTAGTTCTTGTTAACCATCGTAAAGACAAATTATATATACATTTCATATATATTAGTAAACTATATATATTAAATAATTATATAATATAATGTGAATTATTATAATATATATTTAACAAATTATTAATAAGCAATATTAGATTTAATATTTTGGAAAAGTATAAATTAAAAACAATTTAAAATTGACAAAATAATACATATAATAAGAGGGAAGTTCCAAATTGGTCCTCCACCTTTACATTTTGAGACAATTTGGTCCCTCACAATGCACTATGACAAATTAGTCCTTCAAAAATATTTTTTCATTGAAAATTTGTCCGTCATTGCTACAATTGGAGGGACTAATTCATAATTAAATTGTGGGGGAATCACAAAGTGCAAAAGTGAGAGTTCGATTGCGTACTTTCATCTATGCAATAATAACACATATAGTAATAATGTGTATAATAATGGTTCATAATTAATAAATTAATCATTTATTATTTTAAATGATTGTCATAACCGACCTTTCGACGGAAAGACTAAATAAAAGAGGAGAATTGATTCCCAAAATGAATATTGAAAATTAATTTATTGGAATCGCCACAAAATTTTTTTACGGAAAACTTTGGAAAACCAATTTAACAAAAAGAAAAGGCAAAGTGGTATGTGAAATAGAAATGAGTTTGGGAGTCTATTTGAGTGTAGGAAAGGTGTTAGGCACCCCACAATACCCGTTCATAAGGACAAATTTATCTCAATTATACTTTATTGATATGCATGCTCATTAAATGATAAGACAAAAACAACAATAATGAAAACAAACAAATAGATATTTACAAAGGGTGGACTTGACCTAGGATGAAAGTCTAAGGCCTATGTACCTTGTAATAAGGATCAAAGCCCATATGGTTTGACCTAGAATTGTACGACAATTAGTGGGTGTCTTTTAATTTTTGTGAATTGAGCAAGACAGTAGAAATTGAGTTGATTTTTCATATACAAAACTTACTTAGATTTTTTTTGTGTATTTTAATTTACAAAGTTAGTCTAATATCCCTGTTAGGCTCTTTTCATTTTTTGTTTTTTTTTTTAATTTCATTTTTTGAATTTTAACTTTAACCTTGAAATTTAAGTGAAATTATGATGGGAAAGGATTTTTAGGATTTTTGAATTTATTTATTTTATTATTCTTTTATATTTTTTTATTTATTATTTTTTTAGGGTTTTTGAATTCATGTTTTTTTTATTATTTTATTTTATTTTATTTCTATTTTGAAAGTACGTGAAATTATAATGCAAAGGGATTTTTAGGATTTTTTAATTTTATGATTTTTATTTTTTTAAAAAATTATATATTAACTTTCAAAGCTTAAGGAAATTAGAAATCTCGTGACCCTTATTAGTTAACTTTCAAGTGGCTGCGGAGATCTATGATCTCGCATTGTGATTTAAAAATTAAATAATAAAATAAAATAAGAATTAAGGTGAGATGAAGTTAAAAATATTTTAAAATTGAAATCATTTTTATTTAAAAAATATTTCAAGTGTCTGCGAAGACCTATAATCTTACACGACAATTTTAAAAAATTCAACAATAAAAATAAGACAAAATAAAATAGGAAATAAGGTGAGATAAAATGGAAATAAATATATTTGGAAATTGAAAATGCTTTTAATTATTTACCCATTTCATTTATTTGTTATAAGAAAAATGTAAACTAACCGTCAAAGCTAAGGAATGAAAATCCCACACGCTACTCTTGAAATTATGACAGATAATAATAAGGATAAAAATGATAACCACTAATAATAACAAAAAAAAATTGAAGTAAAATAAAATACAATAACAAGAAATATGACAAAATAAAGTAGAGACAATATGCTAAAAACCAACGTTATTATTAATTTTTAGCATTAATTTCTAATACTAATTTAATTATGTTCATTTACAATATATAATTAATTATTATATTAAATTGAATAACACATACATTGAAATTAATAAATAATTTAATAAATATAAATAAGTGTAATAAAATAAAATATGTATTGACCAATATTATTATATAATAAATACGTTATCAAATATATAAATATTTAATATATATTTATTGTTATATTTTTACATATATTTATTTATATTCTCTGTGCATTACATTATATTATATATTTCTTATATGTTAAATTTATATATAATATATATCCAAGTAATATATTTAATTTATATTTCTAATTATTTAGTTCCTAATTTAGCAGATATTTTTATTTGTTATTTAATTACAAACGTATATTTAATTAATATATGTACTTAATTACAAATATATGAATTTAAAAATAGAAATTCAATGTCTAGATGAAATAAAATACTCAAATATTCTCTAATTATTATTTTGAAATATTAATTATTATTTTTTATTATATCAGTAATTTAATTATTAATTTTTTATCAATTTCTAGCATTAACTTGTAATACTAATTTAATTATGTTCATTTAGAATATGTAATTAATAATTATATTAATTTAAATATCATAGACAATGAATTTATTACATAAATATTTATATATAAATATGTGTAATAGAATAAAATATGTTTTGACAAATATTATTATGTAATAAATATGTTATTAAATATATAAATATTTAATATATATTTGTTGTTATAGTTTTATATATATTTATTTATATTACATGTTTATTGCATTATATTATATATTTATTATGTGGTAAATTTATATATAGTATATACCAATTTGATATATTTAATTTATATTTTTAATTATTTAGTTACTATTTTAGTGAATATGTTTATTTATTATTTAATTACTGATGTATATTTAATTAATATATTTACTTAATTACAAATAAATGAATATAAAAATATAAATTCAATATCCACATTAAAAAAAGTCCTCTAATATTCTCTAATTATTATTGTGGAATATTAATTAGTGTTATTGATTATATCAATAATTTAATGATTTATTTAACTAATTTTTGGCATTAATTTATAATACCAATGTAATTATGCTAATTTACAATATGTAATTGATAATTATATTAATTTAAATATTACAGACATTAGATTTAACAAGTAATTTAATAAATAAATATTTTGATAATTTTGTATAATAAATGATTAATTTATTAAATATGTAACGTTATTATACACATTATTACTATATATATCATTATTGTATAAACGAAAGTATATAAATGTCTATACAATAACAATATATAAGTATTTAATATGTTTTTCTGTTTTATATATATTCATTTATATTATATGTTTATTACATTATATTATATATTTCTTATGTGATAAATTCATAAGTAATTCATATAAAATTAGAAAATTTTATTTATACTTTTAATTATTTAGTTACTAATTTAATGAATGTGTTTACTTAATATTTAATATCCAATGTATATTTAATTAATATATTTATTTATTTTCAAATATATGAATATAAAAATAGAAATTCAATGTCCAAAATAAATAAAATACGCTAATATTCTCTACTTATTATGGTGGAATATTAATTATTGGTACCAAATATTTTAGTAATTAATTTATTATTAATTTTTAGCATTAATTTATAATAGTAATTTAATTATGTTTATTAACAATATGTCATTAATTATTATATTAATTTGAATAACATATACATTGAATTTGATAAATAATTTAATAAATAAAATATGTGTAATAAAATAAAATATGTATTGACCGATATTATTATATAATAAAAAAGTTATTAAATTTATAAATATTTTTAGTATATTTAATATATAAATGAATATATATTATAATATAACAATAAAAATATATTAAATGCTTATATGTTTAATATCATATTTATTATATAATACTATCGATCAATACATATTTTATTTATTTGTTTTAGTATATTTATATTTTTAACTAATATTTAATACATTTTTTAGATATTACTATAGGATATTTAAATATGTTTTTATACATTATATTTATTTGTATTATTATTATGTTTATTTTAAAGTGTTTTTAATTTATACTTTTCAAAAATATTAAATCACATAAATATTGTTGATTAATAATTTGTTAAATATATATTATAATATAACACATTATATTATATAAATATTTAATATATATATATATATATATATAGATATAATTTGTCTTCACGATGGTAAACAAGGACTACCATAAAGTCAAGGATTATAATATATAAGAATATATTTAGATATCGTATATTAATATATAAAATATATATTAAATATTAGTTAAAATATATAAATATACAAAAATAAATAAATAAAATAAGTATTGACCAATATTATTTTATAATAAATAAAATATTAAGTATATAAATGTTTACTATATATTTATTGTTATATTTTTATATATATTCATTTATATTATATGTTTATTTCATTATATTATATATTTCTTATGTGATAAATTTTTATAAAATATATAACCAATTAGAATATTTCATCTATACTTTTAATTATTTAGTTACTAATTTAATGAATATGTTTACTTATTATTTAATTACTGACGTATATTTAATTAATTACTTTAATTAATTACAAATATATAAATTTAAAAATAGAATATCAATATCTGAAAGAAATAAAATACTCTAATATTATGTAATTATTATTGTGAAAAATTAATTATTGTTATCAAATATATTAGTAATTTAATGGTTATTCTTTTATTTATTTATAGCATTAATTTATAATACTTATTTAATTGTGTAATAAAATTAAATATTTTTTTACCCGTATTATTATATAATAAATATGTTATTAAATATATAAATATTTAATATGTATTTACTGTTATAGTTTGATCTAAATTTACTTATATTATATGTTTATTACATTATATTATATATTTCTTATGTGATAAATTTATATATATTATATATCAAATTAATATATTTAACATATATTTTTAATCATTTAGTTACTAATTTAGTGAATATTTTTATTTATTATTTAATTACTAACGTATATTTAATTAATATATGTAGTACATTACAAATATATGAATATAAAAATAGAAATTCAATGTCAAGAAGAAATAAAATACTCTGACATTCGCTACTTATTATTGTGGAATATTAATTATTGTTACTGAATATATCAGTAGTTTAATGATTAATTTATTATTAAATTTTAGCATTAATTTATAATACTAATTTAATTTTGTTAATTTACAATATGTGATTAATTAATATATTAATTTAAATATTATAGACATTGAATTTATTAAGTAATTTAATAAATATATATTTTAATAATTTAATATAATGAAGGATTAATTTATTGAATATGTATAATTATTATACATATTATTACTATATATATTATTATTGTATACACAAAAGTACACAATTGAACTTTCATTTTTGACTTTGTAAATCCCCCATAATTTAATTGTAACAAGTTAGTTTCTCTCAAATTTAAATGTGTACAAAATCACTCCCTTCAATTGTAACATTGAGGGGCAAATTTTTCATGAAAAAATATTTTTGAGGGACTAATTTGTCATCGTGCATTGTGAAGGACCAAATTGTCACAAAGTGTAAAGGTAAAGGACCAATTTGGTAATCCCACTTGTTATTATGTTAATTTTAAATTGTTTTTAATTCGTTCTTTTCAAAAATCTTAAATCTCATAAATATTGCTGATTTATAATTTGTTAAATGTACATTATAGAAATATATTTAGATATTGTATATTAATATATAAAATATATATTAAATATTAGCCAAAAAATATAAATATACTAAAACAAAACAAATGAAATATGTATTAACCGATTATATAATAAATATGAAACAAAATATATAAGTATTTAATACATTCTTATTGTTATGTATTAAAATAATTCACATTATATTATATAATTATTTATTATATATAGTTTAATAATATACATGAAATATATATTTAGATATTGTTTATTAATATATAAAATATGTATTAATAATTTATTAAAAATATAAATATACTAAAACAAATAAATAAAATACGTATTGACAGATATTTTTAAATAATAAATATGGTATTAAATATATAAATATTTAATATATATATATATATATATATTTATTGTTATATTTTTATTATATGTTCATTACAATATAATATATATTTCTTATGTGATAAATTTATTTATAATATATATCCAATTAGAATATTTCATTTATACTTTTAATTCATTAGTTACTAATTTAATGAATATGTTTATTTATTATTCAATTACTAATGTATATTTAATTAATAAATTTATTTGGTTACAAATATATGAATATAAAAATAGAAATTCAACGTCCAAAAGAAATAAAATACTCTAATATTCTCTACTTATTATTGTGGAATATTAATTATTGTTATTCAATATTTCAGTAGTTTAATGATTAATTTTTTTATTAATTTTTGGCATTAATTTATAATACTAATTTAATTATGCTAACTTACAATATGTAATTAATAATTATTTTAATTTAAATATTATAGACATTGAATTTAATAAGTAATTTATTAAATATATATTTTAATAATTTAGTATAATAAATGATTAATTGATTAAATATGTATCGTTATTATACACATTATTATTATATATATTATTATTGCATAGACAAAAGTACGCAATTGAATCCTTACTTTTACACTTTGTGACTCCCCCACAATTCAATTGTGACAAATCAGTCCCTCTCAAATTTAAAAGGTGGAAGACCAAATTGGTACTTCCCTTTTATTATATGCATTATTATTTTGTTAATTTTAAATTGATTTTAATTTATACAGTTCAAAAACATTAAATCTTATAAATATTGCTGATTAATAATTTGTTAAATATATTTTAATAATTCACATTATGTTATATAATTATTTAATATATAGAATTTACTAATATACTTGAAATATATATATATATATATATAATTTGTCATCACGATGGTCAACAGGGTCTGCTTTGAGGACAAGGAATATAATGTATGAAAATATATCTAGATATCGTATATTAACATAAACAATATATATCAAATGTTTGTTAATATATATATATATATATACACACTAAAACAAATAAATAAAAGCTCTATTGGTTGATATTATTATATGGAAAATATGTTATTAAATATATAAATGTTGAATATATATTTATTGTTATATTTTTATATAAATTTATTTAAATTATATGTTTATTACATTTTATTATATATTTCTCATGTGATAAATTTTTATATAGTATATATCCAATTAGAATATTTCATTTATACTTTCACATATTTAGTTACTAATTTGATGAATATTTTTATTTATTATTTAATTACTATTGTATATGTAATTAATATTTATTTAATTACAAATATATGAATATAAAAATAGAAATTCAATGTCCAGAAGAAATAAAATACTCTAATATTCTCTAATTATTTTTGTGGAATATTAATTATTCTACACATTGTTACTATATGTATTGTTATTGCCTAAACAGAAGTACGCAATTGAACCCTAACTTTTGTACTTTGTGACTCCCTTGTAATTTAATTATGACAAATTAGTCCCTCTCAAATTTAAATATGAACAAAATTAGTCCCTCCAATTATAGCAATGAGGGTCAAATTTTCCATGAAACATGATTTTTTAGGGACTAATTTATCACACTGCATTGTGAGGGACCAAATTGTCACAAAGTGTAAAGGTAGAGGACCAATTTGATACTTCCCTTTTATTATATGTATTATTATTATGTTAATTTTAAATTTTTTTAATTAAAAATTTTCAAAAATATTAAATCTCATTAATATTGCATACTAATAATTTGTTAAATATATATTATAATAATTTACATTATATTATATAATTATTTAATATATATAATTTACTAATATCCATGAAATATATATATAATTTGTCTTCACAACGGTCAACAAGGTTTACCCTATATAATTATTTAATATATATAATTTACTCATATACATGAAATATATGTATAATTTGTCTTCATGACAATTAACAGGGACTACCTTGAAGTCAAGGAATATAATGTATAGGAATATATTTATATATTATATATTAATATATAAAATATATATTAAATATTAGTTAAAATATATAAATATAATTAAACAAATAAATATAATAAGTATTGAATGATATTATCATATAATAAATAAGATATTAAGTATATAAATGTTTAATATATATTCAATATATATTTATTGTTGTATTTGTATATAAATTTATTTATATTATATTTATTATATGATAAATTTATATATAATATATACCAAATTAATATATTTAATATATATTTTTAATTATTTAGTGACTAATTTGGTGAATATGTTTACTTATTATTTAATTACTACCATATATTTAATTAATATATTTACTTAATTACAAATGTATGAATTTAAAAATATAAATTCAATCTCCAAAAGAAATAAAATACTCTAATATTCTCTAATTATTATTGTGGAATATTAATTATTGTTATTGAATATATAAGTAATTTAATGATTAATTTAGTATTAAGTTCTGGCATTAGTTTGTAATACTAATTTAATTATGTTCATTTACAATATCTAATTAGTTATTACATTAATTTAAATATCATAGACATAGAATTTAATAAATATAAATGTGTGAAATAAGATAACATTTGTTTTGGCCGATATTATTACGTAATAAATATGTTATCAAATATATAAATATTAAATATATTTATTAATTGTTATATTTTTATATAAATTTATTTATATTATATTTATTAGGTGATAAATTTATATATATAATATGTACCAAAATAGTAAATTTAATATATATTTTTAATTATTTAGTAACTAATTTATTAAATATTTTTTTATTATTTAATTACTAATGTATATATAATTTATATATTTATTTATATACAAATGTACGAATATAAAAATAGAAATTCAATGTCCAAAAGAAGTAAAATACTCTAATATTCTCTAATTATTATTGTGGATTATTAATTATTGTAACTTAATATACTAGTAATTTAATGGATAATTAATTATTAATTTCTAGCATTCATTTGTAATATTAATTTAATTATGTTAATTAACAATGTGTAATTAATTGTTATATTAATTTAAATATCATAGTCATTGTATTCATTAAATATAAATATGTGTAATAAAATAAAATAAGTTTTGACAGATATTATTATATAGTAAATACGCTATAAAATATATAAATATTTAATATATATTTATTGTTATATTTTAATGTAAATTTATTTATGTTATATGTTCATATAATATATGCCAAATTAATATATTTAATGTATATTTTTAATTATTTAGTTTCTAATATAATGAATATGTTTATTCATTATTTAATTACTAATGTATATTTTATTAATATATTTATTTAATTACAAATGTACAAATATAAAAATAGAAATTTAATGTCCAGAAGAAATAAAAAACTCTAATATTCTCTAATTATTATTATGAAATATTAATTATAGTTACTGAATATATCAGTAATTTAATAATTAATTTACTATTAAGTTCTAACATTAGTTTGTAAAACTAATTTAATTATGTTCATTTATAATATGTAATTAATTATTATATTAATTTAAATATAATAGACATTGAATGTCGTAACCAACCTTTCGGCGGAATAAAAAGAGTTTAAATTGATTCCCACAAACGAATCAATTTATTTGGAGTCGCCACCAAAATTTTTAACGGAAAACTTTAAAAAACCAATTTAAAACAAAAAGAAAAAAGGCAATATAGTATGCGAAATTAAAGATGAGTTCGAGAGTCTATTTGAATATGGGGAAGGTGTTAGGCATCCCACAACACCCATCTATAAGGACGGTTACCTTAAACTGGTCAGTTGATATAGAATATGACCTTTAATTTTATCTCAATTACCCACTATTGACATACATGCCTGTTAAACAGCGAAGACAAAAACAACAATAATGGAGGCAAACATATAGATATTTACAAATGGTGGACTTGACCTAGGATGAAAGCCTAAGGCCTACGTACCGTGATAGGGATCAAAGTCCACGTAGTTCAGCCACAAAGGCGTGTTTATTGGTTGATGATTTGTAAATTTTGTGATGAAAATAGGATGGTTTAAATTAAATAGATTTTCGTATACAAAACGGAATTGGGATTTAGTTTGTGTGATTTAATTTACGACAACCTGATTAATCTAGCTCACTTGGCCTCTTCATTTTTTCTCTTTTTAATTTTTGTTTATTTTTGGAACTTTAATGAAATGATTATGGGATGGGATTTTTAGGATTTTTGGGAGTTTATATTTTTTGGAATTGAAATTTAATTATAATGAAAGGAATATTTTTGAATTTTTGAATTTATTTATTTTTTTGGATTTTCAAAATTTGGAATTCATCTTTGAAATTAGGACGAAAATAAAATCATTTTTATGATTTTTTATATATTTATGTATTTTTTGGATTTTGTCTTTTTATTTATTTTTAGATTTTTTTAAAATTAGGATTTATTGCTGAAATTAGAACAAAATTATAACAGAAAGCCATTTTTTTGGAATTTTTGAATTTATATATTTTTTGGGTTTTTTGGATTTTTCTAATTTTTTGCAAGTGAGATTATGATTAACAGGAATTTTAGTTAATATATATATATATATATATAATTTTTTTTATTAGAATTTATTCTGAACTTTAAACTATAATGGCAAAATATTTCTATGATTTTTGAATTTATGATTTTCGTACATATATTTTTTTAAAATTAGAACTTATTTGAAACTTAAAGTAAAAGTAAAATGAAAAATATTCTTAGGATTTTATTTTCACATTTTTTATGATTTTGAAATTAGAATTCTTTTAGTTTTATTTTTAATAAGATCAAATCCTCAAAGCCTACGGAGACCCATGTCCCACATGGCATTAATTAAATTTTACAAAACATCAGCTTAATCATTTTGTAAATAATAGAAAATGCTTAGTTAAGATATTTATTTTTACATTATTATTATTATTGTTATTATCATTTCTAAAACAAGTATGTATTAAATTTTGGGGTTTATGGAGATTAAAATCTCACACGGCCCCAAGCATCCGAGGAGAACAATATTCTCACACGATGATTTCATAAATAATAGAAAATATTAATTAAAGTATTTATTTTTACATTATTATTATTTCTTCGATTATTACTTTTAAAACAAGTATACATTAAATTTCGAGGTTTATGGAGATTAAAATCTCACATAACCCCCAAACATTTGAGGAGAAAAATATTTTCACACGATGATTTCATAAACAATAGAAAATATTTAATTAAAATATTTATTTTTACATTATTATTATTATTATTATTATTTTAAAACAAGTATGGGTTAAATCTTGGGATCTATGGAGATTAAAATCTCACACAACCCCTCGAGCATTTGAGGAGAAGAATATTCTCACACGATGCCTTCCTTAAAACTTCACTTGTAATGCCAAAAAAAAAAAATGATAATGATAGCAACGAAAAAAAATAAAAATGAAAAAAATGAGATGCAGCTTACAATGTAACCTGGCACCAAATGCAGGAACAGTGTTAATGTGCATGCAACTCAACCATGACACTGTTCCATGGCACTACTTCAGCTTCTCATTTGAAGCATTGTGTTGACAGTTCCGTGCCGGCACCTCATCCTTCTCACCTTGTCACTCTCTTTCCACCTCGGCTCTCTTGGCCTGCCGCTGCTCCTTCTTCTCGCCACAGTCCTCTGCTTGGTCTCCCTATTCTCTATTCTCTCTCTCTTTGTCATCTATCTTCTTCTTTCTCTCTCTTCGTTTTTACTTGCTTATCTGAATCTTTCTGTTTGTCTCTATGACCAGTGACTGCGTCACTCCCCTCTAGGACTGTAGCTAACATTTCCTTGTCGGTCTCCATATCGAAGCCACGACAAGCAACCAACTTCGCTGTGTCATTTTCAGCTTGCATCATCATCGGAGGTGAGAGTTGTGGAGTTGTCATCGGAAGTGGTTGGTGGTGCAGAAATATGGCTCAAACCAGAGCAGAAATGCAGCTCAAAGCAGTGCAGAAATACAGCGAAAACCAGTGCATAAATACAGTAGAAATCAGAGCAGAAATGTAGCAGAAACCAGTGCAGAAATGCAGTAGAGTAGACACATCAAAATGCAGTAAATTAACACTACTTGATAGCAACCAGAAGCACAAGATGCATGACAAATTCAACATAAACTGAAGAAAAAAAATAGCGCAGAAATGGACAGCAGTACAAAAACAAAAATAGAGCTGTAAGATGGTAGCAAATCAAAGGCAAAATACTCAACAGAAGCAAGATGAAAAGACCGAAAAGAGGATGTTTTCCATTCCTTTCTTCTCTTCTCTTCCTTTCCATTACTTCTCCCCAGCCTGACACTCCTCTGTTCGTTCGTTCGTCTCAGCCCACTCTTTTCTTCCTTTTCTGCATCAGCTGCACTTCATCATGCTAACTTTGGATCTTTTTGAGAACTTCAGCATGCTTCCTAATATTAGGCAGTGGACTCTCTAGAACATCTGCATGTTGCCCAGCCAGACTTTGTATCTTATTCTTGATAGCATTAACTTGGTCTGCTCGATTCTCCTCGTTAATAGCCGAGCTAAGATTTGCCATATTGAAGTTATTCTTGTCGTTGAGGAGATGGATCAGGGAGGCACGAAGGAGGGTACAGCTAAATTGCTAAAATCCTAGAAGAGAGAGCCCCCCTCCCTTTGTTTTGGGTTGTTCAAACAAAGGTGAATATAGTGATCCTCATCACCCCCCTTCTCTTTGGTCTGTCTCGGTCCCTTGCTCTTTGTCTCTCTCTCGACACGGCATTTTCAGCTTGTCCCTGTCATCCCTACCCCTGGATGTTAATCTCCAGAAGAGGAGAATGAGAGATCGTGGAGTTAGAGAGAAGGTTCTGCCAGTAGGATCCGAGGCAAAATCAAAGAAAAACTAGTCCCCCATAACTCAGTTCCAAGTCCTTTCCTCTACTCTCGTCTTGTGATGTTGCTATTGTTGTTGTTGTTGGAGCAGCAGGTTCTGCCTTCATGAACGTTCAGAAGGCTTTTACGCTGGCTCTGGAAATTTGCCCAACAACAGTGCTTCTCTCCTTTTTGCAGCTTTCATCTGCACCCACAATCTATTTTTTCCCATTTGGTGATAGCTTTTTGGTTGCAGCCTTTTCCTTTTTATTTTACATTTATCCTTATTACTGTTACTACATTTTTTATCTTTTAATTTTTTAATTTTCTATTTATATATATATATATATTTTATTTTTTATTATTTTACTTAGATTTATTATTTTAATTAGCTAATTTTATTTATGAGTTTTAAGTTTATTTAATTGTCTCCCTTTATTTATCTTTAATTTCAAATTGTTCCCACTTGAAGATGTTATTTGAAGCTTTATCATTCCTAATTTTCCTCTTCACTTAATTATTAATTAATTAGTGTATCAATTAATTAAATAATTATGTGATTAGGGATGGGGTGTTCACATTGAATTCAATAAATATAAATATGTGTAATAAAATAAAATAAGTTTTGACCGATATTGTTATATGGTAAATATGTTCTTAAATATATAAATATTTAATATATATTTATTGTTATATTTTTATATAAATTTATTTATGTTATATTTATTATATGATAAATTTATATATAATATATACCAAATTAATATATTTAATATATATTTTTAATTATTTGGTTACTAATTTAGTGAATATGTTTATTTATTATTTAATTACTAACGTATATTTAATTAATATATTTACTTAATTACAAATATATGAACTATTAAATTAGTCTTACAAACTAATGTTAGAACTTAATAGTAAATTAATCATTAAATTACTGATATATTTAGTAACAATAATTAATATTCCATAATAATAATTAGAGAATATTAGAGTTTTTTATTTCTTCTAGACATTGAATTTTGATTTTATATTCATACATTTGTAATTAAATAAATATATTAATAAAATATAGATTAGCAATTAAATAATGAATAAACATATTCATTAAATTGGTAACTAAATAATTAAAAGTATAGATGAAATATTCTAATTGGATATATATTATATCTAAATTTACCACATATGAAATATATAATATAATGTAATAAATATGTAATATAAATAAATATATAGAAAAATATAATAATAAATATATATTAAATATTTATATATTTAATAACTTATTTATTATATAATAATATCGGTCAAAAAAATGTTATTTTAATTCACATATTTATATTTATCAAATTAGATAATGTAAATGAACATAATTAATTTAGTATTACAAACTAATGCTAGAACTTAATAGTAAATTAATCATTAAATAACTCATATATTCAATAACAATAATTAATATTCCATAATAATAATTAGTGATTATTAGAGTATTTTATTTCTTTTGGAGTTTGAATTTCTATTTTTAAATTCATATATTTGTAATTAAGTAAATATATTAATTAAATATATGTTAGTAATTAACTAATAAATAAACATATTCACTAAATTAGTAACTGAATAATTAAAAATATATATTAAATATATTAATTTGGTTTGTATTATTAACTTAAAATAATAATAATTACATATTACAAATGAATATTTTTTTTGGTATTACAAATTGATGCTCAAAATTAATAATGAATTAATCATTAAATTACTGAAAAATTCAGTAACAATAATTAATATTCCACAATAATAAGTAGAGAATATCATAGTATTTTATTTTTCCTAGACATTGAATTTCTATTTTTATTTTCATATATTTGTAGTTAAGTAAATATATTAATCAAATATACATTAGTAATTAAATAGTAAATAAACATATTCATTAAATTAGTAACTAAATAATTAAAGTATAGATGAAATATTCTAATTGGTTATATATTTTATATAAGTTTATCACATAAGAAATATATAATTTAATGTAATAAACTTATAATATAAATAAATAAATATATATATATATATATATAAATATAACAATAAATATATCTTAAATACTTATGTATTTAATGATTATTATTGTGGAATATTAGTTATATTATTGAATATATCATTAATTTAATGATTAATTTACTATTAAGTTCTAGCATTAGATTATAATACTAATTTAATTATGTTCATTTACAATATGTAATTAATTATTATATTAATTCAAGTATCATAGACATTGAATTTAATAAATATAAATATGCGAAATAAAATAACATTTGTTTTGACCGATATTATTACATAATATATATGTTATTAAATATATAAATATTTAATATAAATTTATTGTTATATTTTTAGACATATTTATTTATATTAAATATTTATTACATTATATTATATATTTCATATGTGGTAAATTTATATATAATATATATCCAATTAGAATATTTCATCTATATTTTTAATTATTTAGTTACTAATTTAATGAATATGCTTATTCATTATTTAATTGCTAATGTATATTTTATTAATATATTTATTTAATTACAAATGTACGTATATAATAATAGAAATTCAATGTCTAAAAGATATAAAATATATTCTCTAATTATTATTTTGGAATATTAATTATAATTATTGAATATATCAGTAATTTAATTATTAATTTACTATTAAGTTCTAGCATTAGTTTGTAATAATAATTTAATTAATTATTATATTAATTCAAGTATCATAGACATTGAATTTAATAAATATAAATGTGAAATAAAATAACATTTTTTTTACCAATATTATTACATAATAAATATGTTACCAAATATATAAATATTTAATATATATTTATTGTTATATTTTTATATAAATTTATTTATATTATATGTTTATTACATTATATTATATATTTATTGTGTGATAAATTTATATATAGTATATACCAAGCTATTATATTTAATTTATATTTTTAGTTATTTGGTTACTAATTTAGTGAATATGTTTATTTATTATTTAAATACTAACATTTTTTTAATTAGTATATTTACTTAATTACGAATATTTGAATTTAAAAATAGAAATTCAAACACCAAAAGAAACAAAATACTCTAATATTCTCTAATTATAATTGTGGAATATAAGTAAATTAATGATAAATTAACTATTAAGTTCTAGAATTAGTTTGCAATACTAATTTAATTATGTTCATTTACAATATCTAATTAATTGTTATATTAATTTAAATATTTATTATATTACATTATTAAAATATATATTTATTAAATTACTTACTAAATTCAATGTCTATAATATTTAAATTTATATAATAATTAATTACATATTGCAAATGAACATAACTAAATTAGTATTATAAATTAATGCTAAGAATTAATAATAAATTAATCATTAAATTACTGATATAATCAATAACAATAATTGATATTCCACAATAATAATAGAGAATATTAGAGTATTTTATTTCATTTGGATATTGAATTTCTATTTTTAAATTCATATGTTCGTAATTATATAAATAAATTAATTAAATATACGTAAGTAATTAAATAGTAAATAAACATATTCATTAAATTAGTAACTAAATAAGTTAAAGTATAAATGAAATATTCTAAGTTTATATATATTACATATAAATTTATCACATAAGAAATATATAATATAATGTAATAAACATATAATACTATTTTAATTATGTTCATTTAAAATATGTAATTAATTAGTATATTAATTTAAATATCATAGACATTGAATTCAATAAATATAAATATGAGTAATAAAATAAAATAAAATAAGTTTTGACTGATATTATTATGCAGTAAATATGTTATTTAATATATCATTATTGTTATATTTTTATATAAATTTATATAATAATATTATAAGATATATTTATATATAATATATACCAAATTAATAAATTTGATATATATTTTTAATTATTTGGTTACTATTTTAGTGAATATGTTTTCTTTATTATTTAATTACTAACGTATATTTAATTTATATACAAATGTATGAATATAAAAATAGAAATTCAATGTCCAAAATAAGTAAAATACTCTAATATTCTCTAATTATTATTGTGGAATATTAATTATTGTAACTGAATATATCAGTAATTTAATGGATAATTAATTATTAATTTCTAGCATTAATTTGTAGTATTAATTTAATTATGTTCATTAACAATATGTAATTAATTGTTATATTAATTTATATATCATAGGCATTGAATTCATTAAATATAAATGTGTAATAAAATAAAATAAGTTTTGAGCGATATTATTATATAGTAAATATGTTATTAAATATATAAATATTTAATATGTATTTATTGTTATATTTTTATATAAATTTATTTATATTTATTCTACGATAAATTTATATATAATATATATCCAATTAGAATATTTCATTTATACTTTTAATTATTTAGTTACTACTTCAATGAATATGTTTATTCATTATTTAATTACTAATGTATATTTTATTAAATATATTTATTTGATTACAAATATACGAATATAAAAATCAAAATTCAATGGCCAGAAGAAATAAAAAACGCTAATATTCTCTAGTTATTATTGTGAAATATTAATTATTGTTACTGAATATATCAGTAATTCAATTATTAATTTACTATTAAGTTCTAACATTATTTTGTAAAACTAATTTCATTATGTTCATTTACAATATGTAATTAATTATTATATATTTTATATATTAACATACAATATTTAAATACATTTTTATATATTATATTCTTTGACTTTAGGGCACTACTGTTGTGAAGAAAAATTATACATATATTTCATATATATTAGTAAATTGTATATATATTAAATTATTTAATATAATGTGAATTTTTATAAAGTATAGTTGAATTACATAATATAAATGAAATATTCTAATTATATATATATATTAGAGATAAATTTAACACATAAGAAATATATAATATACTGAAATAAACATATAATGTAAATGAATATATATAACAGTATAACAATAAAAATATATTAAATTTTTATATATTTAGTATACATTTTATTATATAATAATATCGGTAAATACATATTTTGTTAATTTGTTTTAGTATATTTATATATTTTTGCTAATATTTAATATATATTTCATATATTAATATACGATATCTAAATATATTTTTATACATTATATTCTTTGACTTCAGGGCAGTCCCTGTTGACTCTTATGAAGACATATATTATATATATATTTGATATATATTAGCAAATTATATTAAATAATTATATTATATAATGTGTATTAATATATTATATATTTAACAAATAACTAGTTAGCAATATTTATGAGATTTAATATTTTGAAAAAGTATAAATTAAAAAATTTTGAAAATAAACATAATAATAATACATATAATGAGTGGGAAGTACCAAATTAGTCCTCCACCTTTACACCTTGCAACAATTTGGTCCCTCACAAAGTGCAAAAGTGAAAGTTTAATAGTGTACTTTTGTCAACACAATAATAATATTTATAGCAATAATGTGTATAATAAATATACATATTTAATAAATTAAATATTTATTATATTAAAATTTTAAAATATATATTTGTTGTAACCGACCTTTTAGCGAGAAGGAATAAAAAGTGTTTAAATTGATTTCCAAAAATGAATCTTAAAAATCAATTTATTTGGAGTTATCACCAAATTTTTAACGGAAAATTTTGAAAAACCAATGTAAAACAAAAAGAAAAAGGCAAAATGGCTTGCGAAATCAAAGATGAGTTCTATAGTCTGTTTGAGTGTGAGGAAGGTGTTAGGCACCCCCACAACACCCGTCCGTAAAGACGGTTACCTTAAACTAGTAAGTTGAAATAGAATATGGCTTTAAATTTATTTCAATTACCCTTTATTGACATGTATGCCTGTTAAACAGAGAAGACAAAACCGACAATAATGGAAGCAAATGAACAGATATTTACATAAGGGCGGACTTGACCTAGGATGAAAGCATAGGGTCTACGTACCCTACGATAGGAATCAAAGTCCATGTAGTTCGACCAAAATGTGTGTCTATTGATTAAAGATTTGTAGTTTTTGTAATGAGAACAAGAGGGTTTAAATTAAACAAATTTATGTAAACAAAACAGAATTAGAATTTGGTTTGTATGTTTTAATTTACGACAACCTGATTAATCTAGCTCTCTTGATCTCTTCATTTTCTCTCTTTTTAATTTTTTTAGTTTAGTTTTGGAATTTTAACCCTTATGTAAACGAAATGATAATGGGCAAAGATTTTACGATTTTGGGGGTTTAGATTGTTCGGAATGAAACCAAAATATTTTTGGATTTTCAAATTTATATATTTTTTGGATTTTTGGAATTTTGTTTTAATTTTGAAAATGAGTTTGTTTATTTTTGGAATTTTAATCTTTACTTTGAAATTTAAATGAAATGATTAGGGGATAAGATTTTGAGGATTTTTGGGAGTTTATGTTTTTATTGGAATTGAAATGTAATTATGATGAAAGGAATATTTTTAAAATTTTGAATTTATTTATTTTTTAGGATAGTCAAAATTGGAATTTATTATTGAAATTAGGACGAAAAGCCATTTTTTAGAATTTTTGAATTTATATATTCTTTGGATTTTTGTTTTAATTTTGAAAATGAGATCATAAAAAAAAAAGATTTTCTTAATATTTTAACTATGAATAATAAGGAAAATAAAACCTTTTTTTTAATATATATTTTGGAATTTATTTTATTTTTGCATTTTTGACAATGGGCATAAAATTTTAAGGCCTGAAGAGACTAAAAATCCTAGACGGCCTCTACTAATTTATTCACAAGAACCTGAGGAGATTTAGGGGCTCATGTGGCCTTTGTCTAAATGTCTAAAGAGACTAGTGTTCTCACGTGGCTTTTGTCTAAATGCTTAAGGCGATTAATATTCTCACGTAGCTTTTGTCCAAATGCTTAAGGAGATTAATATTCTCACATGACTTATGTTTAAATGCATAAGAAGATTAATATTCTTACATGGCTTTTGTCTAAATGCCTAAGGAGACCAGTGTTCTCACGTGGCATTGTTGAAAATTGGGACAAGATAATGATAAGGATAATAATGATGATACTAGTGGTGGAAAGAATACACTAAACAATAATATAAGATAAAGTAGAATAAATAAATAAATAAACAACTAAATGAATAAACTAAATAAAAAATAAAAATGTCAAAAATATGAAAATAAGAAACACTTCCTCACATCTTGCCATGCACGTCCCTCAAGAAATCCATGCAATTACATTTCATATATGGCAATGTCTCTTCGGTGCATGTATATATATACATACACACACATACATATATATATATATATAATATGATGAGATGCATAATAAAATAAAATAAAAAATAGTAAATAATAAAAGAAATTAAAAATAAATAAAGTAGAATAAAATAAAATAAAATACTAAAAAAATAATAACAAAACAAATAAAAATAAACTGTGTTTTCCTTTCGGATCTTGTATATCAACTTTGAATATTATCAGCCCCAGAACATCGTCGTTCAGAGATGGGTTCATGGAAATCACCACCAACACCGGATCTTTGCAAACTCCAATAGTTGAGACCATGAGTCCTTCTTGTCAAACAACCCAATCAGAAGCAGCATCACTATGACATGACCAAGCTTGGTTTTCAGTTCATTCACAGTTTTGATATCCAACCAATTTGGTCGTTGCTACAAAGGAAATAAGCCAAAGAGACTGGATCTGTAAGAACCCTTTTGATTTGGTAAAGTGCCTGCATTACTGAGATTACTGACAAAGAGCTCATAGAGACCCATTCCAAAGACCAACATAGCTGTTCATAAAAGATAAACATTGATGGCCTTTACCAGCATCAGGATTACTTTACTGCGATTGATGAAGTATACCATAGTAGACTCTGTAACAAATGTGCAGCCCTTGCTTCGGAATATGATGAGGAATTGTACAACAGGGTCTCTTTTTGACACATTTGACATGGGCTCAAGAATCCAGCCTCCACCTTGAACTCTTTGCCTCAAGACATGGAGTGCAGGGCGGTCCCTCGCATGTAGAGCAATAACATGTCCATCTTTCAACAGTTCACTACACCTTCCACTGAGCCTCATGCTTGACTTCAGTAGTTGGTTGCTAGTTGATTCTTGCATAGATTCTATTAGAGTTTTTCTACTTCTTGAGTATTCAGGGAAAGCACCCCGAGAGCTGAAGCTCAAAGCTTGATCATTACCACTGATGGCAGTATCATCTTCCCTCTGAGACGTACTTCTTTCTCTAGTGAAGAAGGATCTGATTTTTGTTGAGATTTTTGGCGTGCATGCCTCCTTTTGGCCTTTTCACCTGACCTGCTACGTCTTCCTTCAGATGGACCAGTGGTGCTCTAAGTCAAACTAGAAGTCTAATACTGGGAGGAAAATTCTTTAACTTGATTAACTCCTTTTTTTGGCTCAGGGCTTATATTAATATCATCAGTGTGTTCTCTGATACAGATCTGCAGAGCCATTTCTTTGTCAAGTTGATCAGATTGTTCATTTTCATC
Organism: Delonix regia; assembly: GCA_037074485.1. Taxonomy (NCBI): domain Eukaryota; kingdom Viridiplantae; phylum Streptophyta; class Magnoliopsida; order Fabales; family Fabaceae; genus Delonix; species Delonix regia. Next base: position 37,236,253 of record CM073457.1, on the reverse strand, counting down.
ACCTACTTCACTCTCTTCTTCTTCATCATCAAATACAGCATTTTTTGGAATAATTCCGTTAATAAAATATGCCTGCAATATGGATATAGTTTTCTCCCTTATCTCCATCCATACTTCTTCACTATAATCTGCACTTCGCAGAAGTATCAACACATTAAGCATCTCCTTTACCCGTGCTTCCATCCATTGAGGTCCTTCTGCACCATCCAAAGCACACCCGGCTAAGGTTCCATCAATGAGGAGCTACTTTACAGCACAATCATCCAAGAGCTGACTGCTACCAGTATTGACAAGAAAAGCTCCAGGCTTTACATGTTGAAGACATTCAGCATTGATAATCTGGATCGTTGCACTTGTTAGGGCACAATGAAGTGATATAAGGTCACTTGCAACTAGGAAATCGTTAAGTGTATCCATTCTTCGTGCCACAGGGGGGAAATTTACAGAAGACCAGCCAAGTTTTCCGTTTCACTGCTGAACATCGAAATAAAGCACGCTTATTTTGAAAGCCAAGCTCCGAGTAGCCAAAGACCTAGCCGAAGTAGATCTACCTACGATTCCCAAGACCAGCCCTCAGCAGCGTCTCATTCCGCGACATAGCGGCTGCACCAAGCCAAGGTAGCCAGAAGCCGCGATTGCGTGGCGAGAGAGGAGCTGCGTCCGGTGGAGCAAGCCGAGGATGAGCGCCATGACGATGTCGACAATCTCCTGGGCGCGCGAGGTGTCGAGAAGTACAAGGTGGAGGCCAAGGTCATTGGCTAAAGCGGAGTCGACGGAGCGGTCTGTAGAGCCGAGGCAGAGGATGAGGTGGTAGGGACGGAGGCGGGGTTGGCGGCGCGTGGGAGATACGCAAGGGACTGAAGAAGCATAGCGTAGTGGACTCGATCTTGCCCTTGGATAATCGGCTGAGCGGTACGTGCTCGACGGTGGTGACGCCAGCGAGGGATTGTTGCTCCAAAGTGCAGTCTTCGATGCGGTTGAGGCTGACCACTAGAGAGAGAGGTGTAGGGTCGTTACTGGGAGACATTGTGATAGAGGATCAATCGCCGTTCTTCTCCCTCCTTCCTTTTTCTTTCTCTTCGATGCTTCTCTCTCTCTCATCATCTTCGTCTTCATCATCGTCTTCTCGGTCCGTTCCCTGCTTCTCGGTCCGTGGCTTCTTCTTCTCTCCTTCTCCCTTCTTCTCTCTTCTCCTCTCCTCTTCTCTCCTTCACCCCTCGGCACCTCTTCCTCTTCTCTGTTGCGTTTTCTCGTGTTCAAATGAGAGTAGTCTCACATTCCTCTTTCTCTCAAGCTTCCTTACTTCTCATCCTCTTTTGCTCCGAAGGTCAGGAGAGCTGTCCTGGACAACTCCTCCTCTTCCTTAGACAAAATGGCTGCTGAAACTAAGGTTTTTCATAATTCTGCACGACCCACCGGTTCTGTTGCTCCGTTTGCCTCATTTCCCCCTTTTGCTTTTTGCCTTTTTTCAACTTTTTCCTAGAGGTTTTTATGTAAAAGTATGTTGGTGGCAGCCTTATTACTTTTTTTTGTAATTTTTATTTCTATTACCATTATTATTAATTTTTTTTTGAGTTTTTAATTTTTAATTTTTGTTTTCTTATATATTTTTTTTATTTTTTATAATTTTGCTTTGGTTTATTATAATTATTTTAATTAATTAATTTTATTTTTGAGTTTGGAGTTTATTTAATTATCTCCCATTATTTATTTTCAATTTCAAATTGTCCTCAATTGAAAATGTCATTTGAAGCATTGTCATTTTTAATTTTTTTTATTTACTTAGTTATTAATTAATTGGTGTATTAATTAATTCAATGATTAAGTAATTAGGGATGAGGTGATCATAATATTTATTAAATTACTTACTAAATTCAATGTATATGATATTTAAATTAATATAATTAATAATTACATATTGTAAATGAACATAATTAAATTAGTATTACAAACTAATGCTAGAAATTAATAATAACTTAATCATTAAATTACTGATATATTCAATAATGGTAATTGATATTCCACAATAATAATTAGAGAATATTAGAGTATGTTATTTTTTCTGGACTTTGAATTTCTATTTTTATATTCATATATTTGTAATCAAAGAAATATCTTAATTAAATAAACAAATTCATTAAATTAGTAACTAAATAATTAAAAGTTTAAATGAAATATTCTAATTGGATATATGTTATATATAAATTTATCACATAAGAAATATATAATATAATGAAATAAATGTATATAATATATATATATATATGTAAAAATATAACAATAAATATATATTAAATATTTTTATTTCTTTTGGATACTAAATTTCTATTTTTAAATTCATATATTTGAAATTAAGTAAATATATTAATTAAACATACATTAGCAATTAAATAATAAACAAACATATTCACTAAATTAGTAACTAAATAATTAAAAATATGAATTAAATATATTAATTAGATATATATTATATATAAATTTATCATATAATAAATATATAATATAACAATAAATATATTAAATATTTATATCTTAAATACCATATTTATTATTTAATAATATCAGTCAATACATATTAGATTTATTTGTTTTACTATATTCATATATTTTAACTAATATTTAATATATATATTTTATATATTAATAAACGTTATCTAAATATATTTTTATACATTATATTCCTTGACTTTAGGGTAATCCCTATTGACTGTCGTGAAGACAAATTAAATATATATTTCATGTATATTAGTAAATTATATATATTAAATAATTATATAATATAATGTAAATTATTATTATATATATTTTACGAATTATTAATCAACAACATTTATGAGATTTAATAATTTTAAAAATTATAAATTATAAATTAAAAACAATTTAAAATTAACATAATAATATTACATGTAAGAAGAGGGAAGTACTAAATTGGTTCTCCACCTTTACACGTTGTGACAATTTGGTTTCTCATAAGGCACTATGACAAATTAGTCCCTAAAAAATCTCTTTTCATGGAAAATTTGTCCCTCATTACAATAATTGGATAGACTAATTTTGTACAGATTTAAATTTATGAGGGACTAATTTGTCACAATTAAATTATAAGGGAGACACAAAGTGCAAAAGTAAGGGTTTAACTGCATACTTGCGTCTATACAATAATAATATATATAGTAGTAATGTGTATAATATTGATCCAATTTTAATAAATTATTTATTTTAAATGATTAAAATACATATTTGTTAAATTACTTATTAAATTCAATGTCTTTGTTATTTAGATTTATACAATTATTAATTACATATTGTAAATGACCATAATTAAATTAGTATTCTAAATTAATACTAAAAATTAATAAAAAAATAATCATTAAATTACTGATATATTCAGTAACAATAATTAATACTCCACAATAATAATTAGAGAATATTAGTTTATTTTATTTCTTCTAGACATTGAATTTCTACTTTTGTATTCATACATTTGTAATTAAATAAAGATAATAATCAAATATAGATTAGTAATTAAATAGTAAATAAACATATTCATTAAATTAGTAACTAAATAATTAAAAGTATAGATGATATATTCCAATTGGATATATATTATATTTCATTTACCACATATGAAATATATAATATATTGTAATAAATATATAATATAAATAAATATATGTAAAAATATAACAATAAATATATATTGAACATTTATATATTTAATAACATATTTACTATATAATATTATTGGCCAATACATCTTTTATTTATTTGTTTTAGTATACTTAAATTTTTTTAACTAATATTTAATATATTAATATACGATATCTAAATATATTTTTATACAATATATTCCTTGACCTCTGGGTAGTCCCTTTTAACCATCGTGAAGACAAATTATATATACATTTCATGTATATTAGTAAATTATATATATTAAATGATTATATAACATAATGTGAATTATTATAATATATATTTAACAAATTATTAATCAGCAATATTTATGAGATTTAATATTTTGGAAAAGTATAAATTAAAACAATTTAAAAGACATAATAATATATATAATAAGATGGAAGTTCCAAATTGGTCATCCACATTTACATTTTTGGACAACTTGGTCCCTCACAATGCACTATGACAAATTAGTCCCTCAAAAATATTTTTTCATGGAAAATTTATCCCTCATTGCTATAATTGGATGGACTGATTTTGTACACATTTAAATTTGAGAGGGACTAATTTGTCACAATTAAATTGTGTGGGAGTCACAAAGTGCAAAAGTGAGAGTTCGATTGCGAACTTTTGTCTATGCAATAATTATACATATAGTAATAATGTGTATAATAATAATTAATAAATTAATCATTTATTATTTTAAATGATTGTCATAACTGACCTTTTAGCAGAAAGACTAAAAAAGAGAGGAGAATTGATTCCCAAAATGAATCTTGAAAATTAATTTATTGGAGTCGCCATCAACATTTTTAACGGAAAACTTTGAAAATCCAATTTAACAAAAGAAAAGGCAAAGTGGTATGTGAAAACAGAGATGAGTTTGGGAGTCCATTTGAGTGTAGGGAAGGTGTTACGTACCCCACAACACCCGTTCATAAGGACGGATACCTTAAACTTGTCAAATGAGATAGCATATAGCCTTAAATTGGTCTCAATTATCCTTTATTGACATGTATGTTCATTAAAAGAGAAGATAAAAACAACAATAATAAAAACAAACAAATAGATATTTACAAAGGGCGAATTTGACCTAGGATGAAAGTCTAAGGCCTACGTACCTTGTAATAAGGATCAAAGCCCATATAGTTCGAGCTAGAATTGTACGACAATTAATGGGTGTCTTTTAATTTTTGTGAATTGAGCAAGACAGTAGAAATTAAGTTGATTTTTCATATGTGAAAATTACTGAGATTTTTTTTGTGTTTTTTAATTTACGAAGTTAGTCTAATATCCTTATTAGGCTCTTTTCATTTTCATTTTTTTTTTAAATTTTTCGAATTTTAACTTTAACCTTTAAATTTAAGTGAAATTATGATAGGAAAAGATTTTTAGGATTTTTGAATCTATTTATTTTATTATTCTTTTATATTTTTTTATTTATTATTTTTTTAGGGTTTTTGAAAGTGACATGAAATTATAATGCAAAGGGATTTTTAGGATTTTTTTATTTTATGATTTTTTTATTTTTTGAAAAATTACATATTAACTTTCAAAGATTAAGGAGATTAGAAATCTCATGTGACCCTTATTAGTTAACTTTCAAATGGCTGCAGAGATCTATGATCTCACATTGTGATTTAAAAATTAAATAATAAAATAAAATAAGAATTAAGGTGAGATGAAATTTAAAATATTTTAAAATTGAAATCATTTTTATGTATTTACCTATATATTTTTTATTTTAAGAAAAATGTAGACTAACTTTTGAAGTCTAAGGAGACAAAAATCCCACATGACTTTTATCGGTTAGCTCCCAAGTGTCTGCAGAGACCTATAATCTTACATGACAATTTTAAAAAATTCAATAATAAAAATAAGACAGAACAAAATAGGAAATGAGGTGAGATAAAATGGAAATAAATATATTTGGAAATTGAAAATGCTTTTATTTATTTACCCATTTCATTTTTTGTTATAAGAAAAATATAAACTGACTTTCAAAGCTAAGGAATGAAAAATCCCACACGCTACTCTTGAAATTACAACAGATAATAATATGGATAAAAATGATAACCACTAATGATAACAAAAAAAGAGAGAAGTAAAAAAAAAAAATACAATAACAAGAAATATGACAAAATAAAGTAAAGACAATATGCTAAAAACCAACGTTATTATTAATTTCTAGCATTAATTTGTAATACTTATTTAATTATGTTCATTTACAATATATAATTAATTATTATATTAATTTGAATGACATATACATTGAAATTAATAAAAAATTTAATAAATATAAATAATTGTAATAAAATAAAATATGTATTGACCGATATTATTATATAATAAATATGTTATCAAATATATAAATATTTAATATTATATTTTTACATATATTTATTTATATTATCTGTTTATTACATTATATTATATATTTCTTATATGTTAAATTTATATATAATATATATCCAAGTAATATATTTAATTTATATTTCTAATTATTTAGTTCCTAATTTAGTGGATATTTTTAGTTGTTATTTAATTACAAATGTATATTTAATTAATACATGTACATAATTACAAATATATGAATTTAAAAATAGCAAATCAATGTCTAGATGTAATAAAATACTCAAATATTCTATAATTATTATTTGGAATATTAATTATTGTTTTTTATTATATCAGTAATTTAATTATTAATTTTTTTTTATCAATTTCTAGCATTAACTTGTAATACTAATTTAATTACGTTCATTTACAATACGTAATTAATAATTATATTAATTTAAATATCATAGACAATTAATTTATTAAATAAATTTTTAAATATAAATATGTGTAATAGAATAAAATATGTTTTGACATTATGTAATAAATATGTTATTAAATATATAAATATTTAATATATATTTATTCTTATAGTTTTATATATATTTATTTATATTATATGTTTATTACATTATATTATATATTTATTATGTGGTAAATTTATATATAGTATATACCAATTTGATATATTTTATTTATATTTTTAATTATTTAGTTACTATTTTAGTGAATATGTTTATTTATTATTTAATTACTAATGTATATTTAATTAATATATTTACTTGATTACATATAAATGAATATAAAAATATAAATTCAATATTCACAAGAAAAAAAGTCCTCTAATATTCTTTAATTATTATTGTGGAATATTAATTAGTGTTATTGATTATATCAATAATTTAATGATTAATTTTTTATTAAATTTTGGCATTAATTTATAATACCAATGTAATTATGCTAATTTACAATATGTAATTGATAATTATATTAATTTAAATATTATAGACATTGGATTTAACAAGTAATTTAATAAATAAATATTTTAATAATTTTGTATAATAAATGATTAATTTATTAAATATGTAACGTTATTATACACATTATTACTATATATATCATTATTGTATAAACAAAAGTATATAAATGTCTATACAATAACAATATATAAGTATTTAATATATTTTTGTTGTTTTATATATATTCATTTATATTATATATTTATTACATTATATTATACATTTCTTATGTGATAAATTCAAATGTAATTCATATAAAATTAGAAAACTTCATTGATACTTTTAATTATTTAGTTACTAATTTAATGAATATGTTTACTTAATGTTTAATATCCAATGTATATTTAATTAATATATTTATTTATTTTCAAATATATGAATATAAAAATAGAAATTCAATATCCAGAATAGATAAAATACTCTAATATTCTCTACTTATTATGGTGGAATATTAATTATGTGTATCAAATATTTCACTAATTAATTTATTATTAATTTTTAGCATTAATTTATAATACTAATTTAATTATGTTCATTAACAATATGTCATTAATTATTATATTAATTTGAATAACATATACATTGAATTTGATAAATAATTTAATAAATAAAATATGTATTGACCAATATTATTATATAATAAAAATGTTATTAAATTTATAAATATTTTAAGTATATTTAATATATAAATGAATATATATTATAATATAACAATAAAAATATATTAAATGCTTATATGTTTAATATCATATTTATTATATAATACTATTGATCAATACATATTTTATTTATTTGTTTTAGTATATTTATATTTTTTAACTAATATTTAATAAATTTTTTATATATTACTATACGATATCTAAATATATTTTTATACATTATATTTATTTGTATTATTATATTTATTTTAAAGTGTTTTTAATTTAGACTATTCAAAAATATTAAATCACATAAGTATTGTTGAGTAATAATTTGTTAAATATATATTATAATAAAACACATTATATTATATAAATATTTAAAATATATATATATAGTTTAGTAATATATATATATATATATATATATTTTGTTTTCAGAACGGTAAACAAGGACTGTCCTAATGTCAAAGATTATGATATATAAGAATATATTTAGATATCATATATTAATATATAAAATATATATTAAATATTATTTAAAATGTATAAATATAATAAAAAAAATAAATAAAATAAGTATTGACCAATATTATTGTATAATAAATAAGATATTAAGTATATAAATGTTTACTATATATTTATTGTTATATTTTTAATTTATATTTATTTATATTATATGTTTATTTCATTATATTATATATTTCTTATATGATAAATTTTTATAAAATATATAACCAATTAGAATATTTCATCTATACTTTTAATTATTTAGTTACTAATTTAATGAATACGTTTACTTATTATTTAATTACTTACGTATATTTGATTAATAAATTTACTTAATTACAAACATATAAATTTAGAAATAGAATATCAATATCCAAAAGAAATAAAATACTCTAATATTATGTAATTATTATTGTGAAAAATTAATTATTATTATCGAATATATTAGTAATTTAATGGTTATTTTTTAAATAATTTTTAGCATTAATTTATAATACTTATTTAATTGTGTGATAAAATTAAATATTTTTTGACCGGTATTATTATATAATAAATATGTTATTAAATATATAAATATTTAATATGTATTTATTATTATAGTTTTATCTAAATTTACTTATATTATATGTTTATTACATTATATTATCTATTTCTGATGTGATAAATTTATACATATTATATATCTAATTAATGTATTTAACATATATTTTTAATCATTTAGTTACTAATTTAGTGAATATGTTTATTTATTATTTAATTACTAACGTATATTTAATTAATATATGTAGTACATTACAAATATATGAATATAAAAATAGAAATTCAATGTCGAGAAGAAATAAAATACTCTAACATTCTCTACTTATTATTGTGGAATATTAATTATTGTTATTGAATATTTCAGTAATTCAATAATTAATTTATTATTAATTCATAGTATTAATTTATAACTTTAATTTAATTATGTTTATTTATAATATGTAATTAATTATTATATTAATTTGAATGTTATAGACATTGAATTTAGTAAGTAATTTAATAAATATATATTTTAACAATTTAATAAATTAAATGATTAATTTATTGAATATGTATATTATTATACAGATTATTAATATATATATTATTTTTGTATAGACAAAAGTATGTAATTGAAGCCTCAATTTTGCACTTTGTGACTCCCCCACAATTCAATTATGACAAATTAGTCCCTCTCAAATTTAAATGTGTTCAAAATTAGTCCCTCCAATTGTAAGAATAAGGGACAAATTTTTCACGAAAAAAGATTTTTAAGGGACAAATTTGTCACAGTGCATCATGAGGGACCAAATTGTTACAAATTGTAAAGGCAAAGGACCAAATTGGCACTTCCTTCTTATTATATGTATTATTAATATGTTAATTTTAAATTATGTTAATTTATAAATTTAAAAAATATTAAATCTCATAAATATTACTGATTAATAATTTGTTAAATATATATTATAATAATTCACATTATATTATTTAATTATTTAATATATATAATTTACTAATATGTATGAAATATATGTATAGTTTGTCTTCACAGCGGTCAATAAGGACTATCTTAAAGTCAAGAAATATATTGTATAAGAATATATTTAGATATCGTATTTTAATATATAAAATATATAATAAATATAAGTTAAAAATATAAATATACTAAAACAAAAAAATAAAATACGTATTGACCAATATTATTATATAATAAATATGATATTAAAAATATAAGTATTTAATATATTTTTATCATTATATTTTATATATGTTCATTTATATTATATGTTTATTACATTATATTATTCATTTCTTATATGATAAATTTATTTATAATATATATCCAATTAGTGTATTTAATTTATATTTTTAATTATTTAGTTACAAATTTAGAGAATTTTTTTATTTATTATTTAATTACAAACATATATTTAATTAATATATTTACTTAATTACAAATATATGAATTTAAAAATTAAAATTCAATATCAAAAAGAAATAAAATACTATAATATTCTCTAATTATTATTGTGAAATATTAATTATTGTTACTGAATATATCAGTAATTTAATGATTAATTGTTTATTAATTACTAGCTTAAATTTGTAATACTAATTTAATTATGTTAATTCATAATATGTAATTAATAAGTATATTAATATAAATATCATAGACATTGAATATAATAAATACTTTAATAAATATAAATATGTGTGAATATATGGTATTTAATACATTCTTATTGTTATATATATTAAAATAATTCACATTATATTATATAATTATTTATTATATATAGTTTACTAATATACATGAAATATATATATATATATATATATATATATATAATTTGTCTTCATGACGGTTAACAAGGAATGCCCTAAAATCAAGGAATATAATTAAAAAAAATAGATATTGTTTATTAATATATAAAATATGTATTAATAATTTGTTAAAAAATATAAATATACTAAAACAAATAAATAATATACGTATTGACTGATATTTTTAAATAATAAATATGGCATTAAATATATAAATATTATATATATATATATATATTTATTATTATATTTTCATTATATGTTCATTACAATATAATATATATTTCTTATGTGATAAATTTATTTATAATATATATCCAATTAGAATATTTCATTTATACTTTTAATTCATTAGTTACTAATTTAATGAATATGTTTATTTATTATTCAATTACTAATGTATATTTAATTAATAAATTTATTTAGTTACAAATATATGAATATAAAAATAGAAATTACTAATGTATATGAATATTTATTTATTATTGTGGAATATTAATTATTTTTATTCAATATTTCAATAATTTAATGATTAATTTTTTTATTAATTTTTGGCATTAATTTATAATACTAATTTAATTATGCTAACTTACAATACGTAATTAATAATTATTTTAATTTAAATATTGTAGACATTGAATTTAATAAGTAATTTATTAAATATATATTTTAATAATTTAGTATATTAAATTATTAATTTATTAAATATGTATCGTTATTATACACATTATTATTATATATTATTATTGCATAGACAAAAGTACGCAATTGAACCCTCACTTTTGCACTTTGTGACTCCCCTATAATTTTATTGTGACAAATCAGTCCCTTTCAAATTTAAATCTAGACAAAATTAGTCCCTCTAATTGTAGTAATGAGGGACAAATTTTGCATGAAAAAATATTTTTATGGCACTAATTTATAATAGTGCATTGTGAGAGACCAAATTGTCACAAAGTGTAAAGGTGGAAGACCAATTTGGTGCTTTCCTTTTATTATATGCATTATTATTTTGTTAATTTTAAATTGATTTTAATTTATACGGTTCAAAAACATTAAATCTCATAAATATTGCTGATTAATAATTTGTTAAATATATTTTAATAATTCACATTATGTTATATAATTATTTAACATATATAATTTACTAATATAGATGAAATATGTATATAATTTATCATCATGACGGTCAACAGGGTTTGCCCTGAAGACAAGGAATATAATGTATGAAAATATATTTAGATATCGTTTATTAACATAAACAATATATATCAAATATTAGTTAAAAATATATATATACTAAAACAAATAAATAAAAGCTCTATTGATTGATATTATTATATGGTAAATATGTTATTAAATATATAAATGTTTAATATATATTTATTGTTATATTTTTATATAAATTTATTTAAATTATATATTTATTACATTATATTATATATTTCTCATGTGATAAATTTATATATAATATAATCCAATTAGAATATTTCATTTATACTTTCACATATTTAGTTACTAATTTGATGAATATTTTTATTTATTATTTAATTACTACTGTATATGTAATTAATATATTTATTTAATTACAAATATACAAATATTAAAAATTGAAATTCAATGTCCAAAAGAAATAAAATGCTCTAATATTCTCTAATTATTTTTATGGAATATTAATTATTCTACACATTGTTACTATACGTATTGTTATTGCCTAAACAGAAGTACGCAATTGAACCCTAACTTTTGTACTTTGTGACTCCCCTACAATTTAATTGTAACAAATTAGTCCCTCTCAAATTTAAATGTGAACAAAATCAATCCCTCCAATTGTAGCAATGAGGGTCAAATTTTTCATGAAAAATGATTTTTGAGGGACTAATTTGTCACACTGCATTGTAAGGGACCAAATTGTCACAAAGTGTAAAGGTGGAGGACCAATTTGATACTTCCCTCTTATTATATGTATTATTATTATGTTAATTTTAAATTTTTTTAATTTACAATTTTCAAAAATATTAAATCTCATAAATATTGCATACTAATAATTTGTTAAATGTACATTATAATAATTTACATTATATTATATAATTATTTAATATATATAATTTACTAATATACATGAAATATATGTATAATTTGTCTTCACAACGGTTAACAGGAACTACTTTGAAGTCAAGAAATATAATGTATAGGAATATATTTAGATATCATATATTACTATATAAAATATATAGATATACTTAAACAAATAAATAAAATAAGTATTGAATGATATTATCGTATAATAGATAAGATATTAAGTATATAAATGTTTAATATATATTTATTGTTATATTTTCATATAAATTTATTTATATTATATTTATTATATGATAAATTTATATATAATATATACCAAACTAATATATTTAATATATATTTTTAATTATTTAGTAACTAATTTGGTGAATATGTTTACTTATTATTTAATTACTACCATATATTTAATTAATATATTTACTTAATTACAAAAGTACAAATTTAAAAATAGAAATTCAATCTCCAAAAGAAATAAAATACTCTAATATTCTCTAATTATTATTGTGGAATATTAATTATTGTTATTGAATATATAAGTAATTTAATGATTAATTCACTATTAAGTTCTAGCATTAGATTGTAATACTAATTTAATTATGTTCATTTACAATATCTAATTAGTTATTACATTAATTTAAATATCATAGAAAATGAATTTAATAAATATAAATGTGTGAAATAAAATAACATTTGTTTTGGCCGATATTATTACATAATAAATATATTATCAAATTTATAAATATTAAATATATATATATATATATATTGTTATATTTTTATATAAATTTATTTATATTATATTTATTAGGTGATAAATTTATATATAATATATACCAAAATAATAAATTTAATATATATTTTTAATTATTTAGTAACTAATTTATTGAATATTTTTTTATTATTTAATTACTAACGTATATATAATTTATATATTTATTTATGTACAAATGTACGAATATAAAAATAGAAATTTAATGTCTAGAAGAATTTAAATACTCTAATATTCTATAATTATTATTGTAGATTATTAATTATTGTAACTTAATATATTAGTAATTTAATGGACAATTAATTATTAATTTCTAGCATTCATTTGTAGTATTAATTTAATTATGTTCATTAACAATATCTAATTAATTGTTATATTAATTTAAATATCATAGTCATTGTATTCATTAAATATAAATATGTGTAATAAAATAAAATATGTTTTGACGGATATTATTATATAGTAAATATGCTATTAAATAAATAAATATTTAATATATATTTATTGTTACATTTTAATGTAAATTTATTTATATTATATCTTCATATAATATATGCCAAATTAATATATTTAATGTATATTTTTAATTATTTAGTTTCTAATCTAATGAATATGTTTATTCATTATTTAATTACTAATGTATATTTTATTAAGATATTTATTTAGTAACAAATGTACGAATATAAAAATAGAAATTCAATGTCTAAAAGAAATTAAAAAAACTCTAATATTCTCTAATTATTATTGTGAAATATTAATTATTGTTAATGAATATATCAATAATTTAATGATTAATTTACTATTAAGTTCTAACATTAGTTTGTAAAACTAATTTAATTATGTTCATTTATAATATGTAATTAATTATTATATTAATTTAAATATAATAGACACTGAATTCAAGAAATATAAATATGTGTAATAAAATAAAATAAGTTTTGACCAATATTGTTATATTTTTATATAAACTTATTTATGTTATATTTATTATATAATAAACTTATATATAATATATACCAAATTAATATATTTAATTCATATTTTGAATTATTTGGTTACTAATTTAGTGAATATGTTTATTTATTATTTAATTACTAATGTATATTTAATTAATATATTTACTTAATTACAAATATATGAACTATTAAATTAGTGTTACAAACTAATGTTAGAACTTAATAGCAAATTAATCATTAAATTACTGATATATTTAGTAACAATAATTAATATTTCATAATAATAATTAGAGAATATTCGAGCTTTTTTATTTCTTCTAGATATTGAATTTTGATTCTTATATTCATACATTTGTAATTAAATAAATATATTAATAAAATATACATTAGTAATTAAATAATGAATAAACATATTCATTAAATTAGTAACTAAATAATTAAAAGTATAGATGAAATATTCTAATTGGATATATATTATATCTAAATTTACCACATATGAAATATATAATATAATGTAATAAATATGTAATATAAATAAATATATAGAAAAATATAACAATAAATATATATTTAATAACATATTTATTATATAATAATATCGGTCAAAACAAATGTTATTTTAATTCACATATTTATATTTATCAAATTAGATAATGTAAATGAACATAATTAAATTAGTATTACAAACTAATGCTAGAACTTAATAGTAAATTAATCATTAAATAACTCATATATTCAATAACAATAATTAACATTCCACAATAATAATTAGAGAATATTAGAGTATTTTATTTCTTTTGGAGTTTGAATTTCTATTTTTAAATTCATATATTTGTAATTAAGTAAATATATTAATTAAATATATGTTAGTAATTAAATAATAAATAAACATATTCGCTAAATTAGTAACTAAATAATTCAAAATATATATTAAATATATTAATTTGGTCTGTATTTTATATATATATATATATATATATTTATCATATAATAAATATAATATAAATAAATTTATATAAAAATTTAACAATAAATATATATTAAATATTTATATATTTAATAACATATTAAATATATAATAATATTGGTCAAAACTTATTTTATTTTATTACACATATTTATATTTATTGCATTCAATGTTTATGATATTTAAATTAATATAATAATTAATTACATACTGTAAATGAACATAACTAAATTAGTTTTACAAACTAATATTAGAACTTAATAGTAAATTAATCATTAAATTACTGATATATTTAGTAACAATAATTAATATTCCACAATAATAATTAGATAATATTAGAGTATTTTATTTCTTTTGGTCATTGAATTTCTATTTTTATATTCATACATTTGTAATTAAATAAATATATTAATAAAATATACGTTAGAATTTAAATAATAAATGAACATATTCATTAGATTAGTAACTAAATAATTAAAAGTATAGATGAAATATTCTAATTGAATATATATTATATATAAATTTACCACATATGAAATATACAATATAATGTAATAAATATGTAATATAAATAAATATGTCTAAAAATATAACGATACAATGCACTGTGGCAAATTAGTCCCTAAAAAATCTTTTTTCATTAATATTAGAGTATTTTATTTCTTTAGGATATCAAGTTTCTATTTTTAAATTCAAATATTTGTAATTAAGTAAATAAATTAAATAAACATACGTCGGTAATTAAATAATAAATAAACATATTCACTAAATTAGTAACTAAATAATTAAAACTAACAATTAAATATATTAATTGGATATATATTATATAAAAATTTATCAAATTAGAAATATATAATATAAATAAATATATTTAAGAATATAACAATAATTATATAATAAATATTTATATTTATCTAATATCACATTTATTATATAATAATATTGGTCAATACATATTTTATTTATTTGTTTTAGTATATTTATATATTTTAACTAATAATTACTATATATTTTATATATTAATATACGATAACTAAATATTTTTTTATACATTATATTCTTTGACTTCAGGGTAATCCCTATTGCTCGTCTTGAAGATAAATTATACATATATTTCATGTATATTAGTAAATTATATATATATATATATATTAAATAATTGAATAATATAATGTGAATTATTATAATATATATTTAACAAGTTATTAATCAGCAATATTTATGAGATTTAATAATTTGGAAAAGTATAAATGAAAAACAATTTAAAATTGACATAATAATTATACATATAATAAGAGGAAACTACCAAATTGGTCTTCCACCATTCACTTTGTGGCAAATTAGTCCCTCACAATACATTGTGACAAATTAGTCCCTCAAAAATTCTTTTCTGTGAAAAATTTGTCCTTCAATACTACAATTGGAAGGACTGATTTTGTATACATTTAAAATTGAGAGAGACTATGTCACAATTAAATTGTGGGGTAGTCACAAAGTACAAAAGTGAGGGTTTAATTGCATACTCTCGTCTATGCACTAATAATATTTATAGTAATTAAGTGTATAATAATGATACAAATATAACAAATTAATCATTTATTATATTAAATTAATAAATATATATTTATTAAGTTACTTACTAAATTCAATGTTTATAATATTTAGATTAATGTAATAATTAATTACATATTGTAAATTAACATAATTAAAGTAGTATTATAAATTAATGCTAAAAATTAATTTAAAAATTACTGATATATTGAATCACAATAATTAATATTCCATAATAATAACTAGAGAATATTAGAGTTTTCTAATTTTTTTGGGATATTGAATTTCTATTTTTAAATTCATATATTTGTAATTAAGTAAATAAATTAATTAAATATTCATTAGTAATTACATAATAAATAAACATATTCCCAAAATCAGTTACCAAATAATTAAAAATGTAAATTAAATATATTAATTGGATATATATTATATATAAATTTATCATATAAGAAATATATAATAAAATGTAATAAAATTATAATATAAATAAATTTATATAAACATATAACATTAAATATATATTAAATACTTTTAAAAGGGACTAATTTGTCACAATTAAATTATGTAGGAGTCACAAAGTGCAAAAGTTAAGGTTCATTGGCGTATTTTCATCAATACAATAATAATGTATATAGTAATAATGTGTATAATAATTATACATATTCAATAAATTAATCATTTATTATATTAAATAATTAAAATATTTTTTTATTAAATTACTTACTAAATTCAATGTCTAAAATATTTAAATTAATATCATAATTAATTACTTATTGTAAATTAACATAATTAAATTAGTATTATAAATTAATGCTAAGAATTGATAATAAATTAATAATTAAATTACTGAAACATTCAATAACAATAACTAATACTCCACAATAATAAGTGGATAATGTTAGAGTATTTTATTTCTTTTGAACATTAAATTTCTATTTTTGTATTCATATATTTGTAATTAATAAATGTATTAATGAAATATACCTCATATATTAAATATTAAGTAAACATATTCATAAAATTAGTAACTAAATAAGTAAAAGTATAAATGAAATATTCTAATTTTATATATATTACATATAAATTTATCTCATAAGAAATATATAATATAATGTAATAAACATAAAATATAAATGAATATATATAAAAATATAACAATAAAAATATACTAAATACTTATATATTTAATATCATATTTACGAACAAGAAGAATCATGAAAATTCACCAGGTAGTTTTCTTTCCAACAGGACAAAGGTACGGAATGGCAAAATCTTACATCACCACTGTGCCAAAAAAAAACATAATAAATCTATCATTCAGCAACATTTCGTGGAAAGGCAGAGGTAGACACCAAAAAAGTGCAAAAGATTCTTGAAAATAAACAAGATTACTCCAAAACAATTAATAAAACAAAATAACCAGAATCAGACAAAAATTCAGAAGATCTCAGGACATGAAAGGCGAGCGCAAAGGACATTTCACTATTTCCAGCACTATTTCACTATGTCCAGCACTGAAAATCCAAGACGTAAGCCCAAAAAGAAGAATCAGGAACCGGTAGCTCAGATTCAACATTAATAATCGAGGGGAAAATAAGTTTATAAACAAATCAAAACTAAGTAGAGGAAACCAAGTTCAGCCCGAAAATGGATGCCACTTGTATCATCATAAAACTTTGAGGTAAGTTTTAAAAGTTAAAAGACTAGTAATCCCCCCTTCACAATTTCAATCTCCAAATCCCCCACCAACAACAAAGGTTTTAAATTAACACTGACACAAATTTTCAATAGTCCAAATTGATCAAAGCTAGAAAGCAATTTATGGAGAATAATAGTAAATACAAATCAAGTAGCAATCCCTTCCAATGCAGTTGACGTTAACTACATGGCAAAATCCTACATCTCCACCGTGGATCATATAATAACTACGAAAATTAGAAACATCCAGCACAGAGGAATACAAAGATGCCAAGTAAAATCCAAAAAAATTCGCCAAAAGAAATAAAGACAAAACAACCAGAGTTTGAAATGATTGTAAATGTCCCGGGCTTGAAAAGCAAGCATATAGGATAATCACCGGCTCGCTACCTAAAAAATTCAATTGCAAGTAAATCTACTAAAATGTCTGGTCACAAACACAAAAAACAATATCAAGAAATCATGGAAGAAACAAAGATATAAATCAGATAAAAATTGAATAGACATCACCAAGTTATTCACGAAACTCAATCCTACTTGTATCTTCTTGCAATTTTTGGGAACACTCAAAAGAGTAGCTGCACCAGAATAAATTCACAATTGAATACCCATACGTCACATGCCCAATTCACAATTCAATACCTATATGTCACAGGCCAAAAACCAAAAAAACAAAAAAATACAAGGGTAATACTCCCTTTTCCACCACTTCAATCATCTCTTCCCCAATGACTAACGAAGGTTTTTCATTTAAAATCTGATCTAATAAGATTTTTCAGACCAAAATTTCTGCAACCAAATGATGAAATGTTTCTTTAACCAATAATCAAAGCCAGGAACAAATTAATAGAAAAAAAGACTCATGAAATCAACCTAGTAGCTTTATGAGGCAAAGATCCCAACAAGGATAAGGGAATGGCAAAATCCTACACCACCATCATGCATCATAAAAATTCTTTCATTTAGCAACATCTTGTGCACCAGCAGGTGAAGATACAAAAGAAAGTCCAAAAGATTCCTTAAAGCAAACGAGATCACTCCAAAACAGAAACAAATATAACAAAAGAACCAGAGTCAAACGAGAATTCAGGAAGTCACAAGGCATAAAAGGCAAGCACATAGGATATTTCACTATTTCCAGCCTTGAAAATCTCATACGTAAGCCAAACAAGCAAATTCAGGAACTGGTTAGTCAGAATCACCTGTAATAATCAGGAGGGAAAAAAAATATAAAACAAATCATAATAAGACACTAAGCTCAGCCCAAAATCGAATGTTAGTGTCATCATAAAACTTTAGAAAACAATTCAAGCGGCTACACCAGAAAAAATTCCCAATTCAAAACTTACACGTCACTGCAAAAACCAAATATGAAAAATAAAACTCCATCACAATTTCAATCTCAGATCCCCAACCAAAAACAAAGATTTTAACTTGACATCTGACATAAATTTTCCTAAGTCAAAAATTGCTACAACAAAATAAAATGTTTCATTCACCATCGATAAAAGCCAGATAATACTTTACCAAGAAAAGTAGTACATAAAAAGCAAGTAGTTATCCCCTTAAATATGGCCAAGATCCTAAGCATAAATTACAGAGCCAAATTCTACATCTTCACTGCGCTTCATAACTATGGAAACTAGAAACATCCTGCACACAGTAAAATGGAGTTCCAAAATAAAACTCAAAAGATACACATAAGGAGCCCAAAATACCTGGAATCGGAAATAAAACAAAACCATAGTATGAAAGAAATGCAAAAGTCCTAAGACTTCAAAGGCAAGCACATAGGACAATCACCAGCTCTCCCCCTGAAAATGCAAATTGCAAGAGACAAGTAGAATAACATATTATACACTCAGGAAAACAACTTTAAAATAACTTGCAAGAAACAAAAATAATCAGATCAAAATCGATAGATGTCAAAAAATTATGCACAAACATCAATGCTATTTTTATCTCCTTGCAACTTTTAGAAACGCTCTAAAGAACAGCTGCACCAAAATAAGTTTACAATTCAATACCTATATGTCACGTACAAGAAAATAAAATATAAAAATAAACTAAACAAGGAATACTCCCCCTTCTCCACTGTGTCCTCATCCCTTCCCCATGACCAACAAAAGTTCTCATTTAAAATATAATCTTATAGATTTGTTGGAGACCAAAATTCTTGCAACAAAATAAACAAATGTTTTTTTCAACCAAGAATCAAAGCCAAAAAGAAATGCATGAGCAAGAAAATCATGAAAATTAACCAAGAACTTATCCCTTCTGACGTAGCAAAGATCCCAAGGGCAAAGAGAATGGCAATTTAATAAAAGAGAAATATAAATTCCAAATAAATATAAATATAAAATAAAAAAATAAATATACAAAAATTAATTCAAATTAAAATTGAATATTCAAATATTAATTAAATATTAAAAATGTTAATAAATAATTAGATTCAAATTTAACACCATGCATGATAAAAAATCTATCATTCTGCAACATCTTGGGTACCAGTAGGGGAAGATACAAGATAAAATCTAAAAGATTCCAGAAAACAGACGAGCTTACTCCATATAAGAAATAAATAAAACAAAACAACTAGAGTCAGATGAGAATTTACGAAGTCGCGGGGCATATAAGGAGAGCACACAAGATATCTCCCTATCTCCAACACTAAAATTTAAAAATGTAATCCAAACATGCAGAATCAACAACCATTCCCTCAGAATCAACTTTAATAATCAAGAAGAATAAATAATTTATAAAACAAATCCAGAATAAGCAGGGGACACCAAGGTCAACCTGGAAACCAATGCCACCTGTATCACCATAGAACTTTAGAAAACACTTAGACCTGCTGCAAGAGAAGAAAAATTCCAAATTCAAAAGCTACACAACACCGCCAAACCAAATATAAAAGGAATAAGAGACTAATAATCCTCCCTTCACTGTTTCAATTTCCAAATTCCCACCAACAACAAAGGTTTTCACTTAAAGTAATTTAAGGAGAAGGCTAATAAATACAAACCAAGTATTTATCCCCCAGATGAGGCCAAGATACTAAGCGTTAAGTATATATCAGAATCCTACATCTCCACTGCAATCGGAAATAAAACAACACAACCAGAGTATGAAAGAAATTGTGAAAGTCTCAAGGCTTGAAATACAAGCACACAGGATAATCACTGGCTCCTTCCCTGAAAAAGCCAATTGCGAGTAAAACAAGTAAAGTGACTGATAACACACAAAAATCAAGAAGAAAAATCTTTGATTTTTTTTTATTATTTATTATTAGTTAGTCACACTTGACATATATTAATTTAAAAACTTAATAGCAAAGTTATAAAAAAACTATACTTAATATCATATATAAGTAATAATTATATAGAGGATTTTGGTTAATATGGAAGTATTTGTACATTCCCCAATGAGTGAGATAAATTTTACTCTAAATTATATTATATAAAATACTAGCCAATTTTATTTTAAAAGCTTCGCTAATGGTACTATTGTCATTGGAATTAATTATATTAATAATTTATATTGATATTTTTTGTTCTAAAAATATTATTTGGCTTCTTTAATATCTAATACATATTACCAAAAACTTTTTTAACAAAAATAACTATTTATATGCATTCATTTTAGGAAATAAAAATCCTTAACCACCACCTGTATTATGATATTAAAACTAAAATTATAATTTTATGTACTAAAATTATAATTTTATGTATTAAAATTTAACACCAGCTTAACTTTTGTGATGACAAAAATAAAATCATTGTCATATGGTGCAGAAAAATTAATTTTATTGATCAAAATAAATAATAAAAAAATTTTAAGTTATTTAAAAAGTCAAAGAAGTTAAATAATATTTTTAAAATAAAAAAGGAATCGTGTCAACTTAATTTACTATTATTATTGTTTTGGGCATTGCATCATTTGACTTTATTATTAATGATTCCATTACTATTTATTAAAAAAATTGATTCCATTACTAATTTTGTTGCCTCTCATTAACCACAAATGTATTCAAATGAGGCAGGACCCGTAGAAAATGGAATTGGATTCCTTTGAAGAATAAATCATAATGGTTGGATTACACAGTTTAATTAATATAAATCATTAAAATAAAATTTAAGATAATATTTAGTCACTTAATTTAAATTTATACAATTGTATCTACATAACATTTTTTATACTAATCGTTAAATTTATATATTTTTTTCTTAAATGATGTAAATTTGTTTCATACAACATAAAAAATTAAACAATTTAAGAATAATAATTTACCATAAATTTATTTTAAAAAAACTTAAGAATATATATATATATATATATATATATATATATGAACTCAATTATTTTGGACATTTGTTTAAAAATTATAGATTAAATATGCTAGACTTATGTAAGAAATTACTTTCTTGATTCTTCAAGAGAAGAGACTGAATTCAAGTAAGGATGATACTTTTGATTCTAATAACACAAAGATTGATAATAATTTTAATATTTCATGAAAGAGATAACGAGTTTCCATTTTACAAATTATTAGATTAAACTGTTTTACTAACTTTAATCCAAAATTATTTTTAAACTTATTTAAATAGAATAAATTAATAAGATAATTTAAATTTGAATAATGTCACGTGTTGTATACATTGGATAACCATTTAAACTTAAACAAGAATAATACCATTTAGATGAAAAATGGACTCAAAAATATTCACAATTACATAAATGCTAATTTATAGTTTTGATAAAATAGATAATTGCCTTTTATAATCTCATTAGGTCAAACAAGTAAATATATAATTATTTCTATCATCAAAAGGAATTATCCTTATATACTTTTAGTCAAATAGGGTTGTGCAACTTGTCAAGAAAAATGGTGTCAGGCGGCATTTGTCCAAATGTTACCTATTAAGGAATATTTATAAATGGTAAAAAAATTTGGACTAAATTATTTCCTAAAATTAAGTAGCATGCTATTTTAACTTTTCTTACCATAAAAAATAAATTATAATTATTTTGACCTTCCCTTTTGGAAATTCCCTCTTAATGATATATACTCACTTCCACGCACTACACCCACATAGAATTACCCCTTTCTCTTACTTGGCCTGCACCTTGGGGGGGAGCATTACAAGTCTTTCACTGTTCAAATTCTGTTTGCTATTTGAATTTTCGTGCTGAAACTGAATCCTTCTCTGTGATAGTAAGTCATCAACTTCACTTGTATCTCACATGCTTTTCACTACTTCTTTCGTTTTGCCTTGAATTATAATTTCCCTATATTTATTTTATCTTTTTCTTTAATTTTCCTTCCTTTTTTGTTTTTTTCCTACTATGTGGATATGCAACACTTTGTTTGTATTATCTGATTTTGTTTTGTACTGCATTTGCTGCACCAATCTTTAGGAGGTTAAGGTCAAAGGGTATGAAAGGCTTCCCTTTACTGTTCTATTCTGCATCTATTTGTATATATTATTTTTGTTCTGTCTTATTTATTTTTCAAATAAAAATTGATATTTCATCTTAGTTCTCTACTATCTTAATTTACACTTCATAACTGTGTATTTTTTTGGTTAAACCACCATATGTGATAATTTTCACATATATGCTTGTTTATGAATTCAACATCTATTGTACTAGTCATAATGCATGTTTTTTC
Source organism: Delonix regia (assembly GCA_037074485.1). NCBI lineage: Eukaryota > Viridiplantae > Streptophyta > Magnoliopsida > Fabales > Fabaceae > Delonix > Delonix regia. Next base: position 37,212,037 of record CM073457.1, on the reverse strand, counting down.
CATAGCACCTGCCCTTACGTTTTAGGCATGTGTACTTTTTCTTTTATCTATATTGAAAACACAATAATTATAATGGTATATTTTGTGATAATTTAATTTTTATAAATTAATTGTGACTGTAAACACCCCATTCCTAATTACTTAATTATTTAATTGACAAAGCTTCAACTGACACTCTTAATTAGAGACAATTTGAAATTAAACATAAATGATGGGAGACAATTAAATAAACTCAAAACCCAAAAAAATAAAATTAGCAAATTAAAATAATTATAATAAATCAAAGCAAAATTATAAAAAATAATAAAAAAATATAAAAAACAAAAATAGAAAATTAAAAAATCAAAAATAAAAATTAATTGATAATAATAATTATGGTAATAGAAATAAAAAAAATAATCATAAAGTAACTAGCATGAAATGGAAAAAGGGATTGTACTCTCAAGCTGCAGGAAAAAGCTGAAAAAAAAAAAAAAAAGGAAAAAGGTTGTTGGGCAGAGATTGATGCAGCCTTCACAGGAAAAGGTGGAGCATGAACCTATGACTGAAAATATGCAGGAGAGAGATTGAGGAAGAAGGAAGAAATAAAAACCAGAGAGAGAAGAAGCTGTGGGGAAGGAAAGATATGCGTATGAAGTAGTAGAGAAGAAGAGAGACTAAGTAAGGAGAAAAGACGGAAAGAGATGGAAAGATGATGGGAGTTTCTCTTCTGCAGTGAGAAAGGTGAGTTCGAAGGGATAAGATAGAAACTGGAAAGAAGAGAACAAAGCAGAGACGAAATGTCCCTGTTTTGAAGGACCAAAAACAGAGAGAGGGGACTGGAGTGAAGTTGATGGGTTTTGGTGTGGCTGAAATCTGGTGAGAGTGAGGGGGCACCGATGAGGTCCTGAAAGTGGTGCAGGTGGCGGGGTCAGAAGAAAACAGAGAAGAACGAATAGATGAGAGGAAAAGATAAGAATGAAAGGTAAACCTCCTCTTGCTAGTCTTTCTTCTTGCTTATGTTATGCGTTTTGCCTCTGACTTGCTACCATCTTACTGCTCTATTTTCATTTATGTACTGTTGTTCACTCTTGTGCTATGTCCTCTTCAATTATTACTGAATCTGATAGTCATCTTATGCTTTTAGTTGCTGTCGAGTAGTATTGATTTGTTGCATTCCGATGCGTTACTCTACTGCATTTCTACGCTAGTTTCTGCTGTGTTTCTGTGCTGATTTCTGCTATATTTCTATATTGATTTGAACTGTATTTTTGCACTGATTCGAGCTGTATTTCTGCAATGGTTCGAGCCACATTTCTGCACTAGTTTGGACTGCGTTTCTGCATTGATTTAAGTCCTATTTCTGTACTAATTGCACTGATTTGTGTTCTGTTTCTGCTCAAATTAGTGGTGTTGCTACTACATAATATTTCAATGTGTTACGCTACTGCATTTCTGCGCTGGTTTTTGCTGTGTTTCTGTGCTGGTTTCTGTTGTATTTCTGCATTGATTTGAGCTGTATTTTTGCACTGATTCGAGCTGTATTTCTGCAACGGTTCAAGCCACATTTTTACACTGGATTGGGCCGCATTTTTGCATTGATTTAAGTCCTATTTCTGCACTAATTGCACTTATGTGTGTTCTGTTTTTGCTCAAATTAGTGGAGTTGTTACTGCATAATATTTCGATGCATTACGCTACTGCATTTCTGCGCTGGTTTCTGCTGTGTTTCTGTGCTGATTTCTGCTATATTTCTATATTGATTTGAACTGTATTTTTGCACTGATTCGAGCTGTATTTCTGCAATGGTTCGAGCCACATTTCTGCACTAGTTTGGGCTGCGTTTCTGCACTGATTTAAGTCCTATTTCTATACTGATTGCACTGATTTGTGTTCTATTTCTGCTCAAATTAGTGGTGTTGCTACTGCATACTATTTCAATGTGTTACGCTACTGCATTTCTGCGCTGGTTTTTGCTGTGTTTCTGTGCTAGTTTCTGTTGTATTTCTGCATTGATTTGAGCTGTATTTTTGCACTGATTCGAGCTGTATTTCTGCAACGGTTCGAGCCACATTTTTGCACTGGATTGGGCTGCATTTTTGCACTGATTTAAGTCCTATTTCTGCACTAATTGCACTTATGTGTGTTCTGTTTTTGCTCAAATTAGTGGAGTTGCTACTGCATAATATTTTGATGCATTACGCTACTGCATTTCTGCGCTGGTTTCTGCTGTGTTTCTGTGCTGATTTCTGCTATATTTCTATATTGATTTGAACTGTATTTTTGCACTGATTCGAGCTGTATTTCTGCAATGGTTTGAGCCACATTTGTGCACTGGTTTGGGCCGCGTTTCTGCACTGATTTAAGTCCTATTTCTACACTGATTGCACTAATTTGTGTTCTGTTTCTGTTTAAATTAGTGGTGTTGCTGCTGCATAATATTTCAATGCGTTACGCTACTGCATTTCTGTGCTGGTTTTTGCTGTGTTTCTGTGCTGGTTTCTGCATTGATTTGAGCTATATTTTTGCACTGATTTGAGCTGTATTTCTACAATGGTTCAAGCCACATTTCTGCACTGGTTTGGGCTATGTTTATGCACTGATCTAAGTCTTATTTCTGCACTAATTGCACTGATTTGTGTTATGTTTCTGCTCAAATTAGTGGTGTTGCTACTGCATAATCTCTGGTTGTTGACAAAAACAACACTAATATCATGGCGGTTTATTCATTTGCAATTTATAGTCTTATGCTAAAGTACCGTTCAGTTTTGTTAAATAATTTTGGTTCCATTTCTGTTCATTTTTTTTATCGATTGAAATCTTCCTTATTTCATACGTAAAGTAGAGCTCATTTTGCAGTATACTTGTTACAGTCCACTGCTTATTTAGCATAAAAACTATTTGTAATGTGTTGTCTACTTTGTTAAAGCATTTTGATGCATGTTATCTCCAATTTTCTGTTATAAATTCACACTATAAGTTGTTGTATATCCCTCGCGTCATTGATGCCATAGTGTTCATAAATTTTTCTACAGTTCCCTTGTGAATAATGGACACAAATTTTAACGTAATTAGTGGTATGTATTTATTTGTTTTGTTACCCTGTTCATATCCTTGGCTACTAAGACTTTTGAAATGGTTAAGCCACCATATTTACATGTTTATAGACTGCATGTGTTTTCTTTTGTGCTAATAAATCAGAGTTAACACATGTTCATTCAGGTCCTATACTTTGGTACCAAGTTCCTACACATTATTCCCCATTTGTTTGTTTAGTTCTTTTATTATTCAAAATTTGGCCAAAGTGGTATGGTTTATTTATCTATTCTGACATCTAAATGGAGTTGAGAAAGTGATGGTTGGAAAGCTTAAAGGTTGGGGCCTAGTTACTCTAGAGCTAAGAGCCAAGAGTAATATAGGAAAAGGAGTATGAAGCTAATAAGGTCGAGCTTTTGGTAAGATCAAGTTTTGAAATATTTTTTTATTTAATATATTTTTTTTTTATAATTGGTTGTAAATAGTATGCCATGATAAACACTTACTAAGCACCAATATGCACGAATGTTTGTGCGTGTTTGATTAAATACTCGTACACACAAAAACCAATGCGTGGTTTTATTGATAACGCCATGTGAGGTCCAACGCTTCCATAGGCATCTTTATTCCAATATCATGTGAGGTTTAACGCTTCCATAGGCATCTTTATTCCAATATCATGTGAGGTTTAACACTTCCATAGGCAACCTAGGTAAATAATTTCGATATGCATTTTGTTGTTATCATGTGAGATCTTTAATCTCTGTAGACCACAAAAATTAGTGCATACCTATATAAAAATAAATAAATGATAATAATGCAAAAATAGATATTTTAATTAAATATTTTCTATTATTACTAAATGATTAAATAGGTGTTTTATAAAAATTAAAGTGTCATATGGGACTAGGGTCCCCTAGGCTTAAGGGAATTGATTTTGCTAAAAATAAGGCTTCAACAATTCCAATTTTAGAATTCATGTAAATGTATGAAAAATAAAGTCGTGTCATCATCGCATGAGAATATTGTCTTCCTTGAGTGCTTGAAATCATGTGAGATTTTAATCTCCTTAGATCCTGAAAAGTAGTACATATTTGTTCAAAAAAATAATAATAATAACAAAAATAAATACTTTAATTAAATATTTTCCAATATTTATGAAATCATCGTGTGAAATTTTAATCTCCTTAGATTCCGAAAACTAGTATATATTTGTTTAAAAAAATAAAAAATAAAAAATAATCTAAAGATAAATATTTTAATTAAATATTTTCTAACATTTATGAAATCATCGCGTGAGAATATTGTTCTCCTTGAGTGCTTTAGATCATGTGAGATTTTAGTCTCCTTAGATCCCGAAAATTAGTACATGCCTGTTTAAAATAATGATAACAATAATGATAATAATGCAAAAATAAATATCTTAATTAAATATTGTTTTTATCACATTATTTACAAGATGATTAAGTTCGTTCTTTATAATAATTTCATTTAAATTTCAAAATAAAGATTAAAATTCCAAAAATAAACAAAAATTAAAAAGAGGAAAAATGAAAAGGCCAAGAGAGCTAGATTAATTAGGTTGTTGTAAATTAAAACACACAAACCAAATCCCAATTCCGTTTTGTTTACGAAAATCTGTTTAATTTAAACCTTCCTATTCTCATCACAAAATTTGCAAATCATCAACCAATAGACACGCCTTTGTGGTTGAACTACGTGGACTTTGATCCCTATCACGGGGCACGTAGGCCCTAGACTTTCATCCTAGGTCAAGTCCGCCCTTTGTAGATATCTATCTATTTGCTTCCACTATTGTCATTTTTGTCTTCTCTGTTTAACGGGCATGCATGTCAATAAATGGTAATTGAGATAAATATAAGGCCATATTCTATTTCAATTGACTAGTTTAAGGTAACCGTCCTCATGGACGGGTGTTTTGGGGTGCCTAGCACCTTCCCCACACTCAAACAGACTCCCGAACCCATATCTGTTTTCGCATATCATTTTGCCTTTTCTTTTTGTTTTAAATTGGTTTCCCAAAGTTTTCCATTAAAAATTTTAGTGGCGACTCTAAATAAATTGATTTTCAAGATCTGTTTTTGGGAATCAATTTAAAAACTCTTTTTATTCTGCCGAAAAGTCGATTACGACAATGAAAATTTAATTCTTTAAAAAATTTATTCATATAAAAATTAGTGTCTTATTAATTCAAATGAAGGAATTGATTTTGTATAATTTTTAATATATGAATGACTCGTTTGTTACAGATTATTACGAGGTATTAAAATATATGACTAATTTTATATGTATATTATGATCTAAAGACAATTATTTAAATAAATTGTTTGTAGGAGAAAAATAAAATAAATATAAAATGTAAAAAGTAAATGTCATTGACAAACATATTTGGTTAGTTTGTGTGTTTTACTTAATTAATTTGATATCTAAGTTTGCATGAATTAAATCTAGTTAAGAGTCTTTTTTTTTTTTCTCAAGAAAAGAAAAGGAGGAATGAAAATGACTTGTTTGAATGTTTGCTTGTGGATTCCATAGCTATCACTGGGTTTCACTTTCAATTCTGAAAAACCATTAGGACCATTACTAAATTCAATCTAAGCCAAATCAGTTCCATCTTCCGGCAGAAGGATTCAAGCTTTGCTTTGATTTTAGATAAAATATTTAACTTATTTTATTTTTAAATATATACAGACATCTTTTAAAATTAAAAATTACTTTAAACTTTTATTCAATTTTCTTTTTGTAAGAGTGTCTATTTTAAATTTTTGTGAATTAAGCACATTATCTACTTATTTTTGTAGCAGGTATTATAGCTAAGAACATTAAATTATATCAAAGTGTAGGATAAATTTTTGTTTTTGAAGAGATCTACATATAATTTTAAAATAGAATAAATTTTATATAAAGGCTGGAATAGGGCTTATTGGACTTGAAACTTATTATTATTTTGAGATTGACTTTTGTTACTCATTATTATATTAATTCATTATATTGTTGGGCAATTAGGCTAGTTATTTTTTCAATTCAATTTGATTTTGTTAGACCATTTATTATATAAGCATGCTTCAGACTTGGCGTGCTTCCTCATTTTTTCTTTTATCTCTCTATGTTAACTAAAACAACAGAAACAACTTATTTTTTTGTAGTTATAAATATAACCATCTTTTTTGCGTGACATATTTCTTCTTGTTTCAGTTCTAGTATTTTAAATCTAACTAGATAATACTACTTACTTTTTATGTGTTTAAGCTATATAGATATTGATATTGGCTTTTATGTTTTCCTTTCAAATTTAGGTTTAGTGAGATGTGCGTTATTATCAGGTTGGATCCTTAAATCCCAGGAAAACTTATTGCTTTCATGAGCTAGTGGTTGCAATTACAAATGATTATTAACACACGAAGAAACTATTCTTTTTCAAATCTTCCACGTCTAGCAATGGGAACAACAATACAGTTCCCTCATGATCCACAAATAAGCATATATCCTAGGAGAAATCGTCAAAAAGTGGATTATATACTCAGGCTCATGGCAGAGTTGATGATATTTTTCAAAGTCTCAAGGGTTGGTTCTACAAATCATGGAAGCAAGTATTTTGCAGAGATTCATTAGTATCTTCCAATAGTCAGACTCTTGCTCCTGAGAAGCAAAGACAATCTTCTATCCTAAACTCACATAAAACTAAGAGGCCTTGCTTAGCTAGCTCTTCAAGGTCTCATCTTGATTCATCTTGGAGCCTTTATAGAATGTTAGAGTATTTTATTTCTTCTATACGTTGAATTTCTATTTTTATATTCATATATTTGTAATTAAATAAATATTGCAATCAAATATACATTAGTAATTAAATAATAATTAAACATATTCATTAATTTAGTAACTAAATAATTAAAAGTATAGATGAAATAGTCTAATCGGTTATATATTTTATATAAAATTATCACATAAGATATATATATATATATATATTATAATGTAATAAACTTATAATATAAATGAATATATATAAGAATATAACATTAACAACATATTAAATACTTATATAATTAATATCATATTTATTATATAATAATATCGGTCAATAGATATTTTATTTATTTGTTCTAGTATATTTCTACATTTTAACTAATATTTAATATATATTTTATATAGTAATATACAATATCTAAATATATTTTTATACATTATATTCCTTGACTTCAGGGCTATCCCTGTTGATCGTCGTGAAGATAAATTATACATATATTTCATGTATATTAGTAAATTACATATATTAAATAATTATATAATATAATTTGAATTAATATAATATATATTTAACAAATTATTAATCAGCAATATTTATAAGATTTAATATTTTTGAAAAGTATAAATTAAAAACTCTTTAAAATAAACATAATACAAATAATAAGAGGGAAGTACCAAATTGGTCCACCACCTTTACAATTTGTGATAATTTGATCCCTCACAATGCATTCTGGCAAATTAGTCTCTCGAAAATCCTTTTTCATGCAAAATTTGTCCCTCAATACTACAATTAGAAGGACTGATTTTGTATACATTTAAATTTGAGAGGGACTGATTAGTCGCAATTAAATTGTGGGGGAGTCACAAAGTGTAAAAGTGAGGGTTAAATTACGTATTTTCGTCTATACAATAATAATATATGTAGTAATAATGTGTATAATAATGATACATATCTAATAAATTAACCATTTTTTCTATTAAATTATTAAAATATATCTTTATGAAATAACTTATTAAATTCAATGTCTAAGATATTTAAATTAAAATATTAATTAATTACATATTTTAAATGAACATAATTAAATTAGTTTTATAAATTAATGATGAAAATTAATAATAAATTAATCATTAAATTACAGATATATTCAATAACAATAATTAATATTCCACAATAATAAGTAGAGAATATTAGAATATTTTATTTCTTTTGGACATTGAATTTCTATTTTTATTTTCATATATTTGTAACTAAATAAATTTATTAATTAAATATACATTAGTAATTGAATAATACATAAACATATTCATTAAATTAGTAACTAATGAATTAAAAGTATAAATGAAATATTCTAATTGGATATATATTATATATAAATTTATCACATAAGAAATATATAATATAACGTAATAAACATATAATATAAATATATATATATATATATATATAACATATTTTATTTTTTTGTTTTAGTATATTTATATTTTTAACAAATATTTAATATATATTTTATATATTAATATACGATATCTACATATATTTTTGTACATTATATTCCTTGACTTCAGGGCAGCCCCTGTTGATCATCGAGAAGACACATTATATATATATTTCATATATATTACTAAATTATAGATACTAAATAATTATATAATGTAATGTGAATTATTGTAATATATATTTAACAAATTATTAATATGCAATATTTATGAGATATAATATTTTTGTTATGTACCAATTAAAAACAATCTAAAATTAATATAATAATAAGGGAGAAGTACCTAATTAGTCGTCCACCTTTACACTTTGTAACAATTTGGTCCCTCATAATGCACTGTGACAAATTAGTCCCTTGAAAATTTTCTTTTATGGAAAATTTGTTTATTATATATATATATATATATATATATATATATATACTAAAATATAACAATAAAAGAAATTTTTCCATGAAAAAAGATTTCTGAGGGACTAATTTGTTACAGTGTTTTATGAGGGACCAAATTGTCTTAAAGTGTAAAGGTGGAGGACCAATTTGGTACTTCCCTCTTATTATTCGTATTATTATTATGTTAATTTAAATTTTCTTTAAAATTTTCAAAAATATTCCACAATAATATTTCTTATGTGATAAAGTTTTATAAAATATATAACCAATTAGAATATTTCATCTATACTTTTAATTATTTAGTTACTACTTTAATGAATATGTTTATTTATTATTTAATTACTGACATATATTCGATTAATTAATTTACTTAATTACGAATACATAAATTTAGAAATAGAATATCAATATCCTAAAGAAATAAAATACTCTAATATTATGTAATTATTATTGTGGAAAATTAATTATTGTTATTGAATATATAAGTAATTTAATGGTTATTTTTTATTAATCTTTAGCAATAATTTGTAATACTAATTTAATTATGTTAATTTGAAATTTAATTGTGGCAAATTGGTTCTTCTCTAATTTAAATGTGTATAAAATCAGTCCATTTAATTATAGGAATAAAGGACAAAATTTCCATGAAAATAAATTTTTGAGGGACCAAAGTGTTACAAAATGTAAAGGTGGAGGACCAATTTAGTACTTCCCTCTAATTATATGTAATATTATTTTTTCAATTTTAAATTGTTTATAATTTATACTTTTCCAAAATATTAAATCTCATAAATATTGCACATTAATAACTTGTTAAATATATTTTTTAATAATACACATTATATTATATAATTATTTAATAAATATAATTTACTAATATACATGAAATATATATATATATATATATATATATATAATTTGTCTTCATAGCGGACAATAGGGACTGCCCTGAAATCAAGAAATATAATGTATGAAAATATATTTAGATAACGTTCATTAATACATAAAAAATATATTAAATATTGGTTACAATATATAAAGATACTAAAACAAATAAATAAAATATGTATTCACTGATATTATTATATAATAAATATGATATTAAATATATGAATATTAAATATATATTTATTGTTATATTTATATATATTTATTAAATTATATGTTTATTACATTATATTATATATTTCTTATGTGATAAATTTATATAAAATATATGACCAATTAGAATATTTCATGTATAATTTTAATTATTTTGTTACTACTTTAATGAATATGTTTATTCATTGTTTAATTACTAAGGTATACTTAATTAATATATTTAATTATTTAGTTACTAATTTAGAGCATATGTTTATTTATTATCTAATTACAAACGTATATTTAATTAATATATTTATTTAATTACAAATATATGAATTTAAAAATAGAAATTCAATATCGAAAGAAAATATAATACTCTAATATTCTCTAACTATTATTGTAGAATATTAATTATTGTTATTGAATAGATCAATAATTTAATGATTAATTTATTATTAATTACTAGCATTAATTTGTAATACTAATTTATTTATTTTCATTTTTAATATGTAATTAATAATTATATTAATATAACTAACATAGATATTGAATATAATAAATAAATAATTTATTACATAATAAATATGTTATGAAATATATATATATATATATATATTTATTTATTTATTGTTATAGTTTTATCTAAATTTACTTATATTATATGTTTATTACATTATATTATATATTTGTTATATGATAAATTTTCATATAATCGATGTCAAATTAATATATTTAATTTATATTTTAAATTATTTATTTACTAATTTAGTGAATATGTTTATTTATTATTTAATTAATATATTTACTTAATTACAAATATATGGATTTAAAAATAGAAATTCAATATCCAAAAGAAATAAACTACTTTAATATTCTCTAATTATTATTGTGAATTATTAATTGTTGTTTTAGATTGTATCAGTAATTTAATGATTAACTTATCATTAATTCTTAGCATTAATTTATAATACTAATTTTAGTATGTTCATTTACAATATGTAATTAATTATTATATTAATTTGAATATTATAGACATTGAATTTAGTAAGTAATTTAATAAATATATATTTAATAATTTAATATATTAAATGATTAATTTATTGAATATGTATCATTATTATACACATTATTACTATATATATTATTATTGTAGAGACGAAGTACGCAATTGAACCCTCACTTTTGCACTATGTGACCTCTCCACAATTCAATTGTGACAAACTAGTCTATCTTAAATTTAAATGTATACAAAATCAATCTCTTCAATTATAGCAATGAGGGACAAATTTTGCATAAAAAAAGATTTTTGATGGACTAATTTGTCCTGTGCATTGCGAGGAACCAAATTGTTACAAAGTACAAAGGTAGAGAACCAAATTGGTACTTCCCACATATAATATGTATTATTATTATGTTTATTTTAAACTGTTTTTAATTAATACTTTTCAAAAATATTAAATCTCATAAATATTGTTAATTAATAACTTGTTAAATATATACTATAATAATTCACATTATACTATATAATTATTTATTATATATAGTTTACTAATATACATGAAATATAAATATATAATTTGTCTTCATGACGATTAATAGGAACTGCCCTGAAATCAAGAAATATAATGTATAAAAATATATTTAGATGTTTTATATTAATATATAAAATATGTATTAATTATTAGTTAAAAAATATAAATATACTAAAACAAATATCATATAATTTGAATTTAATAACATATTTATTATGTAATAATATCGGTCAAAACAAATGTTATTTTATTTCACATAATTATATTTATTAAATTCAATGTCTATGATATTTAAATTAATATAATAACTAATTAGATATTGTAAATGAACATAATTAAATTCGTATTGCATATAAATTTATCACATAAGAAATATATTATATAATATAATATAATATAATATAATATAAATGAATATATATTAAAATATAAGAATAAAAATATATTAAATACATATATATTGATTATCATATTTATTATATAATAATATTAGTGAATACGTTTTATGTTTTATGTTTTATTGTATTTATATATTTTAACTAATAATTAATAAATATTTTATATATTAATATGTGATAACTAAATATATTTTTAAACATTATATTCTTTGACTTCAGGCAGTCCCTGTTAACCGTCATGAAGACAAATTATATATACATTTCATGTATATTAGTTAATTATATATATATATATATATATATATATATATATATACACACACACACACACACACACACATATAGTTGTATAATAAATTGTGAATTATTATAGTATATATTTAACAAATTAATAACTAGCAATATTTATGAGATTTAATATTTTTGAAAATTATAAATTAAAAAAATTTAAATTCATATATTAATAATACATATAATAAGAGAGTAGTCCCAAATTGATCCTCTACCTTTATACTTTGTGACAATTTGGTTCCTCACAGTGCACTATGATAAATTAGTCCCATAAAAATATTTTTTTATGGAAAATTTGCCCCTCATTCCTAAAATGGGAGAGACTAATTTTGTATATTTAAATTTGAGAGAGACTAATTTGCCACAATTAAAGTGTGGGAAAGTCACAAAGTGCAAATGTGAGGGTTCAATTACACACTTTTGTCTATGCAATAATAATATATATAGTAATAATGTGTTCAATAATGAAGCATAATTAATAAATTAACCATTTATTATTTTAAATGATTAAAATATATATTTATTGAATTACATATTTAATTCAATGTCTATGATATTTGAGTTAATATAATAATTAATTACATATTGTAAACGAACAAAATTAAAATAGTATTATAAATTAATGCTAAGTGTTAATAATAAATTAATCCTTTAATTATTGAAATATTCAATAACAATAATTAATATTTTACAATAATAAGTAGAGGATATTAGAGTATTTTATTTCTTCTGGACATTGAATTTCTAATTTTATTTTCATATATTTGTGATTAAATAAAATATTAATTAAATAGAATTAGATATTATATAATAGGTAAACATACTCATTAAATTAGTAACTAAATAATTAAAAGTATAAATCAAATGTTCTAATTTCATATATTTTACATATAATTTTATCACATAAAAAATATATAATATAATGTAACAAACATATAATATAAATGAATATATATAAAAATATAACAATAAAAATATATTAAGTACTTATATATTTAGTATCATATTTATTATATAATAATATCGGTCTATACATATTTTATTTTCTTGTTTTAGTATATTTATTTTTTTGACTAATATTTAATATACATTTTTATATATTAATATATGATATCTAAATATATTTTTATACAATATATTCCTGGACTTCAGGGCAGTCACTGTTGACCATCGTGAAGACAAATTATATATACATATTTCATGTATATTAGTAAATTATATATATTAAAGAATTATATAATATAATGTAAATTATTATAATATATATTTGACAAATTATTAATCAACAATAAATATGCAATTTAATGTTTTGGAAAAGTATAAATTAAGAACTATTTAAAATAGACATAATAATAATACAAATATTAAGAGGGAAGTACCAAATTGGTCCTCGGCCTTTACACTTTGGAACAATTTGGTCCATCACAATGCACAGTGACAAATTAGGCTCTCAAAATCATTTTTCATGGAAAATTTGTTTCTCAATACTACATTTGGATAGACTAATTTTGTACACTTAAATTTGAGGGGGACTAATTTGCCACAATTAAATTGTGGGAGAGTCACAAAGAGCAATAGTGAGGGTTCAATTTGCCACTAATTTAATATTCTAGACATTGAGTTTCTATTTTTATATTCGTATATTTGTAATTAAATAAATATATTAATCAAATATACATTAGTAATTAAATAATAAATAAACATATTAATTAAATTAGTAACTAAATAATTAAAAGTATAGTCAAATAATCTAATTGGTTATATATATATTTTTTATAAATTTATCACATTAGAAATATATAATATAATGTAATAAACATATATATATATATAACAATAAATATATATTAAACATTTATATACTTAATATCTTATTTACTACACAATAATATCAGTCAATACTTATTTTATTTATTTATTTTAGTATATTTATATATTTTAACTAATATTTAATATATTTTTTATAAATTAATATACAATATCTAAATTTATTCTTATATATTATATTTCTTGACTTTAAGACAGTTCCTGTTGACCGTTGTGAACACAAATTATACATATCTTTCATGTATATTTTTAAATTATATATATTAAATAATTATGTAACATAATGTGAATTATTATAATATATATAGAGCAAATTATTAATCGAAAATATTTATGAGATTTAATATTTTAGAAAAGTATAATTAAAATCAATTTAAAATTAACATAATAATAATACATATTATAAAAGGGAAGTACTAAATTGGTCTATCACTTTTACACTTTGTAACAATTTGGTCACGCACAATGCACTTTGACAAATTAGTCCATCAAAAATCTTTTTTCCCTCATTCCTACAATTGAAGGGACTAATTTTGTACATATTTAAATTTGAGGGGGACTAATTTGTTACAGTTAAATTGTGGGGGAGTCAAAAAGTATAAAAGTGTGAGTTTAATTGCGTACTTTCGTCTATGTAATAATAATATATATAGTAATAATGTGTATAATAATGATACATATTTAATAAATTAATCCTTTATCATATTAAATTATTAAAATTTATATTTATTAAATTACTTACTAAATGCAATGTCTGTAATATTCAAATTAATATAATAATAATTTATATTCCACAATAATAATTAGAGAAAATTAGAGTGTTTTATTTCTTTTGGATATCGAATTTCTATTTCTAAATTCAAATATTTGTAATTAAGTATATAAATTAAATAAATATACGCCAATAATTAAATAATAAATAAACATATTCACTAAATTATTAACTAAATAAATAAAAATAACAATTAAATATATTAATTGGATATATATTATATTAAAATTTAGCAAATAAGAAATATATAATATAATGTAATAAATATATAATATAAGTAAAAATATAACAATAAATATTTATTAAATATTTATATATTTAATTTCATATTTATTATATAATAATATCGGTCAATACATATTTTATTTATTTGTTTTAGTATATTTATATATTTGAACTATTATTTAATATATATTTTATACATTAATAAATATATCTAAATATATTTTTATACATTATATTCTTTGACTTCAGGGCAATCCCTATTGATTGTCTTGAAGATAAATTATACGTATATTTCATACATATTAGTAAATTATATATATTAATTAATTATACATTATAATGTGAATTATCATAATTTATATTTAACATATTTTTAATCATCAATATTTATGAGATTTAATATTTTGGAAAAGTATATATTAAAAACACTTAAAAATAAACATAATACAAATAATAAAAGGGAGGTACCAAATTAGTCCTCCACCTTTACACTTTGAGATAATTTGGTCTCTCGCAATGCACGTTGGCAAATTAGTCCCTCGAAAATCTTTTTCATGGAAAATTTGTTCCTCATTCCTACAATTCGAGAAACAGATTTTGTAATAATATATAGTAATAATATATATATATATATGTATATATATATAGTAATAATGTGTATAATAATGATACATATTGTAAATAACATAATCAAATTAGTATTATAAACTAATGCTAAAAATTAATAGAAAATTAACCATCAAATTACTTATATATTCATCAACAATAATTAATATTCCAAAATAATAATTAGATAATATTAGAGTATTTTATTTCTATTGGATATTGAATTTCTATTTTTAAATTCATATATTTGTAATTAAGTAAATTAATTAATTAAATATACATCAGTAATTAAGTAAATTAATTAATTAAATATATCTTTTATTTTAAGAAAAATGTAGACTAACTTTTGAAGCCTAAGGAGACAAAAATCCTACATGACTTTTACCGATTAGCTTCCAAGTGTCTATAGAGACCTATAATCTTACATGACAATTTAAAAAAAGTTAAATAATAAAAATAAGACAAAATAAAATAGGAAATAAGGTAAGATAAAATGGAAATAAATATATTTGGAAATTGAAAATGCTTTTATTTATTTACCCATTTCATTTATTTGTTATAAGAAAAATATAAACTAACTTTCAAAGCTAAGGAATGAAAAATCCCACATGCTACTCTTGAAATTATGACAGATAATAATAAGGATAAAAATGATAGCCACTAATAATAACAAAAAAAAATGAAGTAAAATAAAATACAATAACAAGAAATATGACAAAATAAAGTAGAGACAATATGCAAAAAACCAACGTTATTATTAATTTCAAGCATTAATTTGTAATACTAATTTAATTATGTTCATTTACAATATATAATTAATTATTATATTAATTTGAATAACATATACATTGAAATTAATAAATATAAATAAGTGTAATAAAATAAAATATGTATTGACCGATATTATTATATAATAAATATATTATCAAATATATAAATATTTAATATATATTTATTGTAATATTTTTACATATATTTATTTATATTATCTGTTTATTACATTATATTATATATTTCTTATATGTTAAATTTATATATAATATATATCCAAGTAATATATTTAATTTATATTTCTAATTATTTAGTTCCTAATTTAGTGGATATTTTTATTTTTTATTTAATTACAAACGCATACTTAATTGTTATATATGTACTTAATTACAAATATATGAATTTAAAAATAGAAATTCAATGTCTAGATGAAATAAAATAATCAAATATTCCATAATTATTATTTTGGAATATTAATTATTGTTTTTGAATATATCAATAATTTAATTATTAATTTTTTATCAATTTCTAGCATTAACTTGTAATACTAATTTAATTATGTTCATTTACAATATGTAATTAATAATTATATTAATTTAAATATCATAGACAATGAATTTATTAAATAAATTTTTAAATATAAATATGTGTAATAGAATAAAATATGTTTTGACCGATATTATTATGTAATAAATATGTTATTAAATTTATAAATATTTAATATATATATTTATTGATATAGTTTTAGATATATTTATTTATATTATATGTTTATTACATTATATTATATATTTATTATGTGGTAAATTTATATATAGTATATACCAATTTGATATATTTTATTTATATTTTTAATTATTTAGTTACTATTTTAGTGAATAGGTTTATTTATTATTTAATTACTAACATAAATTTAATTAATATATTAACTTAATTACAAATAAATGAATATAAAAATATAAATTCAATATCCACAAGAAATAAAGTCCTCTAATATTCTCTAATTATTATTGTGGAATATTAATTACTGTTATTAATTATATAAGTAATTTAATGATTAATTTTTTAATTAATTTTTGGCATTAATTTATAATACCAATGTAATTATGCTAATTTAAAATATGTAATTGATAATTATATTAATTTAAATATTATAGACATTGGATTTAACAAGTAATTTAATAAATAAATATTTTAATAACTTTGTATAATAAATGATTAATTTATTAAATACGTAACATTATTATCGTAATCGACCTTTCGGTGAGGAAAAATAAAAAAAGGCTTAAATTTGGTTCCCAAAAACAAATCTTGGAAATCAATTGACTTAGAGTCATCACCAAAATTTTTTAACGAAAAACTTTGAAAAACCAATTTAAAACAAAAAGAAAAAGCAACATGGTCTACGCAACTAACGATGGGTTCGGAAGTCTATTTGAGTGTGGGGAAGGTGTTAGGCACCCCACAACACTTGTTCTTAAGGACGGTTACCGTAAACTAGTCAGTTGAAATAGAATATGACTTTAAATTTATCTCAATTACCCTTTATTGATGTGTATGTCCATTAAACAAAGAAGATAAAAAACGACAATGATTGTCATAACCGATCTTTCAGTGAAATAAAATAAAAAGTGTTAAAATTGATTCCCAAAAACGAATCTTGAAAATCAATTTGTTTGGAGTCACCACCAAAATTTTTAATGGAAAACTTTGGAAAACCGATTCAAAATAAAAAGAAAAAAGGTAACATGGTCTGCGAAATTAGAGATGAGTTTGAGAGTCTATTTGTGTGTGGGGAAGGTGTTAAGTACCCCATAACACCCGTCCATAAAGACAATTACCTTAAACTAGTCAGTTGAAATGGAATATGACTTTAAATATAACTCAATTACCTTTTTATTGACATGTATGCCCGTTAAACAAGACAAAAACGACCATGATGGAAAGCAAACAGATAGATATTTACAAAGGGCAGACTTGACCTAGGATAAGAGCCTAGGGCGTACGTACCCCATGATAAGGATCAAAGTCCACGTAGTTCAACCAAAATGATATGTCCGTTGGTTGATGGTTAGTAATTTTTGTGATGAAAACAGGAAGGTTTAGATTAAACAGATTTTCGTAAACAAAACAGGATTGGAATTTGGTCTATGTGTTTTAATTTACGACAACCTGATTACTCCTACTCTCCTGATCTCTTCATTCTCTCTACCCTTTTTTTGGAATTTTAATCTTTATTTTGTGATTTAAACGAAGTGATTATGAAGAAAGAACTAATTCTTTTGTAAATTAAAAAAATTTATTAAGACATTTATTTTTGCGGTATTATCATTATTGTTATTATTATTTCAAGTACGTATTAATTTTCAGGGTTTATGAAGATTAAAATCTCACACGACTCCAAGCATTCGAAGAGAACTATATTCTCACACGATGATTTTGCAAATAATGGAGGATATTAAAGTATTTATTTTTGTATGATTCTATATTATTATTTTAAAAAAAAAAACACAAATGTATTAATTTTGGGATCTAAAGAGATTAAAATCTCACATGATCCAATGCAATCAAGGAGAACAATATTCCCACACGATAATTTCGTAAATAATCAAAAATATTTAATTAAAGTAAATATTTAATTATTATTACTTTTAAAACAAATATGTACTAATTTTAGAGATTTAAGGAGACTAAAATCTCATGTGATCCAATGCAATCAAGGATAACAATATTCTCACACGATAATTTTGTAAATAATGGCAAATATTTAATTATTATTATTTTTAAAACAAATGTGTACTAATTTTAAGGATCTAAGGAGATTAAAATCTCATATAATTCCATACAATCGAGGAGAACAATATTCTCACACTATAATTTCGTAAATAGTAGAAATTATTTAATTAAAGTAAATATTTAGTTATTATTATTTTTAAAACCAATGTGTACTAATTTAGGGATCTAAGGAGGTTAAAACCTCACATAATCCCATACAATCGAGGAGAACAAAATTCTCACACGATAAAATTCATAAAAAAGGAAAAATATTTAATTAAAGTCAATATTTAGTTATTATTATTTTTTTAAAACCAATTGTACCAACTTAGGGATCTAAGGAGGTTAAAACCTCACATAATCCCATGTAATCGAGGAGAACAAAATTCTCACACGATAAATTTCATAAATAAGGAAAAATATTTAATTAAAGTCAATATTTAGTTATTATTATTATTTTTTAAAACCAATGTGTACCAATTTAGGGATCTAAGGAGGTTAAAACCTCACATAATCCCATACAATCGAGGAGAACAAAATTCTCACACGATAAATTTCATAAAACTTTACCCATGGGACCAAGATTAGTCTTATGTTCACATAAAAACAAGTGAAATAATAATGATGATAATAATAATAATAATAAAACAAAACAACACAACCATAACCAATATGACAAAAATGAGAACAAAACAACTTCCTACTGGTTCATTTTTCCTTACCTTATGTATGTTTAACTATGCATGCACCCATACATTCATGTACATACATATACTTGTAGATATCCCAAAAAAAAAACCTATTCTCAATTCATTCTTTCTTTTGCACCTTATATATATATATATACCTAAGCACACATACATATGAGCATATATATGTATATATACACACTGATGCGCACCAATGCATTCTTTCTTATTCTTCTTTTTTTCTTGCCCATATACATACCGAGACACACAAATGCAAGTGGACATATACATATACATATATATATATACGTTGATGCGCTCCTCCTTCCTTTCTCTCTTCTTTCTTGTTCTCATACACATCGAAACACACAGATGCAGAAATAAACTTGGACATATACATATATATATATATATATATATACGTTGCTGCACTCCTCCTTGCTTTCTTTTTCTTGTTCTCATACACCAAAACACACAGATGCAAAAACATACGTGGACATATACATATATATATATATATATATACGTTGATGTGCTCTTGCTCATCTTCTGTCAAAAGCAACCTAACAGTAGACAAGGATAGATAACAGCCAATCTTCTACATGCATTCATGACAGATCAGACAACGAAACTAAAGATAGAAAAACCAAAAAAGGGAACAGCAAACTAAGGAAACCTAGCTGACACCTTCAGCTCACTTTCTCTCTGTTCGTCTCTGTTCACAGCGTCTGAAACAGGGGAGGTATTCCCTCTCCTCGGCTTATCTTCTCTCTAGCTACTTTCAGCCTCTGTTCGGTTCGGATCCTTCTCGGCCTCAGCTCAGTTTTGCCTCTACTCGGCTTCAACTCAGTCCTTCACTAGTTCACAGTATGTTTCCTTGTTTTTCTCCGCTGTTGCTCGATTTCTCGGCCTCCTTTCTACAGCTCAGTTTCTCACAGTAGCTCTCGTTTTTCTTCCTTCGGTTTCCTTTCTCTAACCTCTCGGTCCCTCCTAACTCTCTCACTTCTCTCGTTTTCTCCTAACTCTTTACTTAGTTTGCTCTTCGTGGTTGGTCTCAGTTTTGCTCGTTTGTTGCTGCCGCTTAGTTTCTCTCCCTCTCCTCCAACCACCATTTTCTTTCAGCAGTCCGTCCTCCCTTTTTTTTTCTCTTCTTTTCTCTCCTCTTTTCTCCCCTCCACAGTCCAGTAGTGCCTTCCCTTTTAAGCCTCCAGCCTTCTTCTCTTTTTCTGCTCTCTTCCTCACTTTTTCTAATGCACACTGCCTCCCTTTTCAGCCACCACCGTTGCTTCGGCTCCCTCCCACTTTTCAGCAACAAACCCTCCTTTTCTTCTCGTGTCTCCTGCTCCTTTTTGCTTTTTCAGCCTTCCTTGTGTCTTTTTGTTTCTTAATAGTGTGTGTGTCTGTGAGTGTGTGCATGTGGGAGTGGGAGTGTATGAGTGTGAGCAAGTGGGAGTGTGTGAGTGTGAGCAAGTGAGAGTGTGTGAGAGCAAGTGAGCAAGCGAGAGTGTGTGAGAGCAAATGAGCAAGTGAGAGTGTGTGAGAGCAAGTAAGCAAGTTTGCATTTTTATTTTAATTAGGTGGTCATTCTCTCCTCTTTGTATTTGGATTAATTCACAAATTTGTTAACCCTATTCATTTTATTTTCTTTTTTTGCAAGATGATTATCATGTCTTTACTTCAAATATATATTTTGAATTTTTCCTTTTAATATTTTTAGTTTTATATTTGGTTTTTCCCATGTTACTTCTATCTTTTGCTTTTTGCAATTTTGTTTTTAATTAATTAATTTTTTCTAAATTTTTAATTTTATTTATTATCATTACTATAATTATTATTATTAATTGTTTAGGTGGGGTGTTCACAATGATAGAAGCAAACAAGTAGATATTTACAACAGGGCAAACTTGACCTAGGATGAAAGCCTAGGGCCTACGTACCCTGTGGTAGGGATCAGAGTCCATATAGTTCAACCAAAATGGTGTGTCCGTTGGTTAATGGTTAGTAATTTTTGTGATGAAAACAAGAGAGTTTAAATTAAATAGATTTTCGTAAACAAAATAGGATTAGAATTTGGTCTGTGTGTTTTAATCTTTATTTTGTGATTTAAATGAAGTGATTATGAAGGAAGAACTAATCCTTTTGTAAATAAAAAAAATTAATTAAAATATTTATTTTTGTGTTATTATCATTATTGTTATTATTATTTTAAAACAAGTACATATTAATTTTCAGGGTTTATGGAGATTAAAATCTCACACGACCCCAAGCATTCGAGGAGAACTATATTCTCATACAATGATTTCGCAAATAATGGAGGATATTAAAATATTTATTTTTGTATTATTCTTATTATTTTTTTTTAAAAAAAAACACATATGTATTGATTTTCGGAATCTAAGGAGATTAAAATCTCACATGATCCAATGCAATCGAGGAGAACAATATTCCAACACGATAATTTCATAAATAATGGAAAATATTTAATTAAAGTAAATATTTAATTATTATTACTTCTAAAACAAATATATACTAATTTTAGGGATTTAAGGAGATTAAAATCTCACATAATCCCATGCAATCGAGGAGAACAATATTCTCACATGATAATTTTTGTAAATAATAGAAAGTATTTAATTAAAGTAAATATTTAATTATTATTTTTTTGTATTATTATTATTTATGACAAGTATGTATTAATTTTTAGGATCTAAGGAGGTCAAAATCTCACACGATCCCAAACACTCGAGGAGAATAATATTCTCACTCGATGACTTTCTTAGAACCTTATTTATGAAGCCAAAAATTAATCTCATATTGACATAAAAATAATAATAATAATGATCATAATGATAATAATTAAAAAAAAAAAGCATAAGCAAGAATGGAAGCATCTCCACGCCTATATATATATATACACCTATATGCATATATATATATATATATATATATATATATATAGACACATGTAATAATATATATAAGGATGACAAAAGAGGAAGAAAGCTTCAGGATGCAGGCATCAGGAAGAAAGGAAGCATATACTCATATACACACACGCATATATATATATATATATATATATATATATATATAAAAGCATGGTATGAGAAGAATGAAGGCATTAGAAAGCAAAAGAAGCCCACCCACGCCTATATATATATACACCTATATGCATCTATATATATATACATACATATATATATATAAGAGGAAGAAAGGTTCAGGAAGAAAAGAGCATACTCTCTCACTCTCTATCTCCTTCACAACACAGCACTCCTCGGTTCATGTTGCTTTATCAATTTTCTCTGTCTCTCTATCCTTCATGGCATCCTCGGCTTGGCACCTCCTCTGTTCACCCCTGTCAACGATGCTCAGAACAGGGAAGGTCATTCCTTTTCCTCGGTTTGCTTCTGGTCTCGTCTTTTCTCTGCTTCAGCTCGGTTTTGGTCCTTGTGGTTTCAGCTCAGTTTTGGCTCGTCTTTGTGCTTCAGTTTAGCTCGTCATGGTCTGCCTCGGTCCTACTCGTCTGTCGCTGCAGCTTGGTTTCTCTCCCTCTACAACTCTCAGACTCTCTCCTCTCCAGGAGCTCTAAGACTCTATCGCTTCCCTCGGTTTCTCATCATCACCCTCTCTCCATCTATTCTCTGTTTTTTCCTCCTTTCTCCAACTGCTCTTAGCCTCTCTTTATAGAGCCCACCGTCCTCATTACCTCTTCTGCTGCCCGTCACTTCCTCAAACAAGCTACGACAACTTGCGAAGAAGCTAGAGAGGCGGCTACAGCAATTTGTAGAGCAGCGTCAACTTGCAGAGAAGCTACCATCAAATTGTCGAGAGATATGGATCAGAGTTATGAATCATATTTTGCCATATATATTATATTATATATTTTTGGTACTTTTGATTTAATTTATTTTTTAATTTAAACCTTTTTTTTTTTATAATTTTTGTCATCATCACTATTAATATTTACTTTTGGATTTTTTTGTAATTTTCTATTTTTGTGCCTTTTATGATTTTTTATTTTGATTTGTTATTGTTATTATTAATTAATTCTTACTTTCAAATTTTGGCTTTTTTTTTTCTTAAAGTTCTCCCATTATTCATTTTGAATTTTAAATTGCCTTCACTTAAGAATGTCATTTGATTCTCTATCATTTTTATTTTCTTTATTTGCTTAATTATTAATTAATTAGTATATCAATTAATTAAATAATTAAGTAATTAAGGATGTGGTGTTGACAGTTATTATACACATTATTACTATATATATCATTATTGTATAAACAAAAGTATATAAATGTCTATACAATAACAATATATAAGTATTTAATATATTTTTTTTGTTTTATATATATATATATATATTCATTTATATTATATGTTTATTACATTATATTATATATTTCTTATGTGATAAATTCGTATGTAATTCATATAAAATTAGAAAATTTCATTTATCCTTTTAATTATTTAGTTACTAATTTAATGAATATGTTTACTTAATATTTAATATCTAATGTATATTTAATTAATATATTTATTTATTTTCAAATATATGAATATAAAAATAAAAATTCAATGTCCAGAAGAAATAAAACACTTTGATATTCTCTACTTATTATGGTGTAATGTTAACTATTGGTATCGAATATTTCAGTAATTAATTTATTATTAATTTTTAGCATTAATTTATAATACTAATTTAATTATGTTCATTAACAATATGTCATTAATTATTATATTAATTTGAACAACATATACATTGAATTTGATAAATAATTTAATAAATAAATATGTGTAATAAACTAAAATATGTATTGACCGATATTATTATATAATAAAAATGTTATTAAATTTATAAATATTTTTAGTATATTTAATATATAAATGAATATATATTATAATATAACAATAAAAATATATTAAATGCTTATATGTTTAATATCATATTTATTATATAATACTATCGATCAATACATATTTTATTTATTTGTTTTAGTATATTTATATTTTTTAACTAATATTTAATACATTTTTTTATATATTACTATACGATATCTAAATATATTTTTATACATTATATTTCTTGATTTCACGGCAGTCTTTGTTAACCATCATGAAGTCAAATTTTATATATATATATATTTCATGTATATTAGTAAACTATATATAATAAATAATTATATAATTAATGTGAATTATTATAATATATATTTAACAAATTATGAATAAGATTTATTTATGAAATTTAAGATTTTAGAAAATTATAAATTAAAATCAATTTAAAATTAACATAATAATAATGCATACAATAAGAGGGAAGTACCAATTTGGTCCTCCACCTTTACACTTTGTAACAATTTGGTCCGTCACAATGTATTAGGACAAATTAGTCCCTTAAAAATCTTTTTTCTTGTTAAATTTGTCCCTCAATACTACAATTAGAGGGATTGATTTTGTGCACATTCCAATTTGAGAAGGACTAATTTTTCACAATTAAATTGTGGGAAAGTCACAAAGTGCAAAAGTGACAGTTCAATTTTGTACTTTCGTCTATACAATAATAATATATATAGTAATAATATGTACAAAATTAGTCCCTCCAATTGTACCAATGATGGACAAATGTCACCAGGTGTAAAGGTAGAGGATCAATTTAGAACTTCGCTCTTATTATATGTTTTATTATCATTTTAATTTTAAATTGTGTTTAATTTATAATTTTCAAAAATATTAAATCTCATAAATATTGTTGATATATAATTTGTTCAATGTATATTATAATAATTCACATTATATTATACAATTATTTATTATATATATATATATATATATATAATATACTAATATACATGAAATATATGTATAATTTATATTCACGATGGTCAACAGGGATTGTTATGAAGTCAAGAATTATAATGTATAAAAATATATTTAGATATCATATATTAATATATAAAATATATATTAAGTATTAGTTAAAAAATACAAATAAACTAAAACAAATAAAAAAATGTATTAATTGATATTATTATGTAGTAAATATATTATTAAATATATAAATATTTAATATATATTTATTTTTATATTTTTATATAAATTTATTTTTATTATATGTTCATTACATTATATTATATATTTCTTATGTGATAAATTTATATATAATATGTATCTAATTAGAATATTTCATGTATACCTTTGATTATTTAGTTACTAATTTAGTGAATATGTTTATTTAATATTTAAATACTAATGTATATTTAATTAATATATTTAATTAATTACAAATATAGGAATATAAAAATAGAAATTCGATGTCCAGAAGAAATAAAACTCTTTAAGATTATTTAATTATTATTGTGGAATATTAATTATTCTACACATTATTTCTATATATATTATTATCGCATAGACAAAAGTACAGAATTGAACCCTCACTTTTACACTTTGTGATTCCCCCACAATTTAATTATGACAAATTAGTCCCTTTTAAATTTAAATGTGTACAAATTCAGTTCCTTTAATTATTGCAATAAGGGACAAATTTTTCACGAAAAAAGATTTTTGGGAGACAAATTTGTCACAGTGCATTGTGAGAGACCAAATTGTCACGAAATGTAATGGTGGAGGACCAATTTGGTACTTCCGTCTTATTATTTGTATTATTATTATGTTTATTTGAAAGTGTTTTTAATTTATACTTTTCAAAAATATTAAATCACATAAATATTGTTGATTAATAATTTGTTAAATATATATTATAATAAAACAAATTATATTATATAAATATTAAATATATATATATATATAAAAATATAAATATAAATATAAATATATATATATATATAATTTTTCTTCACGATAGTAAATAGGGACTGCCCTAAAGTCAAGGATTATAATATATAAGAATATATTTAAATATCGTATATTAATATATAAAATAGATATTAAATATTAGTTAAAATATATAAATATACTAAAACAAATAAATAAAATAAGTATTGACCAATATTATCGTATAATAAATTAAGTATATAAATGTTTACTATATATTTATTGTTATATTTTTTTATATATTTATTTATATTATATGTTTATTTCATTATATTATATATTTCTTATGTGATAAATTTTTATAAAATATATAACCAATTAGAATATTTCATCTATACTTTTAATTATTTAGTTACTAATTTAATGAATATGTTTACTTATTATTTAATTACTGACGTATATTTGATTAATTCATTTACTTAATTACAAATATATAAATTTAGAAATAGAATATCAATATCCAAAAGAAATAAAATACTCTAATATTATGTAATTATTATTGTGTAAAATTAATTATTGTTGTCGAATATATTAGTAATTTAATGGTTTTTAATTAATTTTTAGCATTAATTTATAATACTTATTTAATTATGTAATAAAATAAAATTTTTTTACCGGTATTATTATATAATAAATATGTTATTAAATATATATATATATATATATATTTAATATATATTTATGGTTATAGTTTTATCTAAATTTACTTATATTATATGTTTATTACATTATATTATATATTTCTTATGTGATAAATTTATATATATTATATATCAAATTAATATATTTAACATATATTTTTAATCATTTAGTTACTAATTTAGTTAATATGTTTATTTATTATTTAATTACTAACATATATTTAATTAATATATTTACTACATTACAAATATATGAATATAAAAATAGAAATTCAATGTCGAGAAGAAATAAAATACTCTAACATTCTCTACTTATTATTGTGGAATATTAATTATTGTTGCTGAATATTTCAGTAATTCAATGATTAATTTATTATTAATTCTTAGTATTAATTTATAATACTAATTTAATTATGTTCATTTACAATATGTAATTAATTATTATATTAATTTGAATATTATAGACATTGAATTTAGTAAGTAATTTAATAAATGTATATTTTAACAATTTCATATATTAAATGATTAATTTATTGAATATGTATCATTATTATACACATTATTACTATATATATTATTTTTGTATAGATGAAAGTATGCAATTGAACCTTCAGTTTTGCACTTTGTGACTCCCCCACAATTCAATTGTGACAAAGTAGTCCCTCTCAAATTTAAATGTGTTCAAAATCAGTCTCTCCAATTGTAGGAATGAGGGACAAATTTTTCACGAAAAAAGATTTTGAAGGAACAAATTTGTCACAGTATATCATGAGGGACCAAATTGGCACTTCCCTCTTATTATATGTATTATTAATATGTTAATTTTAATTTTTTTTAATTCATAAATTTAAAAAAATATTAAATCTCATAAATATTACTGATTAATAATTTGTTAAATATATATTATAATAATTCAAATTATATTATTTAATTATTTAATATATATAATTTACTAATATGTATGAAATATATGTATAATTTGTCTTCACAGCGGTCAACAGGGACTATCCTAAAGTCAAGAAATATAGCGTATAAGAATATATTTAGATATCGTATTTTAATATATAAAATATATATTAAGTATAAGTTAAAAAATATAAATATACTAAAAAAAAATACGTAGTGACCGATATTATTATATAATAAATATGATATTAAAAATATAAGTATTTAATATATTTTTATATATATTCATTTATATTATATGTTTATTACATTATATTATTCATTCCTTATATGATAAATTTATATATAATATATATCCAATTAATGTATTTAATTTATATTTTTTATTATTTAGTTACTAATTTAGTGAATATATTTATTTATTATTTAATTCCTAACGTATATTTAATTAATATATTTACTACATTACAAATATATGAATTTAAAAATAGAAATTCAATATCCAAAAGAAATAAAATACTCTAATATTCTCTAATTATTATTGTGAAATTATTTATTGTTATTGAATATATCAGTAGTTTAATGATTAATTTATTATTAATTTTTGGCATTAATTTATAATACTAATTTAATTTTTTTAATTTACAATATATGATTAGTTAATATATTAATTTAAATATTATAGACATTGAATTTATTAAGTAATTTAATAAATATATATTTTAATAATTTAATATAATATAGGATTAATTTATTGAATATGTATCATTATTATATACATTATTATTATATATATTATTATTGTATACACAAAAGTTCACAATTGAATTTTCACTTTTGCATTTTTTAAATCCCCCACAATTTAATTGTAGCAAGTTGGTCTCTCTCAAATTTTAATGTGTACAAAATCACCCCCTCCAATTGTAGCATTGAGGGGCAAATTTCGCATGAAAAAATATTTTTGAGGGACTAATTTGTCACTATGCATTGTGAAAGACCAAATTATTACAAAGTGTAAAGGTGGAAGACCAATTTGGTACATCCCACTTATTATGATGTTAATTTTAAATTGTTTTTAATTCGTTCTTTTCAAAAATCTTAAATCTCATAAATATTGCTGATTTATAATTTGTTAAATATACATTATAAAAATACATTTAGATATCGTATATTAATATATAAAATATATACTAAATATTAGCCAAAAAATATAAATACACTAAAACCAAAAAAATGAAATATGTATTGACTGATTATATAATAAATATGATATTAAATATATAAGTATTTAATACATTCTTATTGTTATATATTAAAATAATTCACACTATATTATATAATTATTGATTATATATAGTTTACTAATATACGTGAAATATAAATATAAATATAAATATAAATAAATAAATAAATAAATAAATATATATATATATATATATATATATTTGTCTTCACAACGGTTAACAGGGAATGCCCTGAAATCAAGGAATATAATATAAAAGTATATATTTAGATATTTTTTATTAATATATAAAATATGTATTAATAATTTGTTAAAAAAATATAAATATACTAAAAAAAATAAATAAAATACATATTAACAGATACTTTTAAATAATAAATATGGTATTAAATATATAAATATTTAATATATATTTATTGTTATATTTTTATTATATGTTCATTACAATATAATATATATTTCTTATGTGATAAATTTATTTATAATATATATCCAATTAGAATTTTTCATTTATACTTTTAATTCATTAGTTACTAACTTAATGAATATGTTTATTTATTATTCAATTACTAATGTATCTTTAATTAATAAATTTATTTAGTTACAAATATATGAATATAAAAATAGAAATTCAACATCCAAAAGAAATAAAATACTCTAATATTCTCTACTTATTATTGTGGAATATTAATTATTGTTATTGAATATTTCAGTAATTTAATGATTAATTTTTTTATTAATTTCTGGCATTAATTTATAATACTAATTTAATTATGCTAACTTACAATATGTAATTAATAATTATTTTAATTTAAATATTATAGACATTGAATTTAATAAGTTATTTATTAAATCTATATTTTAATAATGTAGTATAATAAATGATTAATTTATTAAATACGTATCGTTATTATACACATTATTATTATATATATTATTATTGCATAGACAAAGTGTAAAGGTAGAGGACTAATTTGGTACTTCCCTCTTATTATATGTATTATTATTATGTTAATTTTAAATTTTTTAATTTACAATTTTCAAAAATATTAAATCTCATAAATATTGCATACTAATAATTTGTTAAATGTATATTATAATAATTTACATTATATTATATAATTATTTAATATATTTAATTTACTAATATACATGAAATATATATATAATTTGTCTTCACAATGGTTAACAGGATCTGCCCTATATAATTATTTAATATATATAATTTACTCATATGAATGAAATATATGTATAATTTGGCTTCATGACGGTCAATAGAGATTACCTTAAAGTCAAGGAATATAATGTATAAAAATATATTTAGATATCATATATTAATATATAAAATATATATTAAATATTAATTAAAATATAAAAATATACTTAAACAAATAAATAAAATAAGTATTGAATGATATTAACATATAAATGTTTAATATATATTTATTGTTATATTTTTATATAAATTTATTTATATTATATTATTATATGATAAATTTATATATAATATATACCAAATTAATATAGTTAATATATATTTTTAATTATTTAGTACCTAATTTGGTGAATATGTTTACTTATTATTTAATTACTACCATATATTTAATTAATATATTTACTTAATTACAAATATACAAATTTAAAAATAGAATTCAATCTCCAAAAGAAATAAAATACTCTAATATTCTCTAATTATTATTGTGGAATATTAATTATTGTTATTGAATATATAAGTAACTTAATGATTAATTCACTATTAAGTTCTAGCATTAGTTTGTAATACTAATTTAATTATGTTCATTTACAATATCTAATTAGTTATTACAATAATTTAAATATCATAGACATTGAATTTAATAAATATAAATGTGTGAAATAAAATAACATTTGTTTTGGAAGATATTATTACATAATAAATATGTTATCAAATATATAAATATTAAATATATATATATATATATATTTAATGTTATATTTTTATATAAATTTATTTATATTATATTTATTAGGTGATAAATTTATATATAATATATAACAAAATAATAAATTTAATATATATTTTTAATTATTTAGTAACTAATTCATTGAATATTTTTTTTTATTATTTAATTACTAACGTATATATAATTTATATATTTATTTATATACAAATGTACGAATATAAAAATAGAAATTCAATGTCCAAAAGAAGTAAACTACTCTAATATTCTCTAATTATTATTGTGGATTATTAATTATTGTAACTTAATATATCAGTAATTTAATGGATAATTAATTATTAATTTCAAGCATTAATTTGTAATATTAATTTAATTATGTTCGTTAAAAATATGTAATTAATTGTTATATTAATTTAAATATCATAGTCATTGTATTCATTAAATATAAATATGTGTAATAAAATAAAATAAGTTTTGACGGATATTATTATATAGTATATATGCTATTAAATATATAAATATTTAATATACATTTATTGTTATATTTTAATGTAAATTTATTTATTTTATATCTTCATATAATATATGCCAAATTAATATATTTAACGTTTATTTTAATTATTTAGTTTCTAATCTAATGAATATATTTATTACTAATGTATATTTTATTAATATATTTATTTAATTACAAATGTACGAATATAAAAATAGAAATTCAATGTCCAAAAGAAATAAAAAACTCTAATATTTTCTAATTATTATTGTGGAATATTAATTATTGTTACTAAATATATTAATAATTTAATGATTAATTTACTATTAAGTTCTAACATTAGTTAGTAAAACTAATTTAATTATGTTCATTTAAAATATGTAATTAATTATTATATTAATTTAAATATAATAGACATTGAATTCAATAAATATAAATATGTGTAATAAAATAAAAATAAGTTTTGACCGATATTGTTATATGGTAAATATGTTCTTAAATATATAAATATTTATTGTTATATTTTTATATAAATTTATTTATGTTATATTTATTATATGATAAATTTATTTATAATATATACCAAATTAATATATTTAATATATATTTTTAATTATTTGGTTACTAATTTAGTGAATATGTTTATTTATTACTTAATTACTAACATATATTTAATTAATATATTTACTTAATTACAAATACATGAACTATTGAATTAGTTTTACAAACTAATGTTAGAACTTAGTAGTAAATTAATCATTAAATTACTGATATATTTAGTAATAATAAGTAATATTCCATAATAATAATTAGAGAATATTAGAGTATTTTATTTTTTCTAGACATTGAATTTTCATTCTTATATTCATACATTTGTAATTAAATAAGTATATTAATAAAATATACATTATTAATTAAATAATGAATAAACATATTCATTAAATTAGTAACTAAATAATTAAAAGTATAGATGAAATATTCTAATTGGATATATATTATATCTAAATTTACCACATATGAAATATATAATATAATGTAATAAATATGTAATATAAATAAATATATAGAAAAATATAACAATAAATATATATTGAATATTTATATATTTAATAACATATTTATTATATAATAATATCTGTGAACACCCCATCCTTAATTACTTAATTATCTAATTAATTGATACAATAATTAATTAATAATTAAGCAAATAAAAGAATTTTAAAATGATAAAGCTTCGAATGACATTCTCTAGGGACAAGTTGAAATTAAAGATAAATAATGGGAGACAATTAAATAAACTCAAAATTTAAAAATAAAATTAGCTAATTATAATAAATCAAGGAAAAATTATAAAAGATAAAAAAATATATAAGAAAAAATTAAAAATAATAAAATAATAAAATAAAAGTTAACTAATAAAAATGGTAATAATATATATATATATATATATATATATATATAAAATAAAATTGCAACTGGAAGAGGTGATGGTGATAGCGACAATGAAAAGAAAAGAAGGCGGCTGTGAAAAGAAAAGATGAAATCGAGATGTGACAGTCTCAAAGGGTAGACTACTAATTAAAGTAGTAAATCTCATGCTTGGGGAGGGGGCCAGAAAGAGACAAGGCTGAGGTTGAGGAGCATAAGAAGAAGGAGGGGCTGAACTGTGAAGGAGAAAGAAGCAAACCGAGAACTAAGGGAAGAGAGTGGCTGTGAGGATGAAAGTCTGAGAGCGGTGGTGAGGAAGAGAAACAAGATAAAAGAGTGGAGCTGCTAGAGGTAAAAACAAAAACCGAGAAAGAAGAAGAAGAACGTTGGGGAAGGGAGACTGAGAAGGTTGTGTTGAACCATGAAGGAGAAAGAAGCAAAGCAGAACGATGAACCAAGGAAGATAAAGCAAGGTAGAACGTGGCAGTAGGCAGAACGAAGCAAGACGTAAATCCAGGGGAGTGAGAGTTTCTTCATCTTTCTTTATATATATATACATAGCTATGTGTATGTGGGAGTATATATATGTACGTAGGTGTGTGTATATATGTAGATATATGTTTCCCTTGTCTTCCTTAAGCTTTGCTCTCTTCTTGCACATATATTATGCATGTGTTTATATATACATATATATATATATATATATGTGTGTGTGTGTGTGTGTGTGTGTGTGTAAGTGGATGTATATAATATATATACATGTGGGGGTATATGAGTTCATGCTTCCTGATCACATATATATCACATAAGTTTATATATATATATGTGTGTGTGTGTGTGTGTATGTAGATATATATATATATAAA
Source organism: Delonix regia (assembly GCA_037074485.1). NCBI lineage: Eukaryota > Viridiplantae > Streptophyta > Magnoliopsida > Fabales > Fabaceae > Delonix > Delonix regia. The sequence goes on along the minus strand of CM073457.1, from coordinate 37,178,048 downwards.
TATGTGTGGGGATATATAGATATATGCTTCCTGTTTCTCTCTAGTGTCGTGGGGGAGTGAAAGTTTCTTCATCCTTCCTTATATATATACATAGCTATGTGTATGTAGATATATATATAAATATGTGTGAGGATATATAGATATATGCTTCCTGTTTCTCTCTGGTGCCGTAGGGGAATGAAAGTTTCTTCATCCTTCCTTATATATATACATAGCTATGTGTATGTGGGAGTATATATATATATGTACGTATGTGTGTACATATGTAGGTATATGCTTCCCTTGTCTTCCTTGAGCTTTGCTCTCTTCTTACACATATATTATGCATGTGTTTATATAAATATATGTGTGTGTGTATGTGTGTAAGTGGATGTATATAATACATATACATGTGTAGGTATATGAGTTCATGCTTCCTGATCACATATATATCACATATGAGTTTATATATATATATGTGTGTGTGTGTGTGTGTGTGTATGTAGATGTATATATAAATATGTGTGGGGATATATAGATATATGCTTCCTATTTTTCCTAAAGCTTGCTTTTCTTTTTCTATCATGCTCATATGTATTATTATATGTGTATATATGTATGTATATATATATATATGTGTGTGTGTGTGTGTACGTATAGATGTGTATGGATATATGTATCATTGTTATCATTGTGTCAATAGAAGATTAATTTTGGCTTTATAAACAAAGTTATAAGAAAGTCATTGAGTGAGAATATTATTCTCTTCAGGTGTCTTAGGATCGTGTGAGATTCGGATCTCCTTAAATCCCAGAAAAAAATTATTAATTAAAAATTAATACATACTTGCTATAAATAATAACAATACAATAATAATAATAATAATAATTAAATATTGATCTTAATATTTTCTATTATCTGTGAAATTATCGTGTGAGAATATTGTTCTCCTCGATTGTATTGGATTATGTGAGATTTTAGTCTCCGTAGATCCCTAAAATTAGTATACATTTGTTTTAAAAATAATAATTAAATATTGATCTTAATTAAATATTTTTATTATCTGCGAAATTATCGTGTGAGAATATGGTTCTCCTCGATTGTATGAGATTATGTGAGATTTTAGTCTCCTTAGATCCCTAAAATTAGTATACATTTGTTTTTAAAATAATAATAATTAAATATTGATCTTAATTAAATATTTTTTATTGTCTGCGAAATTATTGTGTGAGAATATTGTTCTCCTCAATTGTATGGGATTATGTAAGATTTTAGTCTCCTTAGATCCTTACAATTAGTACACATTTGTTTCAAATTAAATATTGACTTTAATTAAATATTTTCCATTATTTATGAAATTATCGTGTGAGAACTTTGTTCTCCTCGATTGTATGGGATTATATGAGATTTTAATCTCAGATTCCTAAATTTGGTACACATTGGTTTTAAAAATAATAATAACTAAATATTTACTTTAGTTAAATAATTTCTATTATTTACGAAATTATCGTGTGAGAATATTGTTCTCCTCGATTGCATGGGGTCATGTGAGATTTTAATCTCCTTGGATCCCCAAAATCAGCATATATTTGTTATAAAATAATGATAATAATAATAACAATATTACACAAATAAACGTCGTAATTAAATAATTTCTTTTCTTTACGTGATCGAATTCTTTCTTTATAATCATTTCATTTCATTTAAATTTCAAAATAAGGATTAAAACTCCAAAAATAAACAAAAAAAAATTAAAAAGAAAAAATGAAGAGGTCAAGAGAGCTAGATTAATCAGATTGTCGTAAATTAAGACACACAAACTAAATCTCAATTTCATTTTGTTTATAGAAATCTGTTCAATTTAAACTCTCATGTTCTCATCACAAAAATTACGAATAATCAACCTATAGACACACCTTTGTGGTCGAACTACGTGGACTTTGATCCCTATTATAGGATACGTAGGCCCTAAGCTCTTATCCTAGGTCGAGTCCGCCCTTTGTAAATATCTATTTATTTGCTTTCATTCTTGCTGTTTTGTCTCTTTTGTTTAACGGGCATGCATGTCGATAAAAGGGTAATCGAGATAAATTAAAAGTCATATTCTATTTCAGCTGACTGGTTTAAGGTAACCATCCGTATAGACGGATGTTGTGGGGTGCCTAACACCTTCCCCACACTCAAATAAACTCCCGAACTCATCTATGATTTTGCATACCATATTGTCTTTTTCTTTTTGTTTTAAATTGGTTTTTCAAAGTTTTCCATTAAAAATTTTGGTGGCGACTCCAAATAAATTGATTTTCGAGTTTCATTTTGGGAATCATTTAAATACTTTTTATTTTATTCCGTCGAAAGGTCGGTTACAACAATATCGGTCAAAACAAATGTTATTTTAATTCACATATTTATATTTATAAAATTAGAAAATGTAAATGAACATAATTAAATTAGTATTACAAACTAATGATAGAACTTAATAGTAAATTAATCATTAAATAACTCATATATTCAATAACAATAATTAATATTCCACAATAATAATTAGAGAATATTAGAGTATTTGATTTCTTTTGGATATCGAATTTCTATTTTTAAATTCAAATATTTGTAATTAAGTAAATAAATTAAATAAACATACATCAGTAATTAAATAATAAATAAACATATTCACTAAATTAGTAACTAAATAATTAAAATATATATTAAATATATTAATTTGGTTCATATTATATATATATTTATCATATAATAAATATAATATAAATAAATTTATATAAAAATTTAACAATAAATATATATTAAATATTTATATATTTAATAACATATTTACTATATAATAATATTGGTCAAAGCTTAATTTATTTTATTACACTTATTTATATTTATTGAATTCAATGTCTATGATATTTAAATTAATATAATAATTAATTACATACTATAAATGAACATAACTAAATTAGTTTTACAAACTAATGTTAGAACTTAATAGTAAATTTGTAACTAAATAATTAAAAATAACAATTAATTATATTTATTGGATATATATTATATAAAAATTTATCAAATTAGAAATATATAATATAATGTAATAAATATATTTAAGAATATAACAATAATTATATAATAAATATTTATATATATCTAATATCACATTTATTATATAATAATATTGGTCAATACATATTTTATTTATTTGCTTTAGTATATTTATATATTTTAACTAATAATTAATATATATTTTATATATTAATATACAATAACTAAATATATTTTTATATATTATATTCTTTAACTTTAGGGTAGTCCTTGTTGATCGTCTTGGAGACAAATTATACATATATTTCATGTATGTTAGTAAACTATATATATTAAATAATTGTATAATATAATGTGAATTAATCAGCAATATTTATGAGATTTAATAATTTGGAAAAGTATAAATGAAAAACAATTTAAAATTGACATAATAATAATACATATAATAAGAGGGAAGTACCAAATTTGTCTTCCACCATTACACTTTGTGACAAATTGGTCCCTCACAATGCACTGTGACAAATTAGTCCCTTAAAAATCTTTTTTCGTGAAAAATTTGTCCCTCAATACTACAATTGAAAGGACTGATTTTATATACATTTAAATTTAAAAGACACTAATATGTCACAATTAAATCGTAGGGGAGTCCCAAAGTACAAAAGTGAGGGTTTAATTGTGTACTTTTGTCTATACACTAATAATATTTATAGTAATTAAGTGTATAATAATGATACAAATATAACAAATTAATAATTTATTATATTAAATTAATAAATATATTTATTAAATTACTTACTAAATTCAATGTCTATAATATTTAGATTAATGTAATAATTAATTACATATTGTAAATTAACATAATCAAAGTAGTATTATAAATTAATGCTGAAAATTAATTTAAATGTAATCATTAAATTACTTATATATTCAATCACACTAATTAATATTCCATAATATTAATTAGAGAATATTAGAGGTTTTCATTTCTTTTGGATATTGAATTTCTATTTTTAAATTCATATATTTGTAATTAAGTAAATAAATTAATTAAATATTTGTTAGTAATTAAATAATAAATAAAAATATTCCCAAAATTAGTAACCAAATAATTAAAATTGTAAATTAAATATATTAATTGGATATATATTATATATAAATTTATCATATAAGAAATATATAATAAAATGTAATAAAATTATAATATAAATAAATTTATATAAAAATATAACATTAAATATATATTAAATACTTTTGAGAATGACTAATTTGTCACAATTAAATTGTGGGGGAGTCACAAAGTGCAAAAGTGAGGGTTCATTGGTGTACTTTCATCAATACAATAATAATGTATATAGTAATAATGTCTATAATAATTATACATATTCAATAAATAAATCATTTATTACATTAAATTATTAAAATATTTTTTTTATTAAATTACTTACTAAATTCATTGTCTAACATATTTAAATTAATATCATAATTAATTACATATTATAAATTAACATAATTAAATTAGTATTATAAATTAATGCTAAGAATTAATAATAAATTAATAATTAAATCACTCAAACATTCAATAACAATAACTAATATTCCACAATAATAAGTGGAGAATGTTAGAGCATTTTATTTCTTCTGAACATTAAATTTCTATTTTTGTATTCATATATTTGTAATTAATAAATATATTAATTAAATATACCTAAGATATTAAATATTAAGTAAACATATTCATTAAATTAGTAACTAAATAAGTAAAAGTATAAATGAAATATTCTAATTTTATATATATTACATATGAATTTATCTCATAAGAAATATATAATATAATGTAATAAACATAAAATATAAATGAATATATATAAAAATATAACAATAAAAATATGTTAAATACTTATATATATAATATCATATTTATTATATAATAATATCGGTCACTACATATTTTATTTTTTCAAATTAGTATATTTATATTTTTTAACAATATTTAATAAATATTTTGTATATTAATATACAATATCTAAATATTTTCTTATGCATTATATTCTTTGACTTCAGGGCAATCCTTATTGACGGTCATGAAGATAAATTATACATATATTTCATGTATATTGGTAAATTATATATATTAAATAATTTTATAATAAAGTGTGAATTATTATAATATATATTTAACAAATTATTAATCAGCAATATTTTTGAGATTTAATATTTTTCAAAATTATAAATTAATAAAAATTTAAAATTAACATAATAATAATACATATAATAAGATAAAGGTACCAATTTGGTCCTCCACCTTTACACTTTGTAACAATTTCATCCCTCACAAAGCACTGTGACAAATTAGTCACTCTAAAAACTTTTTTTTATGGAAAATCTATCCCTAATTCCTACAATTAGTAGGATTGACTATGTACACATTTAAATTTGAGCGGGACTAATTTGTCACAATTAAATTGTAGGGGAGTCACAAACTATAACAGTGATGGTTCAATTGCGTACTTTTGTTTATGCACTACTAATATTTATAGTAATTAAGTGTATAATAATGATACATATATAATAAATTAATCATTTATTATATTAAATTGTTAAAGTATATATATTTATTAAATTACTTACTAAATTCAATGTTTATAATATTTAGATTAATGTAATAATTAATTACATATTGTAAATTAACATAATTAAATTAGTATTACAAACTGATGCTAAAAATTATTAAAAAATTAATCATTAAATTATTGATATATTCTGTAACAATAATTAATAATTCACAATAATAATTAGAGAATATTAGAGTATTTTATTTCTTTTGGAGTATGAATTTCTATTTTTAAATTCAAATATTTGTATTTAAGTAAATATATTAATTAAATATACGTTGGCAATAAAATAATAAATAAACATATCCACTAAATTAGTAACTTAATAATTAAAAATATAAATTAAATATATTAATTTGATATATATTATATATAAATTTATGATATAAGAAATATATAATATAATGTTATAAACATATAATATGAATAAATTTATGTAAAAATATAACAATTAATATATGTTAAATATTTATATATTTAATAACACATTTATTATATAATAATATCGGTCAATACATATTTTATTTATTTAATTATTTATTAAATTCAATGTCTATGTTATTTAAATTAATATAATAATCAATTACATATTGTAAATGAACATAATTAAATTAGCATTACAAATTAATGCTAAGAATTAATAATAAATTAATCATTAAATTATTGAAATATTCAGTAACAATAATTAATATTCCATAATAATAAGCACAAAATGTTAGAGTATTTTATTTCTTCTGTACGTTGACTTTCTATTTTTATATTCTTATATTTGTAAATTAATTAATTAATTAATTGAATATATGTTAGTAATTAAATAATAAATAAACATATTCATTAATGTAGTAACTAAATAATTAAAAGTATAGATGAAATAGTCTAATTGGTTATATATTTTATATAAAATTATCACGCAAGAAATATATAATATAATGTAAAAAACATATAATATAATTAAATATATATAAAAATATAGCGACAAATATATATTAAACATTTATATACTTAATATCTTATTTATTATACAATAATATTAGTCAATACTTATTTTATTTATTTGTTTTAGTATATTTATATTTTTTAACTAACATTTAATATATTAATATACAATATTTAAATATATTCTTATACATTAAATTTTTTGACTTTAGGGCAGTTTTTATTGATCGTCATGAAGATAAATTATACATATATTTCACGTAGGTTCATAAATTATCTTTATATATATATATATATATAATAATTATATAATATAATGTGAATTATTATAATATATGTTTAACAAATTATTAATTAGCAATATTTATGAAATTTAATATTTTTGAAAATTATAAATTAAAAAAAATTTAAAATTAACATAATAATAATAATACATATTAAAAGTGGGAAATACCAAATTGGTCCTCCCCCTTTACATTTTGTGACAATTTGGTCCCTCATGATACACAGTGACAAATTAATCCCTCAAAAATCTTTTTTCATGAAAAATCTATCCCTCATTCTTACAATTGGAGGGATTGATTTTGTACACATTTAAATTTAAGAGGGACTAATTTGTCACAATTAAATTACAGGGGAGTCATAAAGTGTAACAATGAAAGTTCAATTGCATACTTTCATCTATATAGTAATAATATATATAGTAATAATGTGTATAATAATGATACATATTTAATAAATTAATCATTTATTATATTAAAATTTTAAAATATATATTTATGAAATAACTTATTAAATTCAATGTCTACGATATTTATATTAAAATAATAATTACTTACATATTATAAATGAACATAATTAAATTAATCTTATAAATTAATGCTAAAAATTATTAATAAATTAATCATTAAATGACTGATATATTCAATAACAATAATTAATATTTTACAATAATAATTAGATAATATTAGAGTAACGTCTAAACACCATTAATAATGTGCCCAAGAAAAAGCCCCAGTTTACCTCTGTTTCTGTGACAAAATCTCAGGGGATTGAAAAAAAAAGGAAAAAAACTCTTGACACAAAGGGGCATAACATAGCTTCAATTCTTCCCAAAAACGAGAATGACCAACCAAGGTTACAATGAATCATAGCGTCCAGTAAAGGGAGACAACCAACAACTCAAATTTCCGAGCCATACTGTTCCTGTTACAAATAAAACACCAACATGTACATGTAACAATATGTAGCATACTCCCACAGCTTGAAAACCCAAAAACAAAAGATAATCATTACCACTATCCCCTGAAACACCAATTTGCAAGCAACGGACAGGTGGAATGAGAACGCTATATTACACTAAGAAGTAACAATATTAAAATAAAAATCTAGAATCAGATACTTCTCAGGCCAGACTTGAAGAATAAGAATCTAGACGCTCAGAATCAACTTAAAAAAATCTATTGAAACATCAACTAGAAATAAAAAAAATAGAGTTCACCAAAGTGTACATGATATGGAAATATTCTGTACATCAACTACACCAAAGTAAGTTTCCAATTCAATACCCATATTGCTGCAATCAAATAAGCAAAAGTAAACTTTAACCATGGATCAAAGACAGAAAATTACTCGACAGACTATTAAAGGAAAAAAAAATGAGAACATTACAGAACAAAAATATAAACCAATTGGTTATCCCCTCAGATGTGGCCAAGATCCAAAGTGCTATTTACACACATCAAAATCCTCTTCCGCTGTGAATCATAAGATTAACCTAGAAATTGAAACATCCCACAAACAAGAAGACTAGGAGGCGAAATATAAATCAAAAGATTCGTAAAAGAAGTCAAGAATGCTCAGAGTAGGAAGTAAAACAAAGCAGCCACATTCAAATTTCAGAAGTTGGCTACAAAGGTAAGCAAGCAGGATAATCACCAGCTCTTTCCCTAAAATGCCAATTGAAAAATAGCCAAGTAAAATGACTGATCACACATAAGGAAAACAACTTCAAGAAAATTATAGAAGAAAGAATGATAATAATCAGATCAAAAGCGAATAGATATCACCAAGTTGTGCAGAAGACAACCCTTCTCTACTTCAACCATCCTTTCCCCACGATCAACAAAGATTTTCCATTTACAATCAGATCTAATATTTTTTAGAGACTAAAATTTCTACAACAAAATAATTGAAAGTTCTCTTTAACCAAAGATCTAGGCCAAAAAGGAATTTATGCACAAGAAGAGTTTTGAACACCCCATCTCTAGTTACTTAATCATTTAATTAATGGATTTGCTAATTAATTAATAATTAAGCAAATGAGGAAAATAAAAAGGATAGAGGCTCAAATGAACTTTTTAAGTAAAAGCAATTTAAAATTCAAAATGAATAATGGGAGAATTTAAGAAAAAAGAAAAAACTAAAATTTGAAAATAAGAATTAATTAATAATAATAATAACAAATCAAAATAAATAATCATAAAAGACACAAAAATAGAGAAAAATCCAAAAGTAAATATTAATGGTGATGATGACAAAAAAATAAATAAATAAATAAATAACAATAAATAAATAATAATAAATAAAAAATATAATAAAAGGGGGTTAAATTAAAAGTAATTACGGAACCTATATAATACAGCACATATTGGCAGAACATGATGATTCAGGTTCATTTTGACGGTGGCTGCAAGTGGATACTACTCTACCAACGCTATGGCCGTCTCTTCTTGCAAGTTGCCGTAGCTCTGGGGAAGTGATAGATAGCACAGTGAAGTTAATGATGGCAGTGGAGGTAGTGTGAAGAAGATAAAGAGAGGAGGAGGTGAAGAGAGAAAGGGGGAGAGTCGGAGAGTTGCTGTGAGAAACCGAGAACTGAGGAGGTTGAGAGTTGTTGTGAGGGAGAACTGAGAGAGAAGAGTGAAGCTGTTGTGGAAGAGAAACCGAGAGAGGAAGTCTGGAGAGTGGCTGAAAGGAGGAAAAACCGAGCTGTAGTAGTGATGAACTAAACTAAGCTGGAACCGAGAAGCAAAACAAGCTGAACTGAGTTTAACCCAAGAAGCAAAACCAGCTGGGCTGAGTTGTAGTGACAGATGAGCAAACCGAGAACATCCTCCCTTGTTCCAAGCAACGTGAACAAGGGTGAACAGAGGCAAATAGCTTGAGCTAAGAACAGTCGTGAAGGGGAAAAGAGAGAGTAACGTTGGCGTTGCTCTTGCTCTCTTGTGGTTTTTCGTTAAAGGGTAGCTGGTAAGGGATTTGACCTTGGCAAGAAAACACCGCTAAGCTTTGGTAATCTTATTCATTTATCTGCTTGCTCCTTACCTACGTGCTGGTGCGCTTCTACGTTCTTCACTCTTGGCTAATGCTTGCTTTCCTTTTCCATCAGGATCATATACATTATATGTGTGTCTATATATATATATATATATAGGTAGACGTGTATATATATATATATATATATATATAGGGTGTGTATATAGATAGATAGATAGATAGATATATATATATATATATATATAGATATGTGAAAACAAATATGAGTGCACGTGTATGATATGGGGAGTCTTGATCTTTCCTGATGCATGTTTGTTCTCTTTCCATCGTTGTATACATGTATATATATGTGTGTGTGTGTATATATGTGTATATATAGATGTATGGAGATATATATATATATATATATATATTGAAAACTGTTGTAGATTTTTCTCTGGTGCCGTGGAGGAGAGTAAGAGAGAAAGAATATAGGCTTCCCTGTTTTCTTGAAGCTTGCTCTCTTCGTACATATATATTATGCATGTGTTTATATATATATATATATATATATATATATACGTGTGGGTATATGAGTTCATGCTTCCTAAAGCTTGCTCTCTTCTTGCATATATATTATATATGTGTTTATACATATATATATATATATATATATGTATGTATATGGATGTATATATATATATATATATATATACGTGTAGGCATATGAGTTCATGCTTCCTGAAGCTCTCTACCTCTCATACCATATTTACATATGTATCACATATACGTTTATATATATATATATGTATGTAGATGTATATATATAGATATATGTGTGGGAATATATATATATATATATATGTATTATTACATGTGTCTATGTATATATATTGTCGTAACCAATCTTTCGGCGAAATAAAATAAAATGGAAGTTTAAATTGATTCCCAAAAACGAACCTTGAAAATCAATTTATTTTGGAGTCTCCACCAAAATTTTTAATGGAAAACTTTGGAAAACACATCTATAATAAAAAAGAAAAAAAAGGCAATGTGGTCTGCGAAATCAGAAATGAGTTTGGGAGTCTATTTGAGTGTAGGGAAGGTGTTAGGCACCCCACAACACCCGTCCATAAGGATGGTTACCTTAAACTAGTTAATTGAAATAAAATATGGCCTTTAAATTTATCTCAATTACCCTTTTATCGACATGCATGCCTATTAAACAGATGAGACAAAACAACAAGAATGAAGGCAAACAGATAGATATTTACAAAAGGCGGACTTGACCTAGGATGAAAACCTAGCGCCTACGTACCCCGTGATAGGGATCAAAGTCCACGTAGTTCGACTAAATGACATGTTTATTGGTTGATTATTTGTACATTTTGTGATGAGAGTAAGAGAGTTTAAATTAAACAAATTCCCATAAACAAAACGAAATTGAGATTTGGTTTATGTGTCTTAATTTACAATAATTTGATTAATCTGGCTCTCTGGATCTCTCCATTTTCTCTTTAATTTTTTTATTTATCTTTGGAATTTTAATCCTTATTTTGAAACTTAAATGGCAATATTATAAAGAGTGAATTTAATCATTTTGTAGAACAAATTTAATTAACATATTTGTTTGAGTTATTATCATTATTGTTACCATTATTCTAAAACACTTACGTATCGATTTTTAGGGTTCATGGAGATTAAAATCCCACCGACCCCAAGTATTCAAGGAGAACTTTGTTCTCACTCGATAATTTTTCAAATGATGGAGGACATTAAAGCGTTTATTTTTGTATTATTCTTATTATTATATTCTTACAAAAAAACACATACATATTGATTTTCGGGATCTAAAAAAAGGTTAAAATCTCATATAATCCCATGCAATCGAGGCGAACAATATTCTCACACGATAATTTCGTAAATAATGGAAATTATTTAATTGAAGCAAATATTTAGTTATATATTTTATTCTTGTTTATTTATTTATTTTTAAACCAATGTGTACTAAATTTAAGGGTTTAAGGAGATTAAAATCTTACATAATCCCATACAATCGAGGAGAGAAGAACTCTCACATAATAATTTCATAAAAATATTTAATTTAAGATCAATATTTAATTATTATTTATATTATTTATTTATTTATTTTATTAACCCAATGTGTGCCAAATTTAGGGGTTTAAGGAGATTGAAGTCTCACATAACCCCATACAATCGAGAAGAGCAAAACCCTCACACGATAATTTCATAAAAATATTTAATTCAAGATCAATATTTAATTATCATTTATATTTATTTATTTATTTGTTTACTTATTTACTTTTTTAACCAATGTGTACCAAATTTAGGGGTTTAAGGAGATTGAAATCTCACATAACCCCATACAATCGAGGAGAGCAAAACCCTCATGCGATAATTTCATAAAAATATTTAATTCAAGATCAATATTTAATTATCATTTATATTTATTTATTTATTTGTTTACTTATTTACTTTTTTAACCAATGTGTACCAAATTTAGGGGTTTAAGGAGATTGAAATCTCACATAACCCCATACAATCGAGGAGAGCAAAACCCTCACGCGATAATTTCATAAAAATATTTAATTCAAGATCAATATTTAATTATCATTTATACTTATTTATTTATTTGTTTACTTATTTATTTTTTTAACCAATGTGTACCAAATTTAGGGATTTAAGGAGATTGAAATCTCACATAACCCCATACAATCGAGGAGAGCAAAACCCTCATGCGATAATTTCATAAAAATATTTAATTCAAGATCAATATTTAATTATCATTTATACTTATTTATTTATTTGTTTACTTATTTATTTTTTTAACCAATCTGTACCAAATTTAGGGGTTTAAGGATATTAAAATCTCACATAACCCCATACAATCGAGGAGAGCAAAACTCTCACGTGATAATTTCATAAATAATGGAAAATATTTAATTGTTATTATTTATACAACAAATGTGTACTAATTTTAAGGATCTAAGGAGATTAAAATCTCACATGATCCCATACAATCGAGGAGGACAAAATCCTCACACGATAATTTCATAAAGAATGAAAAATTATTTAATTAAAGTAAATATTTAATTATTATTATTATTTTTGCAACAAATGTGTGCTAATTTTGGGGATCCAAGGAGATTAAAATCTCACATAATCCCAAGCACTCGAGGAGAATAATATTCTCACACGATGATGATATAGCTTAAAACCTTGTTTGTAAAGCCGAAATCAAGTCCACATCCACATTTGACATTAAAAAAAATGACAATAAGAATAATGAAAAATGACAAAAATAAATTAAAACAAAAGAATAAGCAAATAAACACAATGTTATCTGAAGCAAAACGCATGAACAGTGTCAACCATGCATAACAACTTCTACCATGCAGTCATACCTCACGTGCTCCTTCTTCAACGCTGTTTCTTGCTCAGATGAAAGACTGCCTTCCTTCCTCAGTTGACGCCTCACTCACAGCTCTCTAACACAGTCCCCAAACCTCTGCTTTCTCGGCTGGAAAACAGAGGCCAAATGCTCCTCTTCAACTCAACACCTTCCTTTCTTCCTTCCTTCTTCTTCTTCCTCTTGATACCTTTCCCTCTTCCTTCCTTTCTTTTCCTCTTCTTCTCAATGTTTCCGCTGTCTTCTTGGCTGGATACACCTTCAGTTTTTTTTTCAACACCTCTCCTTGGTTGCATCTCCCTGTATGGTCTCCATGTTCAGCGTTTTGTTCTTCCACTCCTCCTCTGTTCAGCTCTGTTTTTTTTACTCAAAATAGAGAATTTCTTCTTCCTCTTCTTCCTCACGATGCCCCTAAACTTCTTCTGCTTTGGATCATTCAAACAGAGGTGAATAGAAAGGCAACTTAGTGTGTCCGTGGCACCTCTGCGTTAACAGTTTTTTCCAGTCCGTGGCTCCTCTGCTCAACACGTTGCTTTCCCTCTCTTCTGCACTTCTTTGTCTCTCTTCTTCTTCCTCATTCAACCACAGTTTCAAGGCCCAGTAGCACCTATCTTCCTTCAGCTCTCCAACACGGTTCAGCAGTGTTTTTTAGTCTCCCTCTCCCCCCTCTACTCGTCTCGGATTGCTCTCCCTTCTCCTCTAGCCACACTTTCTTTTTCTTGGCCACGTTGCTCTCTCCCTTCTCCAGCCACACTTTCTTTTTCTCGGCCACCTTGCTCCCTCCCTTCTCCAGCCACACTTTCTTTTTCTCGGCCACCTTGCTCTCTCCCTTCTCCAGCCACACTTTCTTTTTCTCGGCCACCTTGCTCCCTCCCTTCTCCAGCCACACTTTCTTTTTCTCGGCCACGTTCCCCCCCTCTGTTCAGCTAAGGTTCTCTTTATTTATGCTCCAGCAAACCTTTCTTTTTCTGCATGGTCTCCCTTCTTTTCTTCCTTTTTCTGTAACTTCCAACCACTCCACTCACTGCTCACGGTCTCCTCCCCTTTTATGCTTTTTCTGCCATTTCCAGTCACTCCACTCTCTGCTTCAGCCAACCTCTCTCCTTTTTCTGCACAAGCTACTCCACTTTCTGCTCTCCTCTGAAAACCAGCTCCCTCTTACTTTTCTATCCTTTTGTTCCTTAGTAATGTATGTGTGTGCATGAGAGTATGCATGTGGGAGTGGGAGTGTATGTATGTAAGAAAGTGGGAGTGTGTGAGTGTGAGCAAGTGAGGGTGTGTGAGTGTGAGCGTGTGCGAGAGCAAGTGAGCATGTGAGAGTGTGTGAGTGTGAGCAAGTGAGAGTGTTTTGCAATTTTATTTTAATTAGGTGGCCTTTTCCTCCTTTTTGTATTTGGTCAAATTTATTGATCCTATTCATTTTATTTCTTTACAAGATGATTACCAACCATGTCTCTTCTTCAAACATATATTTTGAATTTTTCTTTTTAATATTTTTGGTTCTTATATTTGGTTTTTTCCATATTACTTCTATTTTTTTGCTTTTTGCAATTTTGTTTTAATTAATTAATTTTTTTGAATTTTTAATTTTATTTATTATTATTACCATAATTATTATTATTGTTAGTTTGGGTGGGGTGTTTACACACACACACATACACACACACACACACACACACATATATATATATATATATATATGTATATATATATATATATGCATATAGGTATATATATTACTATTATATTTGTGTCAATACGAGAATAATTTTTAGCTTTATAAACAAAGTTCTAAGAAAGTCATCAAGTGAGAATATTATTCTCTTCAGGTATTTGGGATCGTGTGGGATTTTGATCTCCTTAGATCCTGGGAAAAAAAATTAAAAAATTAATACATACTTGCTATAAATAATAATAATACAAAATAATAATAATAATAATTAAATATTTACCTTAATTAAATATTCCTCATTATTTACGAAATCATCATGTGAGAATATTGTTCTCCTCGGGTGATTAGGATTATGTGAGATTTTAATCTCCCTAGATCCCTAAAATTAGTATACACTTGTTTTAAAATAATAATAATTAAATATTTACTCTAATTTATGAAAATCACCGAGTAAGAATATTGTTCTCCTCGGATGATTAGGATTATGTGAGATTTTAATCTCCTCATATCTCTAAAATTTGTACACATTTTCTAAAAAAAAATGTAATAATAATTAAGCATTTACTTTAATTAAATATTTTCCATTATCTGCGAAACTATCGTGTGAGAATATTGTTCTCCTCGAATGCTTGGGGTCGTGTGAGATTTGAGTCTCTTTATATCCCCGAAAATAGTACATACTCATTTTAAAATAATGATAACAATAATGATAATAATGCAAAAATAAATATCTTAATTAATTTTCTTTTTCACAAAATGATTAAATTCATTCTTTATAATCATTTCGTTTAAATTTCAAAATAAAGATTAGGATTCCAAAATCAAACAAAATTAAAAACATGAAGAGGATGGGAAGGCTAAATTAATCAGGTTGTCGTGAATTAAACTAAATCCCAATTCTGTCTTGTTTATGAAAATCTGTTTAACTTAAACCTTCCTATTCTCATCACAGAATTTACAAACCAACAAACAATAAACATGTCTTTTCGGTCGAACTACGTGGACTTTGATCCCTATCGTAGGGTACGTAGGCCCTAGGCTTTCATCCTAGGTCAAGTCCGCCATTTGTAAATATCTACTCGTTTGCTTCTGTTATTGTCGTTTTCGTCTTCTCTGTTTAACAGGCATGCATGTCAATAAAAGGGTAATTGAGATAAATTTAAGGTCATATTCTATTTTAGTTGACTAGTTTAAGATAACCATTCTCATGGACGGGTGTTATGGGGTGCCTAACACCTTCCCCACATTCAAATAGACTCCCAAACTCATTTTTGATTTCGCAGACTATATTGCCTCTTTCTTTTTATTTTAAATTGGTTTTCCAAAGTTTTTCGTTAAAAATTTCAGTGGTGACTCCAAATCAAATGATTTTCAAGATTCGTTTTTGGTAATCAATTTAAACTTTTTATTTCCTCCTCACCGAAAGGTCGATTACGACAAGAATCATGACAATTCAACAAGAAAGACAACCCTTCTCTAGTTCAACCATCCCTTTCCCACGATCAACAAAGATTTTCCATTTAAAATCTGATCTAACAAATTTTTTGGAGACTAAAATTGCTGCAACAAAATAAATGAAAGTTTTCTTTAACCAAAGATCTAGGCCAGAAAGAAATTTATGAACAAGAAGAATCATGAAAATTCACCAGGTAGTTTTCCTTCCAATAGGACAAAGGTACATAATGGCAAAATCTTACATCACCATTGTGCCAAAAAAAAAACATAAAAAATCTATCATTCAACAACATTTCGTGCACCGGTAGGGGTAGACACAAAAAAAGTGCAAAAGATTCCTGGAAATAGACAAGATTACTCCAAAACAATTAATAAAACAAAATAACCAGAATCAGACAAAAATTCAAAAGATCTCAAGACATGAAAGGCGAGCACAAAGGACATTTCACTATTTCCAGCACTATTTCACTATGTCCAGCACTGAAAATCTAAGACGTAAGCCCGAAAAGAAGATTCAGGAACCGGTAGCTCATATTCAACATTAATAATCAAGAGGAAAATAAGTTTATAAAACAAATCAAAACTAAGTAGCGGAAACCAAGTTCTGCCCGAAAATGGATGCCACTTGTATCATCATAAAACTTTAAGGTAAGTTTTAAAAATTAAAAGACTAGTAATCCCCCCTTCACAATTTCAATCTCCAAATCCCCCACCAACAACAAAGGTTTTAAATTAACATTGACACAAATTTTCAATAGTCCAAATTTATCAAAGTTAGAAAGCAGTTTATGGAGAATAATAGTAAATACAAATCAAGTAGCAATCCCTTCCAATGCAACTGACGTTAACTACATGGCAAAATCCTACATCTCCAGCATTATCATATAATAACTACGAAAATTAGAAACATCCCACACAGAGGAATAAAAAGATGCGAAGTAAAATCCAAAAGATTCTCCAAAAGAAATAAAGACAACACAACCAGAGTTTGAAATGATTGTAAATGTCCTGGGCCTGAAAAGCAAGCATACAAGATAATCACTAGCTCCCTACCTAAAAAAGTCAATTGCAAGTAAATCTACTAAAATGTCTGGTCACAAACACAAAAAACAATATCAAGAAATCATGGAAGAAACAAAGATATAAATCAAATAAAAAATGAATAGACATCACCAAGTTATTCACGAAAATCAATCCTACTTGTATCTTCTTGCAATTTTTGGGAACACTCAAAAGAACAGCTGCACCAGAATAAATTCACAATTGAATACCCATACGTCACATGCCCAATTCACAATTCAATACCTATACGTCACAGGCTGGAAACAAAAAAAAAAAAAATACAAGGGTAATACTCCCTTTTCCACCACTTCAATCATCTCTTCCCCAATGACTAACGAAGGTTTTTCATTTAAAATATGATCTAATAAGATTTCAGAGACTAAAATTTCTACAACCAAATGATGAAATGTTTCTTTAACAAATAATCAAAGCCAGAAAGAAATTAATAGAAAAAAAGACTTATGAAATTAACCTAATAGCTTTATGAGGCAAAGATCCCAACAAGGATAAGGGAATGGCAAAATCCTACACCACCATCATGTATCATAAAAATTCTTTCATTTAGCAACATCTTGTGCACTAGCAGGTGAAGATACAAAAGAAAGTCCATAAGATTCCTTAAAGCAGACAAGATCACTCCAAAACAGAAACAAATATAACAAAAGAACCAGAGTCAAACGAGAATTCAGGAAGTCACAAGGCATAAAAGGCAAGCACATAGGATATTTCACTATTTCCAGCCCTGAAAATCTCATACGTAAGCCAAACAAGCAAATTTAGGAACTAGTTGGTCAGAATCACCTGTAATAATCAAGAGGGAAAAAAATTATAAAACAAATCATAATAAGACACTAAGCTCAGCCCAAAATCGAATGTTAGTGTCATCATAAAACTTAAGAAAACAATTCAAGCGGCTGCACTAGAAAACATTCCCAATTCAAAACCTACACATCACTACAAAAACCAAATATAAAAAATAAAACTCCATCACAGTTTCAATCTCAGATCCCCAACCAAAAACAAAGATTTTCACTTGACATCTGACATAACAAATTTTCCTGAGTCAAAAATTGCTGCAACAAAATAAAATGTTTCATTCACCATCAATAAAAGCCAGATAATAATTTACTAAGAAAATTAGTACATATAAAGCAAGTAGTTATCCCCTCAAATATGGCCAAGATCCTAAGCATAAATTACAGAGCAAAATTCTACATCTTCACTGCGCTTTATAACTATGAAAACTAGAAACATCCGGTACACAGTAAAATGGAGTTCCAAAATAAAATTCAAAAGATACACATAAGGAGCCCAAAATACTTGGAATCTGAAATAAAACAAAACCATAGTCTGAAAGAAATGCAAAAGTCCTGAGACTTCAAAGGCAAGCACACAGGATAATCACCAGCTCTCTCCCTGAAATTGCAAATTGCAAGAGACAAGTAGAACAACAGATTATACACTCAGGAAAACAACTTTAAAATAACTTGCAAGAAACAAAAATAATCAGATCAAAATCAATAGATGTCAGAAAATTGTGCACAAACATCAATGCTATTTTTATCTCCTTGCAACTTTTAGAAGCACTCTAAAGAGCAGCTGCACCAAAATAAATTTACAATTCAATACCTATATGTCACGTCCAAGAAAATAAAATATAAAAATAAACTAGACAAGGAATACTCCCCCTTCTCCCCTGTGTCATCATCCCATCCCCATGACCAACAAAAGTTCTCATTTAAAATACAATCTTATAGATTTGTTGGAGACCAAAATTGTTGCAACAAAATAA
The DNA here is from genome assembly GCA_037074485.1 of Delonix regia. Classification (NCBI taxonomy): domain Eukaryota; kingdom Viridiplantae; phylum Streptophyta; class Magnoliopsida; order Fabales; family Fabaceae; genus Delonix; species Delonix regia. The sequence goes on along the minus strand of CM073457.1, from coordinate 37,158,813 downwards.
ACAAAATTTTTTTTCAACCAAGAATCAAAGCCAGAAAGAAATGCATGAGCAAGAAAATCATGACAAGTAACCAAGAACTTATCCCTTCTGACGTAGTAAAGATCCCGAGTGGCAAAGAGAACGGCAATTTAATAAAAGAGAAATATAAAGTCCAAATAAATATAAATATAAAATAAACAAAATAAATATACAAAAATTAATTCAAATTAAAATTGAATATTCAAATATTAATTAAATATTAAAAATGTTAATAAATAATTAGATTCAAATTTAACTACCATGCATCATAAAAAATCTATCATTCTACAACATCTTGGGCACCAGCAGGGCAAGATACAAGAAAAAATCTGAAAGATTCAAGAAAACAGCTGAGCTTACTCCAGATAAGAAATAAATAAAACAAAACAACTATAGTCAGATGAGAATTTACAAAGTCGCGGGGCATATAAGGAGAGCACACAAGATATCTCCCTATCTCCAACACTAAAATTTAAAAATGTAATCCAAACATGCAGAATCAGCAACCAGTCCCTTAGAATCAACTCTAATAATCAAGAAGAACAAATAATTTATAAAACAAATCCAGAATAAGCAGGGGACACCAAGGTCCACCTGGAAACCAATGCCGCTTGTATCACCATAGAACTTTAAAAAACACTTAGACATGATGCAAAAGAAAAAAAATTCCAAATTCAAAAGCTGCACAACACCGCCAAACCAAATATAAAAAGAATAAGAGACTAATGATCCTCCCTTCACTATTTCAGTTTCCAAATTCCCACCAACAACAAAGGTTTTCACTTAAAGTAATTTAAGGAGAAGGCTAATAAATACAAACCAAGTATTTATCCCCCAGATGAGGCCAAGATCCTAAGTGTTAAGTATATATCAGAATCCTACATCTCCACTGCACATCATAGAATAACTACAAAAATTAGAAACATCCGACACATAGGAAGACAAAGATGCAAAATAAATCAAAAGAATTGCAAATGGAGTCCCAGAAACTTGCAATCGGAAATAAAACAACACAACCAGATTCTGAAAGAAATTGTGAAAGTCTCAAGCTTGAAATACAAGCACACAGGATAATCACTGGCTCCTTCCTTGAAAAAGCCAATTGCAAGTAAAACAAGTAAAGTGACTGATAACACACAAAAATCAAGAAGAAAAATCTTTGATTTTTCTTTTTATTTATTATTAGATAGTCACACTTTCCATATATTAATTAAAAAACTTAATAGCAAAGTTATAAAAAACTATACTAAATATCATGTGTAAGTAATAATTATACAGAGGATTTTGGTTAATATGGAAGTATTTGTACATTCCCCAATGAATGAGATAGATTTTACCCTAAATTATATTATATAAAATACAAGCCAATTTTATTTTAAAACCTTCGCTAATTGTGAACAACTCATCCTTAATTACTTAATTATTTAATTAATTGATACACCAATTAATTAATAATTAAGCAAATAAAAAATTTTAAAACAACAAAGCTTCGAATGACATTCTCAAGAGACAAGTTGAAATTAAAAATAAATGATGGAAGACAATTAAATAAAGTCAAAATTTAAAAATAAAATTAGCTAATTATAATAAATCAAGAAAAATTATAAAAAATAAAAAGAATATATATAAGAAAAGATTGAGAGAGCTGCTATGAGGTGATGGAAAAGGTGGCTGTGAAAAGAAAGGAGCGACTAGAGGAGTTGGAGAATGTGGACAATGCATTAAAAGAGTTCGTGAGGCTTTTTGAGGGGTGGACTGGAAATGGGTTTGAACCTTGGGAACAAGAGAAGAAGTTCCAAAAGAAACCACTCAAGTTTTATCCCATTGACATGGAAGATGGAGTGGAAGTCAAACATGGGGCCCTAGCTCTCCGGTAGCTTGGGATAGCTGTAACACACAGTAAACTTGAGCCTCTGGTTGCAAATGTTGTCAACATTTTCTGCAGCCAGGAGATATATAAGTATGCATTAATGGAGATGGCTTACAAGGTCCCTGACATTCCAGTGGGGATGGTTACTAGTCTTCACCTGAAAAGATGTGGGGAAGTTTTGCTAGAATTCATAGAGAAGGTGAAATCAATGAAAGATGGCAGGCCAAAGAATACCTTAGGATAAACAAGATCCTGGGGAGGAGGCCATCGAATCACTTTCTGCAGAACTTAAGCTTTATGGGAAGAGATGAGTCTATAAAGATTCCAAACAATAGGACCAAGGTGGAAAGATATTTGAAAAGATGGGATATTGTACAACTGTGCCTTCTCTCTTTGTGACCAGGGAAGAGGATTGAATGACTTCTGTGTTATGCAACTGATTATGGTGCCAGAGAATTTTGTGCATTTGTACTATAAGAAAGGGAGAATGGGGGATGATCCAAACGCAGAGGAGTGGAAGGGAGGAAAGCAAAAAACCAAGAAGGGGAGTAACGAAAAGCTGGAGCAACCAAGAGCTTGAGGAACCAGAAAGAAAGGAGGGAGCTCTAGTTCACTATCGAAAAGGGTGAGGAATAGAGAGAAAACATAGAAGAAATGAGGAGGATGATGAGGCTACCCACTCCTGTTTTCACATGTTAAGGACAAGGGCAAATAGAGAATCCAAAGCTGGAAACGAAAAAGAGAAGGAGCTGAAGCTGGAAGACAAATCGAAAAGAGAAGGAGCTGAAGCTAGAAGACAAAAAGAGAAGTTGTTGACGTGAGGAATAAACGCAGGGGACTGAGACAAGAGCAAAGGAAGGGAGCTGGAACCGAGAATGGGTGACGGACCGAAAAACTGGAAGAGGAGAGGGAAGCTGAGAACCAGAAAGCAGAGTCTACGTTTAAAGCAACTCGAAGGTAACCTATTAAACTCAAATTTAGATGGTGTTGTTAGGTGTTGTGCAACTTTTTATTGTGGTTTGAAATGAGCTTAAAAATTTATTAACTTAACAGTTGATTATATGACAATGAGATCATGTGAGCTTTCACATGGTTTTTAGTTGTTCGTTTTTTATTTTTTGTTGGTATTGTCCGTGAGTCTTGGTCCTTTTTGTGAGTTTTTGATTCGGTGAAGTTTTGGTCTTTGGGTTCCTATTTACGCAAGTAACCTAGGATTTTTCAGAAAATTTGGTTTCATTTTGACCAAACTATGTTAACTAACATTGCTTTGTGGAATGGTGGGATTTTGATTCCAAAATGGTTTACTGAGTTAGTTTGTCACCTGTGTGATGGTTTGATTAGTCTTGGCTCACTAATTTGCATGCCACGATATGAAAAAGAGATGCCAGTAAAAACCAAAAAAACAAAAAAAACAAAAATTGTGTAAAGAGAAAAAGAGGGTTAGTTAAGTGGTGCCATCTTCTGGTGTTGTTCTTTTCAGTACCTTTTAATTTCATTTTAGGCTTCAAATAAATTTTCAAAATATTGCTGGGGCCAAACTCCTGGTCACGTAAGGGAAGGGTCGAAAACACCCTGAACCCGAAGATCAACTGAAGACTTAGAGTAACTTGCATTTGTTTTTTTTTTTTAATTTTATTTTTTTATTATGTATTTTATCCCTCATTTCTATTACGATTCACTGCCATAAAAATTATTTGAATATGAGTACACACTCACACATATCCAGTGCATTTTATTAACCATCTTTTCTTTTGCCTTCGTTCACTATTTGTTACTCATTTAATCAATGTTTAATTATTTAATTATTCTTTTATCTATTTTTGTTTTGGCCTTGTGGTGCTTTTTATTTTCTTTAATTGCAGTTTGGTTTAATTTCCACAGTAGCCGTGTGAGAGTTTCGATTGCCTTAGGCTTTGAAAGCCGATACATAATTTCTCAAATAAATATATAAAATACAAATAGACAGTGATGGAATCAAATAATTCCTAAATTGTGAGATAATTATTATTATTATTAAAGCTTGCTGTGTGAGACCGTAAGTCTCTTCAGGCACTAAAAAGTTAACTGATAAGTGTCGCGTGAGAATATTAATCTTCTTAGGCATTTAGTAGAGGTCATGTGAGATTTTAATCTCCTTAGATCCTAAAAATTAGCACATATTTGTTTTAAAAATAATAATAATGCAAGGATAAATACTTTAACTAAATATTTTCCATTATTTGCGAAATCATCTATGAGAATATTGTTCTCCTCGAATGCTTGGAATCATGTGAGATTTTAATCCCCTTAGATTCCAAAACTAGTATATATTTGTTTTAAAAATAATAATAATAATGCAAGGATAAATACTTTCATTAAATATTTTCTATCATCTACGAAATCATTGTGTGAGAATATTGTTCGTCATGAATACTTAGGGTCATGTGAAATTTGAATCTCCTTAGATCCTCAAAATTAGTACAAACCCATTTTAAAATAATAATAACAATATAGATAATCATGCAAAAATATCTTAATTAAATAATTTTTATTTACAAAATGATTAAATTCACTCTTTATAATCATTCATTTAAATTTCAAAATAAGGATTAAAATTTCAAAAATAAATAGAAAAATTAGAAAGAGAGAAAATGAAGAGATCAAGAGAGTGAGATTAACCAGGTTGTCATAAATTAAAACACACAAACCAAATCACAATTCTATTTTGTTTACGAAAATCTATTTAATTTAAACCCTTCTATTCTCATCACAAAATTTACAAATCATTAACCAACTGACACACCATTTTAGTCAAACTACGTGGACTTTAATCCCTATCGTAGCGTATGTAGGCCTCAAGTCCACCCTTTGTAAATATCTATCTGTTTACTTTCATTATTGCTGTTTTGTCTCCTCTATTTAACGGGCATGTATATCAATAAAAGGGTAATCGAGATAAATTTAAAAGTCATATTCTATTTCAACTGACTAGTTTAAGGTAACCGTCCTTATGGACGGGTGTTGTGGGGTGCCTAACATCTTCCCCACACTCAAATAGACTCCCAAACTCATCTCTGATTTCGCAGACCATGTTGCCTTTTCTTTTTATTTTAAATCGATTTTCCAAAGTTTTCCGTTAAAAATTTTCAAGATTCGTTTTTGGGAATCAATTTAAACAGTTTTATCTATTCTGCTGAAAGGTTAGTTATGACACTGATAGTACTATTGTCATTGGAATTAATTACATTAATAATTTATATTGATATTTTTTGTTCTAAAAATATTATTTGGCTTCTTTAATATCTAATACATATTACCAAAAACTCTTTTAACAAAAATAACTATTTACATGCATTCATTTCAGAAGAAAAAAAAAAATCCTCAACCACCAGCTGTATTATGATATTAAAACTAAAATTATAATTTTATATATTAAAATTTAACACTAGCTTAACTTTTGTGATGACAAAAATAAAATCATTGTCATATGGTGTAGAAAAATTAATTTTATTGATCAACATAAATAATAAAAAATTGTGTGATTTATTTAAAAAGTCAAAGAAGTTAAATAATATTTTTAAAATAAAAAAGGAATTGCATAAAATTTAGCCAAATCAATATGGTCAACTTAATTTACTGTTATTATTGTTTTGGGCATTGTATCATTAGACTTTATTATAAATGATTTCATTACTATTTATTAAAAAAAATTAATTCCATTACTAACTATGTTAGCTCCCATTAACCATAAATGAATCAAATGAGGCAGGACCCGTGGAAAATGGAATTGGATTCCTTTAAAGAATAAATCATAATGGTTGGATTACACAGTTTAATTAATATTAATCATTAAAATAAAATTTAAGATAATATTCAGTCACTTAATTTAAATTTATACAATCATATCTACGTAACATTTTTAATATTAATTGTTAAATTTATATATTTTTTCTTAAATGATGTAAATTTGTTTCATACAAAATAAAAAATTAAACAATTTAAGAATAATAATTTACCATAAATTTCTTTTAAAAAAACTTAAGAATATATATATATATATGAACTCAATTATTTTGGACATTTGTTTAAAAATTATAGATTAAATATGCTAGACTTATGTAAGAAATTACTTTCTTGATTCTTCAAGAAAAGAGACTGAATTCAAGTAAGGATGACACTTTTTTTTCTAATAACACAAAGATTGATAATAATTTTAATATTTCATGAAAGAGATAATGAGTTTCCATTTTACAAATTATTAGATTAAATTGTTTTACTAACTTTAATCCAAAATTATTTTTAAACTTATTTAAATAGAATAAATTAATAAGATAATTTAAATTTGAATAATGTCACGTGTTGTATACACTGTATAACCATTTAAACTTAAACAAGAATAATGCCATTTAGATGAAAAATGGACTAAAAAATATTCACAATTACATAAATGCTAATTTATAGTTTTGATAAAATAGATAATTGCCTTTTATAATCTCATTAGGTCAAACAAGTAAATTTATAATTATTTCTATCATTAAAAGGAATTATCCTTATATACTTTTACTCAAATAGGGTTGTGCAACTTGTCAAGAAAAATGGTGTTAGGCGACATTTGTCCAAATGTTACCTATTAAGGAATATTTATAAATGGTAAAAAAATTTGGACTAAATTATTTCCTAAAATTAAGTAGCATGCTATTTTAACTTTTCTTACCATAAAAAATAAATTATAATTATAATTATTTTGACCTTCCTTTATGGGAAATTCCCTCCTAATGATATATACTCACTTCTACACACTACACCTACACAGAATTGCCCCTTTCTCTTACTTGGCCTGCACCTTAGGAAGGAGCATTACAAGTCTTTCGATGTTCAAATTTTGTTTACTATTTGAATTTCCGTGCTGAAACTGAATCCTTCTCTCTGATAGTAAGTCATCAACTTCACTTGTATCTCACATGCTTCTCACTACTTCTTTTGTTTTGCCTTGAATTACAATTTCCCTGTTTTTTTTTTATCTTATTCTTTAATTTTCCTTCTTCTTCTTCTTTTTATCCTGCTATGTGGATATGCAACACTTTGTTTGTATTATCTGATTTTGTTTTGTATTGCATTTCCTTCACCAATCTTTAGGAGGTTAAGGTCAAAGGGTATGAAAGGCTTCCCTTTACTATTTTATTCAGCATCCATTTGTATATATTATTTTTGTTCTGTCTTATTTTTTTTCAAATAAAAAATTTATATTTCATCTTAGTTCTCTACTATCTTAATTTACACTATTTTGTTGACTAGAAATTATCTCAAACGACATGGCTAAAAAAATACACTAAGTGAGTGGGAGGAAAAGAAAATTTTCATGGAGTTGCTATATCACAAATCATAACAGTGTAATTTTTTTGGTTAAACCACCATATGTGATAATTTTCACATATAGGCTTGTTTATGAATTCAGCATCTATTGTACTAGTCATAATGCATGTTTTTTCCATAGCACCTGCCCTTACGTTTTAGGCATGTGTACTTTTTCTTTTATGTATATTGAAAACACAATAATTATAATGGTATATTTTGTGATAATTTAATTTTTATAAATTAATTGTGACAATTTAATTCTTTAAAAATTTTATTTTATATAAAAATTAGTGTCTTATTAATTCAAATGAAGGAATTGATTTTGTACAATTTTTAATATATGAATGACTCATTTGTTACAAATGATTACAAAGTATTAAAATATATTACTAATTTTATATGTATATTATGTTCTAAAGACAATTATTTGAATAAATTGTTTGTAGGAGAAAAATAAAATAAATATAAAACGTAAAAAGTAAATGTCATTGACAAACATATTTGGTTAGTTTGTGTGTTTTACTTAATTAATTTGATATCTAAGTTTGCATGAATTAAATCTAGTTAATAGTCTTTTTCTTTTTTTTCTCAAGAAAAGAAAGGAGTAATGAAAATGACTTGTTTGAATGTTTGCTCGTGGATTCCATAGCTATCACTGGGTTTCACTTTCAATTATGAAAAACCATTAGGGCCATTACTAAATTCAATCTAAGCCAAATTAGTTCCATTTCTGGCAGAAGGATTCAAGCTTTGCTTTGATTTTAGACAAAATTTCATTTTTTTAGTTTTAATAAAAATATTTAACTTATTTTATTTTAAAATATATACAGACATCTTTTAAAATTAAAAATTACTTTACACTTTGATTCAATTTTTTTTTTGTAAGTGTCTATTTTAAATTTTTGTGAATTAAGAAAATTATCTACTTAATTTTGTAGCAAGTATTCTAGCTAAAAACATTAAATTATATCAAAGTGTAGGATAAATTTTCGTTTTAGGAGAGATCTACATATAATTTTAAAATAGAATAAATGTTTATATAAAGGCTGGAATAGGGCTTATTAGACTTGAGACTTGTTTTTATTTTGAGATTGACTTTTGTTACTCATTATTATATTAATTCATTGTATTGTTAGGCAGTTGGGCTAGTTGGTTTTTTCAATTCAATTTGATTTTGTTAGACCATTTATTATATAAGCATGCTTTAGAGTTGAGGTGCTTCCTCATTTTTTCTTTTATCTCTCTATGTTAACTAAAAGAACATAAACAACTTATTTTTTTGTAGTTATAAATATAACCATCATTTCTGCGTGACATATTTCTTTTTGTTTCAGTTCTAGTATTTTAAATCTAACCAGATAATGCTACTTACTTTTTATGTGTTTAAGCTATATAGATACTGATATTGGCTTTTATGTTTTCCATTCAAATTTAGGTTTAGTAAGATGTGCGTTATTATCAGGTTGGATCCTTAAATCCCAGGAAGCTTATTGCTTTCATGAGCTAGTAGTTGCAATTACGAAGCATCATTAACACATGAAGAAACTATTCTTTTTCAAATCTTCTACGTCTAGCAGTGGAAACAACAATATAGTTCCCCCATGATCCACAAATAAGCATATATGCTGGGAGAAACCATCAAAAAGTGGATTATATACTTAAGCTCATGGCAGAACTGATGATATTTTCTAGAGTCTCAAGGGTTGGTTCTCCAAATCATAGAGGCAAGTATTTTGTAGAGATTTATTAGTTTCTTCCAGTAGTTGGACTCTTAGTCCTGAGAAGCAGAGGCAATCTTCTATCCTAAATTCACATAAAACTGATAGGCCTTTCTCAGCTAGCTTTTAAAGGTCTCATCTTAATTCATCTGGGAGCCTTTGCAAATTGTTAGAGCATTTTATTTCTTCTATACGTTGAATTTCTATTTTTATATTCGTATATTTGTAATTAAATAAATATAGTAATCAAATATACATTAGTAATTAAATAATAATTAAACATATTCATTAATTTAGTAACTAAATAATTAAAAGTATAGATGAAATAATCTAATGGTTATATATTTTATATAAAATTATCACATAAGATATATATATTATAATGTAATAAACTTATAATATAAATGAATATATATAAGAATATAACATTAACAATATATTAAATACTTATATAATTAATATCATATTTATTATATAATAATATCGGTCAATAGATATTTTATTTATTTGTTCTAGTATATTTATATTTTCTAACTAATATTTAATATATATTTTATATATTAATATACAATATCTAAATATATTTTTATACATTATATTCCTTGACTTCAGGGCTGTCCCTGTTGATTGTCGTGAAGATAAATTATACATATATTTCATGTATATTAGTAAATTACATATATTAAATAATTATATAATATAATTTGAATTAATATAATATATATTTAACAAATTATTAATTAGCAAGATTTATGAGATTTAATATTTATTAAAATTTTAAATAAAAAACAATTTAAAATTAACATAACAATAATATGAATAATAAGAGGGAACTATCAAAAGGAATTATCGTTATATACTTTTAGTCAGATAGGGTTGTGCAACTTGTCAAGAAAAATGGTGTCAAGTGGCATTTGTCCAAATGTTACCTATTAAGGAATATTTATAAATGGTAAAAAAATTTGGACTAAATTATTTCCTAAAATTAAGTAGCATGCTATTTTAACTTTTCTTACCATAAAAAATAAATTATAATTATAATTATTTTGACCTTCCCTTTTGGGAAATTCCCTCCTAATGATATATACTCACTTCCACATAGTACACCCACACAGAATTGCCTCTTTCTCTTACTTGGCCTGCACACCGGGTGGGAGCATTACGAGTCTTTCACTATTCAAATTCTATTTACTATTTGAATTTCCATGCTGAAACTGAATCCCTCTCTTTGATAGTAAGTCATCAACTTCAGTTGTATCTCACATGCTTTTCACTACTTCTTTCGTTTTGCTTTGAATTATAATTTCACTGTTTTTTTATCTTTTTCTTTAATTTTCCTTCTTTTTTTTTTTTTTCCTGCTATGTAGATATGCAAACTTTGTTTGTATTATCTAATTTTTTCTTAACCCACCTTTCAGCTTTCATGGAATAAAAAGTGTTTAAATTGATTCCCAAAATTGAATCTTGAAAATCAATTTGTTTGGAGTCGCCACCAAAATTTTTAACAGAAAACTTTGGAAAACCAATATAAAATAAAAAGAACAAGGCAAAATAGTTTGCGAAAATATGGATGGGTTCGAGAGTCTATTTGAGTGTAGGGAAGGTGTTAGGCACCCCATGACACTCGTCCATAAGGACGGTTACCTTAACCTAGTCAGTTGAAGTGGAATATGGCCTTAAATTTATTTCAATTACCCTTTATTGACATGCATGTTCGTTAAACAAATGAGACAAAATCAACAATAACAAAAGCAAACAAATAGATATTTACAAAGGATGAACTTGACCTAGGATGAAAGCTTAGGGCCTACATACCTCGTGATAAGGATCAAAGTCCACGTAGTTCGACTAAAAAGGTGTGTTTATTGGTTGATGATTTGTAAATTTTGTAATGAGAACATGAGGGTTTAAATTAAATAGATTTTCATAAACAAAACGGAATTGGGATTTGGTTTGTGAGTTTTAATTTACGACAACTAGATTTTCGTAAAAAGTAAATCATAATGGTTGGATTACAGAGTTTAATTAATATAAATCACTACAATAAAATTTAAGATAATATTCAGTCACTTAATTTAAATTTATACAATCATATCTACATAACATTTTTAATATTAATCATTAAATTATATATTTTTTCTTAAATGATGTAAATTTGTTTCATACAAAATAAAAAATTAAACAATTTAAGAATAATAATTTACCATAAATTTCTTTTAAAAAAACTTAAGAATATATATATATATATGAACTCAATTATTTTGGACATTTGTTTAAAAATTATAGATTAAATATGCTAGATTTATGTAAGAAATTACTTTCTTGATTTTTCAAGAGAAGAGACTGAATTCAAGTAAAGATGATACTTTTGACTCTAATAACACAAAGATTGATAATAATTTTAATATTTCATGACAGAGATAATGAGTTTCCATTTTACAAATTATTAGATTAAACTGTTTTACTAACTTTAATCCAAAATTATTTTTAAACTTATTTAAATAGAATAAATTAATAAGATAATTTAAATTTGAATAATGTCATGTGTTGTATACATTGTATAACCATTTAAACTTAAACAAGAATAATACCATTTAGATGAAAAATGGACTCAAAAATATTCACAATTACATAAATGCTAATTTATAGTTTTGATAAACTAGATAATTGCCTTTTATAATCTCATTAGGTCAAACAAGTAAATTTATAATTATTTCTTTCATCAAAAAGAATTATCCTTATATACTTTTATTCAAATAGGGTTGTGCAACTTGTCAAGAAAAATGGTGTTAGGTGGCATTTGTCCAAATGTTACCTATTAAGGAATATTTATAAATGGTAAAAAAATTTGGACTAAATTATTTCCTAAAATTAAGTAGCATGCTATTTTAACTTTTCTTACCATAAAAAATAAATTATAATTATGATTATTTTGACCTTCCCTTTTGGGAAATTCCTTCCTAATGATATATACTCACTTCCACACACTACACCCACATAGAATTGCCCCTTTCTCTTACTTGGCCTGCACCCCGGGAGGAAGCATTATAAGTCTTTCGTTGTTCAAATTCTGTTTGTTATTTGAATTTCTGTGCTGAAACTAAATCCCTCTCTTTGATAGTAAGTCATCAACTTCACTTGTATCTCACATGCTTCTCACTACTTTTTTCATTTTGCCTTGAATTATAATTTCCCTGTTTTTTTTTTTATCTTTTTCTTTAATTTTCCTTCTTCTTTTTTTTTTTTCCTACTATGTGGATATGCAACACTATGTTTGTATTATCTAATTTTTTTTTGTACTACATTTGTTTCACCAATCTTTAGGAGGTTATGGTCAAAGGGTATGAAAGGCTTCTTTTTACTGTTCTATTCTGCATCTATTTGTATATATTATTTTTGTTCTGTCTTATTTATTTTTCAAATAAAAAATTGATATTTCATCTTATTTCCCTATTATCTTAATTTACACCTATTTTGCTTACTAGCAATTACGTCAAGTGACATGGCTAAAAAAATACACTATGTGAGTGGGAGGAAAAAAATATTTTCATGGAGTTGCTTTATCACAAATCATAATTGTGTATTTTTTTGGTTAACCACCATATGTGATAATTTTCACATATATGCTTGTTTATGAATTCAGCATCTATTGTACTAGTCATAATGCATGTTTTTTTCCATAGCATCTACCCTTACGTTTTAGGCATGTGTGCTTTTTCTTTTATGTATATTGAAAACACAATAATTATAATGGTATATTTTGTGATAATTTAATTTTTATAAATTAATTGTGACAATTTAATTCTTTAAAACATTTATTTTATATAAAAATTAGTGTCTTATTAATTCAAATGAAGGAATTGATTTTGTATAATTTTTAATATATGAATGACTCATTTGTTACAAATTATTACAAAGTATTAAAATATATAACTAATTTTATATGTATATTATGATCTAAAGAAAATTATTTGAATAAATTGTTTGTAGGAGAAAAATAAAATAAATATAAAATGTAAAAAGTAAATGTCATTGACAAACATATTTGGTTAGTTTGTGTTTCATTTAATTAATTTGATATCTAAGTTTGCTTGAATTAAAATATTTTTTCTCAAGAAAAGAAAAGGAGGAATGAAAATGACTTGTTTGAATGTTTGCTTGTGGATTCCATAGCTATCACTGGGTTTCACTTTCAATTATGAAAAACCATTAGGGCCATTACTAAATTCATTCCAAGCCAAATCAGTTCTATCTTCCAACAGAAGGATTCAAGCTTTGCTTTGATTTTAGATAAAATTTCATTTTTTTAGTTTTAATAAAAATATTTAACTTATTTTATTTTAAAATATATACAGACATCTTTTAAAATAAAAAATTACTTTACATTTTGATTCAAATTTTTTTTTTGGTAAGAGTGTCTATTTTAAATTTTTGTGAATTAAGCAAATTATTTACTTAATTTTGTAGCAGGTATTATAGCTAAAAACATTAAATTATATCAAAGTGTATAAAGGATGGAATAGGGCTTATTGGACTTGAGACTTATTATTATTTTGAGATTGACTTCTATTACTCATTATTATATTAATTCATTGTATTGTTAGGCAGTTGGGCTAGTTGTTTTTTTCAATTCAATTTGATTTTGTTAGACCATTTATTATATAAGCATGCTTCAGAGTTGGTGTGCTTCCTCATTTTTTCTTTTATCTCTCTATGTTAACAGAAACAACTTATTTTTCTGTAGTTATAAATATAACCATCTTTTCTGCATGACATATTGCTTCTTGTTTCAATTCTAGTATTTTAAATCTAACCAGATAATGCTACTTACTTTTTATGTGTTTAAGCTATATAGGTACTGATATTGACGAAAGTACACAATTGAACCCTCACTTGTGCCCTTTGTGACTCTTCCACAATTTAATTGTGACAAATTAGTCCATCTCAAATTTAAATATGTACAAAATCAGTCCCTCCAATTGTAGGAATGAGGGACAAGTTTGTTACAGTGCATTGTAAAAGACCAAATTGTCACAAAGTGTAAAGGTGCAGGACCAATTTGGTACTTCCCTTTTATTATTAGTATTAGTATTATGTTTATTTTAAAGTGTTTTTAATTTATACTATTAAAAAATATTAAATCTCATAAATATTGTTGATTAATAGTTTGTTAAATATATATTATAGTAATACACATTATATTATTTAAATATTTAATATTTATATAAATATATATAAATATATATATATATATATATGTGAACACCCCACCTAAAATAATAATAATAATAACAACAACAACAACAATAACAATAACAATAACAATAACAATAACAATAACAATAATAATAATAACAACAACAACAACAACAATAATAATAATAATAATAATAATAATAATAATAATAATAATAATAAATAAATAAATTAAATTAAAATTAAAATTAAAAAAATGCAAAAAGAAAAATATAGAATTAAAATGGGATAAACCAAATACAAAACCAAAAATATTAAAAGAGAAAAAATTCAAAATAAATATTTGAAGTAAAGACATGATAATTGTCTTGCAAAAAGAAAAATAAATAGAGTCAAAAGTTTTGAATTGATCCAAATACAAAAAGGAGAGAAAAACCACCTAATTAAAATTAAAACAAAAATGCAAGCTCTCTCTCAGTTGCTTTTACACACTCTCACTCACACTCACACTTGTACACACTCACGGACACACACACTCTCTTTCACATGCCACTCTCACACACACCCATAGGAAACAAGAAGGACATAAGGTACAAAAGGCACGAGAGATGTGGCAAAGGTGGTGGGATGTGCTGCTGAAAAAGGGAGAAATGTGACAATGCTAGGGGAGAGAAAGTGGCTGGAGGGAAGTTAAAAGAGAGCAAACCGAAATGAAAAGGAACTGAAGAAAGCATTCTGAAGAGGGAAAAAGAAAGCAAACTAAGAAGAGTGGAGGAGAAGAGAGAAAGGAGGAGCTAGAATGAAGGAGCTACAGATTGAGACTGAGAGCGCTTTGAACTGAAGAGCGTTGCTGGAGTTGCTGCATAAAGGGCCGAAGAGAGAGAGAGAGAGAGAGAAAAAAAAAATGAGAAGAAGGAGAGGAGAAGCAAGACGTGTTGGCTCTGGCTTGGACTCTGTGATCAGGGGCGAACAGAGGAGGAAGAAACGGACTGAGGAAGAAGTAAAAGAAGGAACCAAGGAGCGTTGTTGGAGTTGTTGCATGACGGCCCAAGGAAAGAGAAAGAGAGAGAGAAAGAAAGAGAAAGAGAAGAAGAGGAGGGGAAGGACAGGAGTGATGCTCTGCTATGCATTTCTTGAGTAGAGGTGAACTGAACAAATAGAACAGAATAGAGAGAAGAAGAAGAAAGAAGGGGAGGAGGAGAGAGAGAGACCGCAGAGAGGAGAGAAAGAGTCGACGGTGGGCCACCAACCATCAAAGGAGGACCAAGGAGGATCGCTGAAGGAAGAAAACCACTGGGGAGGAGAGCCAGCCAAGACAATGCAGGTAAGCGATCATATTCATGCATTGCAGTTTTAACATCTCATCTAGGTTCATTTAGTTTGTCTTTTGTTTTGTTTTTTGTTTATTTATTTTATTTTACTACTTATATATATATATATATATATATATATCTCTCTCTCTCTCTATATATATATATATATATACATAAGACATTAACTTGAAGAATCATGGAAATGCATGAAAGTGGGGAACGTGTATGAAGGGGACGTAGGTCTCGTTTTCGTTTTGGATGTCTTTTTTTTTTAATTTTAAATTTAATTATTAATTATTTTTTTGTTTATTTTTTTACTTCATTTTATTTCTTATTTCTTTTTATTATTTATTTTATTCTCATTTTATGTTATTATGTATCTCATTATATTTTTATATATACATATATATATATATATATATGTGTGTGTGTGTGTGTGTGTGTGTGTGTGTAAAAGTATATCAAGCTTATAGATATGGTGAATGCATGGGAGAGGTCTGGACATGCATGGCAAAATGGTTGTAGATAGGTCTATTGCTTTATCATATTTTTTATGTCTTCTTTTCATTTATTTATTTATTTTATTATTATTTTATCTTTGATGTCAATATGAGATTAATTTTTGGCCTTACAAACAAGGTTATAAGAAAATCAAGTGAAAATATTGTTCTCCTCGGATGTTTTGGATCATATAAGATTTTAATCTCTTTAAACCCTGAAAATTAATACATATTTGTTTTAAATAACAATAATAATGCAAAAATAAAATAAATACTTTAATTAAATATTTTCTATTATTTACAAAATCATCGTGTGGGAATATTATTCTCCTCGAGTACTCAGGGTCGTGTGAGATTTTAATTTCCTTAGACCCCGAAAATTAATACAAATTTGTTTTAAAATAATAATAAAAATAATAATATTAATGCAAAAATAAATATCTTAATTAAGTATTTTCTATTATTCACAAAATGTTTAAGTCAGTGTTTTATAAAATTTAATTAATTAAAAAATGCCATGTGGGACTTGGGTCTCCGAAGGCTTTGGGGAATTGATCCTATTAAAAATAAGACTAAAAGAATTCTGATTTCAAAATCCATAAAAATACATAGAAACAAAATCCCTTAAAATTTTCAAATATTTTATTCTATATTTTGGGTTCTTGAGTGAGATCACTCGTCTCCTCAAGCATCCAAAGGTTAATTAGTAGAGACCGCGTGAGACTTATAGTCTCCTCAGGTTTCAAAAATTAACATTTAAAATATTAGGATAAATTAATTAAAGAAAATAGGGATGTGTGTCTTACTTAGTAAGTAACTAAAAAATCCTAAGATTATTTTTCATTTTAGTTTTACTTTAAGTTTCAAATAAATTCTAATTTTAAATATATATATATATACAAAAATCATAAATTCAAAAATCATAGAAATATTTTCCATTATAGTTTAAAACTCAAAATAAAATCTAATAATATATATATATAAATTAATTAAAAGTCTTGTTAGTCATAATCTCACCTTCAAAATTAGAAAAATCCAAAAACCCAAAAAATATGTAAATTCAAAAATTCCAAAAGATGGCTTTCTGTTAGAATTTTGTTCTAATTTCAACAATAAATTCTAATTTTAAAAATCCAAAAATACATAAATTAAAAAAATTTGAAAAATGATTTTATTTTTGTCCTAATTTCAATGATAAATTCCAGTTTTGAAAATCCATGAATTTAAAAATTTAAAATATTCCTTCATTATACTTACATTTCAATTTCAATATATATATATATATATAAATTCCCAAAAATCCTAAAAGAATCTCATCCCATAATCATTTCATTTAAATTTCAAAATAAAGATTTGAAATACAAAATTAAACCATAAAAATTAAAAAGAAAAAAATAAAGAGATCAAGAGAGCTAGATTAATCAGGTTGTCGTAAATTAAAGCACACAAACCAAATCTCAATTTCGTTTTGTTTACAAAAATCAATTTAATTTAAACCCTTCTATTCTCATTACAAAATTTACAAATCATCAACCAATAGACATGCCTTTTTAGTTGAACTACATGGACTTTGATCCCTGCTATGGGGTATATAGGCCCTAGGCTTTCATCCTAGGTCAAATCTGACCTTTGTAAATATCTATTTGTTTACTTGCAAGTTTTGTTGTTTTGTCCTACTTGTTTAACATGCATCCATGTCAATAAAAGAGTAATTGAGATAAATTTAAGGTCATATTCTATTGACTAGTTTAAGGTAATCGTTCTTATGAATGGGTGTTGTGGGGTGCCTAACACCTTCCCCACACTCAAATAAACTCTTGAACTGATCTTTGTTTTCGCAAACCATTTTGCCTCTTTTTTTTTTATTTTAAATTGGTTTTCCAAAGTTTTCCATTAAAAATTTTGGTGGCGACTATAAATAAATTGATTTTCAAGATTCGTTTTTGGGAATCAATTCAACACTTTTCATTCTCTTCGTCGAAAGGTCAGTTATGACAATATATATATAATTTAGTAATATACATGAAATATATATATATATATATATATATTATCTTTACAACAGTAAACCGGGACTGCCCTGAAGTCAAGGATTATAATGTATAAGAATATATTTAAATATTGTATATTAATTTATAAAATATATATTAAATATTAGTTAAAATATATAAATATACTAAGACAAATAAATAAAATAAGTATTGACCGATTATCATATAATAAATAAGATATTAAGTATATAAATGTTTACTATATATTTACTGTCATTTTTTTATATATATTTATTGATATTATATGTTTATTACATTATATTATATATTTCTTATGTGATAAATTTTTATAAAATATATAACTAATTAGAATATTTCATCTATACTTTTAATTATTTAGTTACTAATTTAATGAATATGTTTATTTATTATTTAATTACTGACGTATATTCAATTATTTAATTTGCTTAATTACAAATACATAAATTTAGAAATTGAATATCAATATCCAAAAGAAATAAAATACTATAATATTATGTAATTATTATTGTGGAAAATTAATTATTTTTATTGAATATATAAGTAATTTAATGGTTATTTTTTTTATTAATTTTTAGTAATAATTTGTAATACTAATTTAATTATGTTAATTTACAATTTAATTGTGGCAAATTGGTCCTTCTCTAATTTAAATGTGTACAAAATCAATCCATCCAATTGTAGGAATGAAGGACAAAATTTCCATGAAAATAAATTTTTAAAGGACCAAATTGTCACAAAGAGTAGAGGTGGAGGACCAATTTAGTACTTCCCTCTAATTATATTTTAATTATGTTAATTTCAATACGTAATTAATCATTATATTAATTCAAATATGATAGACATTGAAATTTTTAAGTAATTTAATAAATATATATTTTAATAATTTAATATAGTAAATGATTAATTTATTATCTATGTATCATTATTATACACATTATTACTATAAATATTATTATTGCATAGACGAAAGTACACAATTGGACCATCACTTTTGCACTTTGTGACTCACACAATTTAATTGTGACAAATTAGTCCCTCTCAAATTTAAATGTGTTCAAATTTAGTCTCTCCAATTGTAAGAATGAGGGACAAATTTTCTATGAAAAAATATTTCTGAGCGACTAGTTTGTCACAGTGCATTATAAAGACCAAATTGTCACAAAGTGTGAAGGTGAAGGACCAATTTAGTACTTTTTCTCTTATTATATGTATTATTATTATGTTAATTTTAAATTGATTTTAACTTATAATTTTCAAAAATATTAAATCTCATAAATATTGCTATTTAATAATTTGTTAAATGTTTATTATAATAATTCACATTATATTATATAATTATTTAATATATATAATTTATAAATATAGATTAAATATATATAATTTGTTTTAACAACGGTCAACATGGACTGCCCAGAAATTAAGGAATAGAATGTATAAGAATATATTTAGATATCGTATATTAACATATAAAATATATAAGTATTTAATATATATATATATATATACATTCATTTAGATTATATGTTTATTACATTATATTATGTATTTCTTATGTGATAAATTTATATGTAATATATATAAAATTATAATATTTCATTTATACTTTTAATTATTTAGTTACTAATGTGATGAATATGTTTATTTATTATTTAATTACTGACATATATTCAATTAATTTATTTACTTAATTACAAATAAATGAATTTAAAAATAGAAATTCGATATTCAAAAGAAATAAAATACTTTAATATTCTCTAATTATTATTGTGAAATACTAATTATTGTTATTGAATATATCAGTAATTTAATGATTAATTTACTATTAAGTTCTAGCATTAGTTTGTAATACTAATTCAATTATGTTCATTTACAATATGTAATTAATTATTATATTAATTTAAATACCATAGACGTTGAATTTAATAAATATAAATATGTGTAATAAAATAACATATATTTTGATCGATATTAAATATTAAATATGTTATTAAGTATATAAATATTTAATATATATTTATTTTTATATTTTTATATAAATTTATTTATATTATATGTTTAATACATTATATTACATATTTCTTATATGATAAATTATATATAATATACATCCAATTAATATTTTTAATTATTTAGTTACAAATTTTGGGAATATTTTTATTTATTATTTACTTACTAACGTATATTTAATTAATATATTTACTTAATTACAAATATATGAATTTCAAAGTAAAAATTCTATATCCAAAAGAAATAAAATACTCTAATATTCTCTAAATATTATTTTGGAACATTTATTATTGTTATTAAATATGTCAATAATTTTATGATTAATTTTTATATCAATGTTTAGCATTAATTTATAATACTAATTTAATTATATTCATTTACAATGTGTAATTAATTATTATAATTTAAATATCATAGACATTGAATTTAATAAGTAATTGAATAAATATATATTTTAATAATTTAAAATAATAAATGATTAATTTATTAATTATGTATCATTATTATACACATTATTACTATATATATTATTATTGTATAGACGAAAGTACACAATTGAACCCTCACTATTACACTTTGTGACTCCCGCACAATTTAATTGGGGCAAATTAATCCCTCTCAAATTTAAATGTGTACAAAATCAGTCCATCTAATTGTAAGAATAAGTGACAAATTTTCCATGAAAAAGTTTTTTTAGAGACTAATTTGCCACAGTGTATTGTGAGAGACTAAACTGTCTTCAAGTGTAAAGATGGAGGACCAATTTGGTAGTTCCCTCTTATTATTTGTATTATTATTATGTTAATTTTAAATTGTTTTTAATTTATAGTTTTCAAAAATATTAAATCTCATAAATATTGCTGATTAATAATTTGTTAAATATATATTATAATAATTCAAATTATATTATATGATTATTTAATATATGTAATTTACTAATATACATGAAATATATGTATAATTTATCTTCATGACGATCAACAGGGACTGCCCCTCAAAATACACTGTGACAAATTAGCCCCTCAAAAATCTTTTTTCCTGGAAAATTTATCCTTCTTTGCTACAATTGGAGGGATTGATTTTGTCCACATTTAAATTTGAGAGATACTAATTTGTCACAATTAAATTGTGCGGCAGTTACAAAGTGCTAAAGCGAGTGTTCAATTGCATACTTTCGTATATGCAATAATATATATATATATATATATATGTTAATAATATGTATAATATTCATACACATTTATATTTATTGAATTCAATGTCTATGATATTTAAATTAATATAATAATTAATTAGATAATGTAAATGAACATAATTAAATTAGTATTACAAACTAGTGCTATAACTTAATAGTAAATTAATCATTAAATTTGTGATATATTCGGTAACTATAATTAATATTCCACAATATAATTAGAGAATATTTGAGTATTTTATTTCTTTTAGAGATTGAATTTCTATTTTTAAATTCACATATTTGTAATTAAGTAAATATATTAATTAAATTCGCATTAGTAATTAAATAATAAATAAACATATTCACTAAATTAGTAACTAAAAAATTAAAAATATATATTAAATATATTAATTTGGTATATATTATATATAAATTTATGAGATAAGAAATATAAAATATAATGTAACAAGCATATATTATAAATAAATTTACGTAAAAATATAACAATAAATACATATTAAATATTTATATATTTAATAACATATTTATTATGTAGTAATATCAGTCAAAAACATATTTTATTTTATTATACATATTTATATTTATTAAATTCAATGTCTATGTTAGTTAACTTGATATAATAATTAATTACATCTTGTAAATGAACATAATTAAATTTGTATTACAAATTAATGCAAAAAATTAATAAAAAATTAATTATTAAATTACTGAAATATTCAGTAACAACAATTATTATTCCACAATAGTAAGTAGAGAATACTAGGGTATTTTATTTCTTCTGGACATTGAATTTCTATTTTTTATATTCATATTTTTGTAATTAAATAAATATATTAATTAAATATGCATTAGATATTAAATATTAAGTAAACATATTCATTAAATCAACAATTAAATAATTAAAAGTATAAATGAAATATTCCAATTATATAATTATATATATATATATATATATAATACTTATATATTTAATATCATATTTATTATATAATAATATCGGTAAATTTGTATTTTATTTTTCATATATATTAGTAAATTATATATATATATATATAAAATAATTATATAATATAATGTGTATTATTATAATATATATTTAACAAATTATTAATCAACAATATTTGAGGGGGACTAATTTTCTAAAATTAAATTGTGGGAAAACAATGAGTTGTAGGTCAAGAGACTGTATGAAATATTAGCCATTATATTTCTTCAAAATTATCAAAACTCATTACAATAGCTTAAATACCCCCATTTATATTGTGCTCTACAACTAACCCTATAATCCTACTCTTTATAGGATTTTTCTGCTAACCCGAGGAACCTAATTCTTATAGGATGTTTCTACTAACCCTAGAATCCTAACCCTTTAAAACATAATTTGATTAAATCGTGATCATCCAAGCTCATTAAAAGATCGCATGCTAAGCACATGATTTTTTAAAAAAGAACTAAAACAAAATAGAACAACACAAGAAAAAGGAATAGTTTAAAAAATGGCAAGACAATTAAAAGAGATCATCTATGGGCTATCAAAGGCTGGCCTTGGGAATATTTGGCCCATTTAAGATTAAGTGCTTTTAAGGATACCCCTGCACAACATACCCTATTTTTAGAATATTATAAATAAAAGAAGGTACCAAGGGCTGAAGTGAGTGTTTTTCTTCAGCCACTAGGTTCAACCAACCGAACCATACCTTTGCTTTAACCCTAAATTTCAACAATCCTGAATAAAAAGCAGCTGGTAAAACAAAGGTGAGATGGGAATTTAAAGATTCTTAATTTCATAACATCAATGGAAACAACCACCATTTCTTCAGGATTAAAAGGATGGCCAGAGGGAGAGAATCAAAATTAAGTATCAAAATAACAATAAAAATCTCAAAAAGGAAAACATTGACATTTGTGAGATACTGAGACTTCAAGCCCCCGGTGCTTTTTTTCCTACTATAAAAACCATAGATATTTCAAGGAGTTAGCAACATATGTATGAAGCAATACTTCATATTCTTTCATTTTTAAAAGAAAAACAATTTAAAGAGGGACAGAAAAGAAGTACAATGACAGAGGACAAGGAACCCTTTCAAATCAACATCTACGAAAGAAGAAAAAAATTATATTAAAAAGCCTTCTAATTCCAATGTAAATCCATAACGGACAACCCTTTAAGAAAGCCATAGCTGAAACCCAAAGGGAACGCCCAAAGAAAAAAAAAAAGGAAAAACAAATCTATCTCATAGAAGGTGCAGAAGATTTAAAGCTCTGAATCAAAACACTCACAATTGCTCCAGCAATAAACACCACAAGCTAGCAAAAGTAGCACATTGACAACAGAACTTATGATCCATTTTGCTTCTGAAACCTCTAAACTTGATTACTAAGAAAATAATTTATCCTGGCTATAGAAACCCAATGCAAAGAAAAAAGAAAATGATTGTCTCTAAATTCTGAAAGCACACATAATGCAGACATCAGGGAAATATCCTTAATTGGCCTAGGATTTTCAACAAAAGCATTAATCCAGCTTCAGAAAGAGCAGCAATTAAATTTGGTTTTGCAAACGAGACAAAACAAACCAAGGGACCATTCCAATAACTCCATCATCAGATTAAATATAACATCCAAGAAGCATATTGAGAAAATTGTGGTTTATATGGACATATTGCTACAAGCTTTGCCCCATATGGTTTTAACCACCATAATCATGTGACAAAAATGGCCAAGAAGTCAACCAACTTATCAAGTTAGCACCCCTGATCCTTCCATTATTGTTCATGAAATTCTACCAGAACTTTTTACTTGATATCCTTTCAGCAGAACTTAAGAAGAAATTTTCAAAAGATCATCTCAAAGGTGCTCCAAGTCGTATTTGCCTTCACTGGAAAATAGACATATTTCCATTATTGTTAACATCCTTCATAGCATTTGCTTGGAAGCCATAGAGCAAGCAGAATTCTTCAAGCATTCACATGAATTGCAATATAACCAATTCCACACCAGACTCTTGAGCTACTGCCTTACTGACAGGAAGTCTGCTTTAACACCAAAGATTATAGTACAAACAATTTCCAACCCCACATGGACATAAAAGCAATACTAGAAGAGAATGTTATTATATTTGTTGATATGAGACACACAGCAATAGTTAAAACAAACAAGGAATTACAGACCAAAAAAATAATGTCAAAAAATGTTGAACCAGGAAACAAGAAAAAAGCAGAAACAGCAGAGAGAAAGATTAAAAACTAAACAAATAAATTGTTAATTAAAGTATTTACCTGCTTTTCATTGACATAGATGCTTTCAAACTCGCCAATTTTTCCAGCTCTCCGCGACCTTCTCATTGCAGTAGCAAAACGCTTGAAAAGAGGGAAATATAAAACAATCATTATAATAATAATATCAAAAGTAGCTTCAGAATTAATAAATGTGTAGTTATGTATGCATTTTTCCTTGGATTAAAGAAAAAGCTTTAACAGAAACGAAGATACCTGTGGCTTCCGATGCTTGCCAAGGATCATCCCATTAAAAATGACAAGAAAGGAATCTGGTGTGTGAAGCTCTTCCCCAGAGAGCAGTCCAAGTCATCAACGCCCAAAGAATAGCACTGCCACAGAAATAATTAAGCATCAAAACGTGCATGAACACAAATTAAGTAACTATGTATATCCAAAATCTAGTTGCCTATATATTTCGTGCGCACTTAAGAATACACCTTGACATAGAAACTTAGAAACTATCCAAATAATCAAACAAATAACAAAACAAAATCACAATAGATAAATATCAAGAATGCCAATAGTTAGCTGTAGCACATGCATGCACAAAGGATGACGCCACTTGGATAGCCACCTAAACAACCTCTCATGACAATAGAAATTCCTAGTTGTGAAAACGTATCTTGCACTAGCCAAATTCAAAAGATTCTTTCATCCTCAACATGGCCTAAATACAAAATAAATATTTCAAGGAAAACAACCAAGAGGAGATTTTCCTGAAGGAAACCCAAACGTAGACTGTAAATTCAAGAAATTGATATCCAATATCAAATACCTAAATAAAAAAGGGAAAAAGAACTCCTAGCAGGCTGCAGGTCACCAAGAAACCTATTGAATAATTTTTTGGAATCGGTACTCATATGAAATTTATGGCTGAAGTTGACAGGGATTGGGCTGATCTCAGACCGATGAATCAGCCATCTAGTGCTAGAAAAGCAGCTAAATCTAAAATAAAAAGACTATCAAAGAAGTCTGCAATCTAGAAGAGGTATCATAGTCTAATGATGGTCTTTGATTTAAAATTGAGGGCACATGGAATATTGCTAATTCTGAATAGCCCCCTAAAGATGATCCCTGCAGTTTCTTCTTGTTTTATAAATTAGTGTTGGGACTAGGATTCAATCTACAGATACAAAAGAGAAGTAAAATTGTTTTTAATGAAAAGCACTTACTTAAATTTGGCTGTGTATCTATGAATTGGATCTTCTAAAGTATGAAATCTATAAAGTGCTTCTGAAGTTATTAACACGAAGAGTGTGAGCATGTATGGGACCCACTTCCTCACTTTCCATTCCACCCACTCCCTCTTTTCTCTCGATCTCTCTATAACTTTAGAGGCACTTTCCAGGATTTATACTTTAAAGGATCCAAACTCATGTATGTAAATGTACACCACATACATAAGATACAGTAAAACTAAACCTAAATTAAGCTTAGGTTAGCCAAGTGACCCTAAACTCAGAAAACATAAAGGGACACCAATCTTAACACTATAATGATCATCTCTTTCTAATCTATTTCAAAGAAGCCAAGCTGCTCAATGATCTTATGATTCATCCTACCAGGCATAAAAACTATTTTGGCGAATACTGACCATCTTGTCATTAACAATTCAGCTCTATTATCATTCACTACACTAGTAATGATGTCATGAATCTTCCAGTCAGGAATAAAACTACCTTGTTTGGTGCCGACCAACACGTGAATAATGATTCAGCTCTCTGATGATACTCCTTAGAGATGATGTCCTTTATATGTATTAAAAAGAAGCTTAATTAAAAACGAACAGAAGACTATAAAGGCAAGAAAAAAAAATTTAACACTCCTGAAAATGACAAAAAAACAAAGCCAGAGGGAATGCTTAGATCATCAATATATACATACATATATAATGACTTAAATACCATTACATTGATGATGCCATCAGGAAGAAATAGCCTAAAAGCCATGGTATCTTTTTAGTGGTAGAGTGAGAATTTTTCTAATTTTTTTCTCCCAGCCACATATACACCACCTGAGCTTGTGCTATCAGCATTGCCATTTGCATGCATATAGACCACCTGAGCTTGTGCATCTGCATTGCCATTTTCATGCCTCATTCCATTAAATCTTGCCAAATATACTTAACTAAAAGAATTAATAGTTACTACATTTTACCAAGATTATAAAGATAAAACATGATTAATTCAACTATGAGTACTACACTCATTATCAAGCGGCAAGAAATAAAAAAACATAATGGTGCCACTTACTAGGGGGTGATAACGTGATTGTAATATTAAATTAATATTATAATATACTTATAAAAATATTAAATTATCGTTCTCATCATAATTTCTCTTAAAATAATTATGTATAATACTGACTATAGTATATGTTATTTGTTTTCTTAGAAATTCTGTCATCTAGTAGACCAAAAAACAAAATATATATATATATATATATATATAATAATGTCATTTTGTCCGAATTAATTTTTTTGTTTAATTTTTTAGTCACAATTATGTCAACTTAATCTCCTTCAAGTATTTCTACTATTACATAATCATAAGTTTGTGGAGATATAGCACTTGGATTTATCATATACTTTCTCATAAACATTCATGATTCATAGTATTACATCAGCCAATTTAAATATATTAAATAACAATTTTACTTCATTTTAAGTGCAAAATTTACATAGCAAATGACAAATAACATAAATTAGGCAAGAAAGATCATAGATCAAAACATTTTGGCACCTTAGTTACTTGTATAAATATATAAATTACTTTTTTTAAGGTTATGAATCAGATACACTTTAAGTAATTTAACAATGCATGATTTATTAATGGTTAGAATCATCAAGGGATCTATGCATGCCATTTCTGCTTTTCGAATTCTCATATGTTGATTATCAGAATGTGTCTATAAAGTAATTATCAATTTTTAAATTTCCAATTCTTATTTAAATATATTATTTTACAGGCTATATATTAATTTGAATTAAACTTAAGATCTTCCTAGTTAACATAACAAACCAATATTGCTGCATTTCACATAAAGATACCCCAGGAAAATAGCTTCTTAAATTACCCTATATGACACATTGCCAGAACAATAGGTCAAAATTTGATTCATAACTTCTGTGCATGGGACTTTATAATTATACATTGCCACTGAAAACATTTTATCCAAAGATTCTGGAGATTACTCATAATTCAATCATATAAGAACAAGTGAAGCTAATTCAAAAACTAAAGAATTACTCATGTCAGAAGCAACAACCAAAGACGAATATTCAAGAAATATAAACAGATTCACATGAATCCAAATGCTAAAAAATGGTTCAATGGGCCTAGTAATAATGGTACTAAGTATAGTTGTTCACGCACTTCTTCCGTTAAAAGTGACATCCCATTCAAAATGCCAACAAAAGGTGCCATGTCCCACTCTCTAGATGGAGCAAATATAAAAATTTCTTCGCAAAAGTAATGAACATATAAGAAACTATATTAAAAGAAACACACCAGAGAAATTAGGGGGCCCTCCTCTTTATCGGTAGTAACAAAAGTCATCAAAGCCAGGATTTTCACCAGTCCACAAACCTCACCTTGTGGAGTATCACAGGGACAAAGCACACCCCACTGTAGCAAATGCAATAGAACAAAAGAGAAAGTATGAGTCAAAACTAGATAAGATATTATGTCAGAATGGAAGTAAAAGCCCGATGGCATAAGAGTACCCAGAAGGATTGCGGCTTACCTGACTAGGCTGCAAAGCTCGAGGTCCACTTACTTTCCTGGACGTCTCAAACTGTGGAGAGATTCTCGTCATATGCCCCAAAGTCCCTATAAATGATAACCTAGCTAGCTCCTGCAAAGAGAGAAATTTCATCAGTCGACATGTCTAACTGGATTGATGGGAAGATAAGTGCCAAGAGACTAATTCAACCCCCATCCCCAGCACCTAAGCTCTGACCTAAAGACATAAACTCCTTAAGTCATTTATTTATGATAATAAATATGAAGATATAGGAAAAAATAAATTTGTTAAAAAAATAATATATAACCTGGGAACTCCCACCAAACATTGAAGTCTATGGCCCCATTTGAGAAATATGTGTGATGAAAATGAGATGAGAATGAACGTATGAATGTGAGAAGAAAAGAGAGGGAAAATAAAGTATATAAATATATTTGGTTGTATATGGAATATAATAGAAATGAGATTGCCATGTTTTGTTTAATTTGATGAATTAGTATAAAAAAAAAAATGATTGAAAGGAAAGTTACTATATTACCTATAAATAAAAAATTATTATTATATCCTTGTAAGTAAAGCGGATCTACAGGAAAATGGCTTCAAACCTACTTCCTGTTCAAATCTACAGGGAAAGTAAGTGAAGCAGAGATGGCATCCACCAAGGCTTGAGACAGGGAAGCCGAGAGGTAGGTGAATTTTAAAGTATTTTCTTGTAAATGTTTATAATAATTGTCTAAATTTTTTTAAAAAATACTCACGATAATATCTTAAATTAATATGTTATGTTATTAGATAATTTAATTTTCAATTTAAGTAATTATATATAAATATGTTATACATTTTATCGCAAAAACCTTATTTTTTTAATAAATGAGCCAAAAGGCCAAAGACAAAGAAAAGGTATATTGATGTTAAACAAGATAAAAAAATACTCTAAAAACCTTCAATGGACATGGACTTATATTCTATTGGTTAAATAAAATACCTATCAAAGTGGTTGCATCACTTGCATATGGAACAACCTAAAACAAATCCATAATATTTAGGAATTTTTATTGGATTCTTGAAAAATATTGAACGAAAAATGAGAAAAAAGAATCCCCTGCATCATCAAAGTTGGGTTGCATGAGTTACTAAGGTCTTACTGAAGCAAAGCTGAGCGACTCAATAGACACATAAAAATGTTACTAAGCTAAAGAAGCATGCACTTGACTGAAGTGAAGTAGTCTCACGTGAAGCATTAAGCAGTGCAGTGTAGTTAAAGGGACAAAACACAAACCCTAGTGGGCTTTGATCCTTTTTTAGGGTACATATGTCCTACATTATTTTTTTCATGCTAAGCTTACTTTTGTAAATATTTTATTTTACTTTTTAATAATTATATTATTTTTCTTGGTGAATATTCTAGGTCAGTTATTTATTTTTATTTATGTAAATATTTTTGTTTTCTTGTACATATTAATTTATTTCCCTTGTTTTTATTGTTATTTTTTCTTGCTTGATTTCATAAATATTTTAACTTTTACCCACCTTTTGTAAATATTCTTTCCATGTGTTACTTTCAGAGATGGCTCAAGGATAAAATAAAGACCTTAAGAGAGAAAGAAAAAGAAGGGGGGAGAGCGATAAAGAGAAGGGAGGTTGCGATGAGGCCAAACTGAGAGCAAGAAGATAGGAGAGAAAGAAGAAAGGAATGAAAACAAAAAAGAGATAAGGAGGAGAGCTCGGGCAAAAAGGAGATAGAGGGAAGAGAGAAAAACAAAAGATAATGGGAATTAGAGGAGCTCTTCCTCTGTCTTCACTAAACTGAACAGCGTAAGAGAGTGAGAGCATCAAAGGGAATGAAAGAGAGCTTGAGAGTAGATAAAAGAAGAGGGGGCTGAGACTGAGTGAAAGGTGAGAAGATTAAGAGGAACCAACGGGAAGACTATCTTGTTTTAGTGCTCTGGAGTAGGGAACAACAAAGGAGAAGAACAAAGGCATCTTGGGCACTTGAAGAAGTGGAACAGAGATGACAGAAGTGGACAGGAAGCAAGAGGGCTCAGGTGTGTGGAGTGAAAGAGAAAACAAGTAAGAAAAGGAGCGTCAGAGAAAGATGTAAGAGAAGGCAAGTATCAAGATTGGACAGCGAAGAAACCAAAGAAGAAAGCAGCTCTGTTTTCTGTTTCTTTAAGCAGAGGTATAGCGAAGAGAAAGGTTGTTGGTCTGAGAGAGTGAGAGCAGAACCAAAACGAGCAAAAAACAGAAGAAACGGGGACAAAATCAAAGTAAACCATCTCGGTGCTAGGTATTTTCTTGCTCTTGAACTTCTTGTTTTGGCTACGTTTACTGGTTCACAAAGTTATTAGTTCCTGGTAATGTTCACTTGTGGATAGCAGCTTCTTTGCTTCATTTATCGATAAAGGTGTGAGTTCTTATTTGTATACATGGTTGTTTCGATGTCTGCCATGAACCTTGGTCAGTGTTTGTTTTCTGTTAAAGCTTCGTGCCTGATGTTACTGCAAGGCTATATCTTTTTGTTCTATTAAAGTTTCAGGTATATAACAACAATTCTCCCTCCCTGAAAGCATGTGTATATGGTCGTCTGTCTTTCCTGGCGAGTTTTTATTCATGCAGCACGTTCTGTGTCTTCTCTCTTCCTATCTTAAGTTTCATTCTTTGAGTCACTACATGTTTTATTTTTATTTTATTGGCTTTTATTCCTTGAATCATGTTTTAAATAAAGTTTTCATGTGGTTAGACTTAAGATTCTGATTTGATTGTAGATGGGGCTTTCATGAGGTTGTTCAAAGCATTATAAAAAAAATGAAAATAAAATATTAAATAAGCATAAACTAAAAATTAAAACCTTCAAAGAGAACCTAGATCCGATAAACTTTCACAAAAAATCATTGAGTTAGTTAATTTATTACCCCACTCTTATTTAAAAATTGTTACGTGAGATTACTAGTTTCCCTAGGCATTTAAGAAAAAAAAATTAACCAGTAGATACCATATGAGATCTCTAATTTCCTTAGACTTCAAAAATTAATACAAGGTTTTCAAAAAAATTCAAAAACAAATCCAAAAAAACATAAATTCAAAAATCTTAAAAATATTTTTGCATTATAATTTTACTTCAATTTCAAAATAAAATTCTCATTTTAAAAATCCTAAAGATCTTTTCACGTTATCATTTCATTTAAATTTCAAAATAAAAGTTAAAATTTCAAAAATAAACAAAAGGAAATTAAAAAGAGATAAACTAAGGAGAGTACGAGAGTGAGATCAATCAGGTTTTGTAAATTAAAAGACATAAACCGAATTTCAATCTCATTTTGTTTATAAAAATTTATTTAATTTGAACTCTCGTATTCTTTTCATAAAAATTAAAAGACACCAATCTATTGTCACACATTTATATAACAAACTACGTGGACTTTGATCCCTATCGCAGGGTACGTAGACCGTAAACTTTAATTCTAAGTCAAGTATGCCTTCATAAATAGTTATTTATTTTTCTTTATTTTATTTTCTTAATTTTTTTATTATTTATCTTTTCTTTTTTGGCATGTGATTGATAAGAGTAATCAAAATTTAAATTAAGGCCATAAGTATTTTACATAATCAACTTTAGGTAATCATTTTTAAGAATAAATGTTATTGGATGCTTAATACCTTTCTTACGCATAATTGACTTCTGAACTTGATTTCATATTTGCAAATCACCTTATCATTTTAATTGGTTTTCTAAGGTTTTCCTTCAAAAATTTTGGTGATCACTCTTAAATCTTGGTTTTTTTTTTTTAAAGTGAAAATTAAGATTATTCTTTTTTTTGTGCTAGGCAGTCACATTTTAGGTGTGATAGCATAATAATTTTTTGAACAATCAAAACCTGATAAAATTTAAAACAATAAAGCATCATTAACTATCAACCAACAAGTATTAATACTTGAAAATATATATATTGATGCAAATGAAGTTCTACTATGTATTAGTAAAACTTAATTACAAAAAATATCAATCTTGAAAATTGCAATTATTATTATTATTATTATTATTATTAAACTTAAGACACTGATAAATTAATCTTAGCCCAAGATGTTTTGAAATAATAAAAACCTTATTGAATTCCCCACAATTGAATATTAGTAAAGTATAAACCAACGAGTAGCCATACCAGGAAAAATAAAATTGACATAAATGAAATTCTACTATATATTAGTAAAATTAAATTATGAAAATTATCAATCTAAAAAATTATCATTATTATTATTATTATTAAAAAGTTGACAAACACAAAAAGTAATCTTAGCACAAGATTTTTTGGAACAATTAAAACCTTAAAAGATTCACTACAATAGAATATTAATAAATATAAACCAACATGAAGAAATATTGGAAAAAAATAGAATAGATATCAATGAAATTCTACTATATATTAGTAAAATTTATTTATGAAAAATATCAATCAAGAAAATTTTCATAATCATTATTATTATTTTTTTTATTAGTATTATTATTAAAAAACAAACAAACACATAAACTAATCTTAGCACAAGATTTTTTAGAACAATGAAAACATTATAGAATTTAGGGCAATAAAATTTTAATAAATAAAAACCAACAAGTAGTAATACTAGGGGAAAAAATTGATATAATTGAAGTTCTACAATATAATAGTAAAATTTAATCATGGAAAATATTAATCTGGAAATTAATTATTATTATTATTATTATTATTGGACAATAGACAAACAACAAAATGAATCATAGCACATGATTTTTTGGAATAATTAAAATCTTATAGAATTCAGTACAATAGAATATAATAAATCTAAACCTACAAGTAGTACTAATAGAAAAAAAATATATAATTGATATAGTAAAATTTAATTAACAAAAGTATCAATCAAGAAAATTATCATTATTATTATTATTATTATTATTATTGTTATCATTACTATTATTGTTATTATTAAATAGCATACAAATGTATAAATTAATCTTAACACAAGATTTCTTGTAACAATGAAAAATGTTATAGATTTCAAGACAACATAATATTAATAAATATAAACCAACTTGTAGTAATATTATCAAAAATAAAATTGATATAAACGAAGTTCAACTTTTTATTAGTAAAATTTAATGATGAAAAATATTAACCAAGAAAATTATCATTGTTAATATTGTTATTATCATTATTATTAAACAGTATTCAAACGCATAAATTAATCTTAACCCATGATTTTTTGGAACAAATAAAATCATATAGAATTGAAGACAATAGAATATTAAAAAGTATAAACCAACAAGTATTTATACAAGAAAAATAAAAATTCACATAAATGAAGTTTTACTCTATATTAGTAAAATTTAATTATGAAAATATCAATCTAGAAAATTATTATTATTATTATTATTATTATTATTATTATTATAGTTTAAAAGTTGACAAACACATAAATTAATCATAGCACAAGATTTTTGAAACAATTACTCCTTAAAGAATTCACAACAATAGAATATTAATAAATATAAAACAATAAGTAGTAATATTAGATAAAATAAAATTGATATAAATCAAATCCTACTATATATTAGTAAAATTTAATTATGAAAAATATCAATCAAGAAAATTATCATTATTATCACCATTATTAGTATGATGATGATGATTATTATTATTATTATTATTATTGTTATTATTCTTATTATTAAACAACAGATAAACACTTTAATTAATTTTAGCACAAGATTTTTGGAGCAATTAGTATGTTTCAAAATTCAGCTCACTAGAATATTAATAAATATAAAACAACAAGTTGTAATACTTGAAAAAATAAAATTAATATAAATGAAGATTTATTAGTTGTAATACAAACAAATTAATTAATCTTAGTAGAAGATTTCTTAGAGCAATTAAAACTTTATAGAATTCAGGACATTAGAATATTAATAACATAAACTAACAAGTAGAAATACTAAAAAAATTAAATTGATGTAAATGAAGTTCTACAATATATTAGTAAAATTTAATTATGAAAAATAACAATCTAGAAATTTAATATTTAGTAAACAAATATTGTATTTTATAAAAGAATTAGAAAAAAGTACAAAATTGGTCCCATATTTTTACACTTTATGACAATTTGATTCCTCACAAATTAACAAGAACAAATCAATCATTCACAAATTCAAATTTGTAAAAAATTAGTCCCTCGCAAATTCAAATTTATACAAAATCAATTCCTCCATTTTGATTAATGAAGGATTGGTTTGCATAAAATATAAGGGATGATTTGTCATAATATATTTATATGGGATTAAACTTTTACAAAGTGTAAAAGTAGGGATCAATTTGATACTTTTCATATAAGAATTTTGTTAATTATTGCTTAATCTAGAAATATTATACAAAATTTAAAATAAGTTCATATGTTACAATTTAAAATTTTTCAATATTGCATAACCAACTTATCATGAATGCTAAATAATTAATGCATATGTCGAAATTACCCATCTTAATATGCTAAACAAGCTCAAGGAGAAGAGATAATTCAAACAAAGCAATCACTTCCAGAAGTAAGAATTATTTGAAGGTTATTTTGATCCTGCTCTCAAGTAATGTAGTCTTGCCATTCGTATACTTGTGATGAACATCATATCTAAATGCTTTACATTATTTTGTGGGCTGTATGGTCTTTATACCTCTTTGTTCCACTCCTTTTGGACTTGCCTCTTATAAAGAGACCTATAATTTTTTCAGTCCAACTGTTATTTTTTGTTTTTTATTTTTGAGAATTTTTTGATTTGGTATTATTAGTTAACAAAAAATATTCTTTAGTATTTATCATAAGATTCTCTTAAAAAAAAAAAACTAGAAGTCAAAAGCTTTATTAAAAATGCATTCATGTATGAATAATGAGCTGGGAAACAAAAGTTGATAAAAAAGAATCAACACAAGCACAGTATACTTGATTGCAATTTCCATAGATTTTGGTTTTAAATGTATGGCATATATGTGTAACAAATTTTCTTTCTCTGAAGATATTGCATCATTTTTTTGTTCAAAAATTACTTTGTATCCAAGTCTCATTTTCTTGAAGCCCAAAAGACATTGGGCTTTTGGACAATCAAAGCCCATTTCCTTTACCAAACTTACTTAACTTAACAAAAAGTTGACATTTTTTAAAAGCCATTTAGAGGATTTAACAACAATTGCTGTTAAAAAGATAATATCTTTTAGATCAAGTTTGTAAATTATATAGGACTGTTAAATAAAATTGTAAAAATTTTTTAGAAATTGTCAATTTTTATAACTAAACTTTAAATATATGGTACTCTTAATTTGAAATAAACGGTTAAATATTACATTATATTATGAATAATAGGATATTTGGATTGTTTTAAAACTAGGCCTTTACCAAAACCTTCAAATAACCACTAAAACATGTATGCCATTTCTAGTAAAAGTTAGTTAATTAATTAATTATTGTTAATTAAGATAAAAGAAACCATTTTTGGTTTAAGTTTTAAAATGGCCTTATACTTTGTAATAAAGAAAAGTATAAAATTTATTCCTCATTTTTACACTTTGTAAAAATTTAATCTCTTACAAATTAATCGTAACAAATCAGTCTTTCACAAATTTAAATTTGTACAACAATAGTCCTTTTATTTTGATTAATGAAGGATTGGTTTTCACATGA
Source organism: Delonix regia (assembly GCA_037074485.1). Classification (NCBI taxonomy): domain Eukaryota; kingdom Viridiplantae; phylum Streptophyta; class Magnoliopsida; order Fabales; family Fabaceae; genus Delonix; species Delonix regia. The sequence goes on along the minus strand of CM073457.1, from coordinate 37,122,909 downwards.
AATAAGATTTCAAGAGACTAATTTTTTATTATTAATTTATAAAAAATCAAATTATTATAAAACGTAAAAGTAGATGATGATTTAGTACATTTCTCTTTTGTGATAAATCTTAATTGTCTTATTAGTGCCGTAAGTTGTGAGAGTCTCAAATTACACTGCTTGTAAATGATTGCTTCTCTTTTAATACTGTGATGTCCTCATTTATATGCAACTTTAGCGAGCTAGAATTCTCTTAAATCTAATTTCCAGTATGGAATGAAATATGATTAATTATGGTGCATATAGATATCGACTTATTAATGGCTTTCCTCAAGTTTAATTACCATGCCATAGAATGATATGGACCTATCAGTTTATGGATAAATTATAGAGAAAATTATATTTTTAGTCTTTATAATTCTAATAATATTTAAGCTGATCCTTGTCATTGTATTTTTGTTAATAACTTGTTATATATATAAGTTAAGTTTAATTTATTATTATATTTTTATTTATTTTATTAGTATAAATTATACATATTGAAAGCGTTGAGACAATATATAATTAGTTATAATAGTAAAATTTAATAGAATACTAACATAATCCAACAAAATTAAAATATTTGTAAACTATAAGAATTTTATTATAAAATTTTAAATTATAGGAATTAAATTTATATATATCTATATATATAAAATTATTGAGACTGAAAGTATAATATCCCTAAGATATATAACATAGTAGCAAAAAAATAAGTTCAACAATTTGATTTTAGTTTGGTGCCGCCTTGCTTCATCTTCATACCATTCTCATGTTTAGTCTTGTTCACACCTTCCATGCATTCAACCCCTTTTACATCACAAAAGCATGCCCTAACAACTCAAATCACTCTTGAGTATAATCCATACACTTAAAAGGCCTTTGTTCAATGAATTTGGATTGGGTACCATTGGATGGGTGGCCCTTTGATTAAATTTTTAAGTTTTATTCATTGTAATTTTTAGAAGTTACCAAAATTGGTAACCAAATATTAAATGGAGACAGTTTAATTTGCATAATTGGTTCAATGTTGACCATAGAAATTGGCTTACCATGGGTTATTTTATTAAGTAGGTTAAAAGCTCAATCCACATTACTAAGTGAGTTAAAAAGGCTAGTCCATTTAGCCTATTAAAATTTAAAAAGAAACAAAAAAATATATAACATTAATTACAATAAAAATGTCTCTTCCAAAATTTAAAAAACTATCTCCAATAAGTAAATTTAATTTTTAAATACTCAAACAACTCATTTAAGTTTCAATAATCAAACTAAAACAATTATTTAAATAGCCCATGTCTCATCAACAACCCAAACAAAATAAAATAAATACATTGAGAGTATTTAAATCTAGGAACTAAAATTTTTAAAATTTAAACTATTAAATTTTCATTCAATGCTTCAAATTTTGCGAATCCATATCCTATACACCATAGATATGGAAGCATAAAGTTATGAAGGATAGAGATGCTAAGTTCAATTTATATTCATATGCAATATATAAAGCTCTACCCCACATTTTGAAAAATGGAACATACAATACCAACTAATTATAGAGAAATTTCTTAACGTAGTCTCTGTTAATTACCATGTCATAGAAGGATTTGGACCTATTAATGCTTGCCACTGAAACAATCTAGATTATCTTCATTTATTTTTTGGGTCAAATTTTTGTCAATTTATTTCACTCACTATATATCATTCTTTCTTTGAAATTGACCGAAAAAAGGAAAAAGATTTAAATTAGCCGTTGATTTTGTGTTATCCTCATTAAATTATGCCCATTTAATACTCAATGAATTTAGTTGCATATTAAAATATATATATATATATATATATATATATATATCACAGTAGCATATATAACTTCAACACTCAGTCAATTAAAACAATATAAACAAAGAAGCAAGTAGATGGTAATATTATTACTATGATCCATTGAGAAAAATATTATTTAGGTTCCTAATTTATCATTAAATTATTGTTTTGGTCTCACTCATTTTATTTTCAAAATACTTTTCACTTGTTGAAAATTATCACTTTTAGTCCCTCTATATGAATTAACAATATTTAGCTTGAAGGTCTACATATGGTAATAATATCAAAGGTAGGGGATGAAAAGTGACAATTTCAAATAAGTGAAGAATCATTTGAAAAGTGAGATAAGTGAATAATTAAAATAACAATTTAGTGATAAGTTCTAGCATATAAAATTGTTCAAACATATAAAATTGTATAAATTTGGCAAACCATGATGTTAAAAATGGACTTTTTTAATCATACAAAGCACAGAAACTTACCAAGAAAATCTAGACAAATGCAACATATGGCATATATTCAGAGATACATAGAGTGATCAATTTGATTTTAGTTTCGTGCTGCCTTACTTCATCTTCATTCCATCCTCCTGTCTAGTGATTTTTCGCACCTTTCATGCATTAAACCCTAACAAATCACATTTATCATGCTTAATTGGTTATTATGTTCGCTGAATCTGAACTGTCCACAGTAGTGTCTATTGACTGCACACCGTCGTATTGTGGAGTTCGCTTATTGTGGATTGTCAAATTAAATTTTTAGATTTTATTGATTTTGATTTTTAAAAGCTACCAAAATTAGTAACTAAATATTAAATTAGGACTGTTAAATATGCACAATTACTTTAATATTAATTGTTGGATTTGTCCATTCAAGATAAGAATGCAAACAACTTAAATTAGTGTTTAATATGAACAATAATATAAAATGGCATTCTAATTAGCTGTTAAATTTATTAATTTTGTATAACTTTGTGTGCGGTGTTAAGATGGACCAATCTGATCCATGCTGGTTGGCCAATTAAGAGTTATGAGTTAAATGAGTTAGCTTAACAATAAAGCAATCAACTATGGAAATGGAAGTAAAAAGTTTATGTGGGACCCTTGACTAACCATGGGAAGTAACTTATATGAGTACTCTTCTACCATAAATTGATTGGGATATGAATTCGCTATACTTGAGAGTAATAACTGTATTGATTTTAAGCCAAACACAGTATAAAGAATTTGAACTGTCATATTTAACTTTATGATGGCTCTACTCAAGTTCAAGTATTTAGCATGGTCATATTGCAATTCAACTTGTAAGTGGTCGTCCGCTCCATGTCTTGACCCTTCTCAATGAGAGTACTAATATTATGAGCATAAATTTACAGAAAGTGTCAATCCCAAAAGACAAATCTATTAAATAAAAAAAACCCTTAGACTTATAAGTTCATTCTTTTAGGAAGGCTCTCAATATGGACTTGTAACAAAGATGTATAATTTTGAAATTTCAAAATGGCTATTAAGTAGGTCCCTCTCATGTAATTAAGACTAAGGGATTAAATATGCTAATTTAGGATTCGGGAATGGACTAATAAGAGAGATTGGATTAAGAATGAAAATGAGAAAAAAAATCATACTAAAAATAGAGTAATAAGGGAAATAGTAAATTGAAAACAAAAATCAAGAAGTGAACAAATTAAAATTTAACTGATAAATAATAAACCAAAATAGTGTTCTTTGTTTCCTTTCACAATACATGGTTGAATTTACTACCCTTATCCAAACTTCAACCCACCCTATCACTTGAGTGAATCAAACTAATAATTTGTAGTACAAAATGAATAACACTGAAATAAAATAGTCAATTTTATATTCTATGGTATTTTAGTCACATTCAGCTTCAAAGGAATTTTTCTTTTTATTTTGAGGACTCTGTAATATAACATGACTCAACAAAAGAGGGAGTAATTTACTCAAATTTGTATTAAGGTTTTGACAAAATTCCAAGTGCACTAAAAATGCCACTGCGTGTAAATTTGTCAAAGCAAATCAAATTGTGAATTTTTGGGAAAATTTTATTTGGTCTTTAACATGGTTAAAGATTTGATGGGTGAAGTAAAGGTTGAGTTTGCCTATTTCATGGAAATATTTTAGAAAGCCTTTTTTTTTTTTTTGTCTGTTCTCTTCATTACAAGAAATGGAAGGAAAGATGTTTATTTTGGTCCCAACAAGAAGTTGTCATTAAAGCTTTATAGTTCCAACAATTCTTACTTACATTATTAGTTACTTCAAAATTCTTGCTAATATAATGATCATGGAATCAATGATTAAATTGATATTTATGTTGTTTATATATAACTTTGTGTTAGTTCGTGTTTAGATTATAGTTTATAGTTGGGCAGGTGATTTTAAATCGAGTTGATTATGTTCAAATATGATTTTACATTATCATAATTTATGTTAAAAATTAAGTTTTGTTATTAATACAATTTATCCCATTCAAAAGTAAGTCTTTTTCACTTATGCGTAAATAAGAGTTTATAGAAGACAAATATAATTTTCAAGAATTTCAAAAGTCAAACCAAACAAATTTATTTGTAAAGCAAATCTTCATTTTAACATGTGAACAAGTTTTTTTGAGCCTCTTAAGCACAAACTAAATACACTATTTGATTATTATTATTATTATTATTAATTAATTAATGTTTGATAAAATAAGGGCAAGTAATTTTTGGTGGGGACACAACAACAATGAGAAAAAAAAATTGGGCTAGCTGTAGCGGTAAGGATGGATCCAAGGGAAATGTTCACTCCCTTGAATTATAAAAATTTAACTTTCTTAGTTTAAATATTTGATCGAAAGAGTTTCGTCTCCGGTAAAAACAAATTCCCTATGTAGGTGGACTTTAAGCCAAGATTATAAGAATTGGATATTTAACACAAGTACCTTTTTAGATCATTTTGAGGAGGCCATGAAAGCGGAATTAAAACATGTAATTGAATATGATCACAAATTGGGAGAATAAATAAATTAACAATCTGACCTGATGAAGACGACATCGTTGATCTGAATATTGGCTGAGTCTAATAAGTTCAACCCACAATGCCCAAGAGTGTTTCTCAGAGTGTTTTGACGGCAGAGAGAGAGTGATAAATTTTGTGTATATCTCAAATTAGGGCTTCAGTGTGTTATTTATAGGATTTTATTAATAATATAATTAATCAATATTATTCAGTAAAAATCCTCCAGAATCTTTAAATAATTAATCAATATTATTCAGTAAAATCCTCCAAAATCTTTAAAACAAGTTTAAATTTAAATTAAGCCCATAAAATCTCTCTCTGGATAACAATCTTGGATTAGTAATCTGACGGGATGATTACTAATACTCTTGGGCTGTGGGTTAGGTTTATGCTCAGCGGGCTTGTAGATAATCGAACCCATCACCGATTATCTACACAATTAAAATAAAACTCAATCCATTCTCAGTTTATAAATTATAACATTAATTGCCTAATTAGAATTAATAAGGTACTAATCTAATAAAATAATTAATGCTAATCCATATAATATTAAAAATATTCTAACAATCTCCCACTTGGATAGCATTAATTATATTATTAGGTCAATAAAAAAATACATAATTAGGTAATTAATATTCACATAAACACATGAATATGTGTATATTTATAAACCATATAAAATTCAGAAATGAAACTACATACAAAGATCGCTGAATCTGATAGGGAAACAAATGATATTAACATTGTTATAAATTAGTTTCAATATCTGAATAGAATGGAATACAAAATGACATTTTAAGCATCATATTACGATGCAAAAGTCACTTTTATGACTTAACTCTGAAATTTGGTGTTAAATTGCACCACAAAAGCCCTTTAAGGACTCAACTCATAAATTTGGTGTCAAATTGCACCACAAAAGCCCTTTAAGGACTCAACTCATAAATTTGGTGTTAAATTGCACCACAAAAGCCCCTTAAGGACTCAACTCATACTCCCACTAGATCAAGGCTACATCAAAACTCAACAAGACCCATATAAGTTATACAATTTGAATTACTCTTATGGGTAGGCATTGGTCAATAGATCCGTCGTCATACGCTCACTACAAATGTGAACCATGTGAGTCTGAGATAACAAAAAATTCAGAAATGAAATTATGGATCAAGGATATTAAATCCAATAAGGAAAGCATTGTTATAAATGCCAGCAAAATTTCAATTCTGAATTATATCTAAAATTTTGACATAACCAAAACATTGAATCCGATAAGGAAACAAATATTATAAGTGCCAAAATATGCCAAAGTGTTCCATAAGAACACAACTCAGACTCTCATTAAAACAACACATCAAAATTTGAATATATCCAAGAGTCATATATTTCCAAAACTCTAATGGGTTTGTGTTGATAAACGGATCACCTAAAATGAGTATGAGATATACAGATCTTCTCTCCAACAAACGGGAATTGACTGTCAAAATTTGATACAACTGAAATTTCTATAAATTTGAGAGAAGCGTATAATAAAGTCATGTCGCAACAAAACGGTCAAGACTTAAAATATACACATGATGGAAATTAAATTCCTTGACCATATTCCTTAAAGAGTGACCATCACAAAACTAGCGACATACTCTTCACTTATATATATATATATATATATATATATATATAAGGCAGCTATAAATGTCCATTTGACATTTCTCAACAAAACAACTCCTTCAAAAACATCGTATAGATGTAATTAGAAGTGGGTTCAGGATCATCATAACTGTCTCTGTAGCTTTCTAATGATCCTACCCAGAATTACTTAAATATATCTGCCAAGCACACCAACATGGAAAAAACAATGTTCAAACATGTGCACACTTAAGTCTATATATTAGGCTATTAATAATTGATTCAAATGGAACTTTGTCCATCAAAGTTCTCTCTTCATCATTTAAAACATAACGATTTAAACAACCTATCACCTATCATCACTCTGCACAAGTACACAAGGAGTGCAAGAATACATATCAAATTTCTTGAGTACTCGTTCAATATAGGTTGTCTGAGACAAAACAAGAATGCCACAAGATCTATCGCAATGAATTTGAATTCTCAAAATAGAAAAAAGGTTAACCTAAATCTTTCATATCAAAGTGGCATGACAAAATGTGCTTTGTCTCATTTAATAAGCATACTGAGTTATTGGCCAATAGGATGTCATCCACACACAGCACATCCTCGTACAAGTCTTCATCTGAGATTACAATGCCTACATAGCTAACTGTAATCGAACTTCCTTCCAATCCAAGGACGATTTATTATTCTTATTGCTTTTCTTAAGTCCATACGGTTTCTTACCATAGGCATTGCCTTCACTTTCTTTCCTTTTCAATTTCACATTTCTAGCCTTGTTGGATGGACCATGTGAAATATAGTTCACTAATTATAAGAATTCACCTTCTTTATTGATTCTTCCTCTTTAGTCATTTTGGGCATCATATGATTAATAGACCACTTTAACTCTTGGGAATTATAAGTGGTTCTCAAGACCTCATATTCAGCAGAAAGTAATTAGGGAACTCTATAAACTAGGTTGCTCTCATCCAAGTCCACATCTAGGATTTCAGCTTGTTGTAACAGTTAACAAGCTTCATCATGTGCTCACACACTCATGACACTTCATTATAGTGAGTTTTATCTAGCAAAGAGAGATAATATACCCTTTTAAGTCTTATCAAACTTCTTAAATTTCTTACTAACCACTTTGAGATATCAATACGGTGTCCTTCTTAGGAATACGTTGTCTGATAGTCTTCAGAATCATATACTTAATCACAGACAGACAAATCTTATTGGACTCATACCATTGCTTATGGTAAGCCTTGTCAACAGCGCTAGACTCAGCGGTGAGATTCACTTGCTTAGATTCTCTCATACTTAAACTTCCCTTGGTGATCACCAGATACATATTAAGGGACTCAATCCAATTATCATAGTCTATTCTTTTCAGAGTTTTCACCATAAATAGTTGTAAGAATAGAGAAACTGAGGGAAAACAAATAGGAAACATATAATTATGTCCTAGACACATAATTATATATATAACAAAGTTTCTGTAACAAGACTCAGCTTCAGAAACTATGTAACAAAATACTTATCATATCCTACCTAAGGGCTCAGACTATGATAAATCAAGAAAACTCATGCACACCAGGAAAGCTCATTATCGAAAGAAATGACACAAAATGCACCCACAATCTCCATATCGATAGGATATAAGAAACCACGAATACATCAATCAGCAAATCGCCGCTAACAAGCCACAAATAAGCCTTATTAACAAAATTATATTGACAATGTCACACCGATAGGACATGTCCATTATCAACATAATATTTACATACACTCTCTCTAGTGGACTTATCACAATATTCAGAATCATCCCTGATAATGGTAATTAAATTATGCAAAAAAGTGTTGGAAATTAAATGACAAATATAAAATTTATAAAAGACATATCACCATGATTGGGCCCACGATAGGCGAGCACATAATCAATAGGCGTATGTGAACCAAAGTCATTAAAATTTCCACGCACAACATACTCCTTTTAACGCATGCGCTTAAATTAGGAATAAAATCTAATAATTAATGCAAAGAAATTAATTATAATTTATTTACACATAATCAGAAAGAATGAACTGAACATATTGTTCCATATTATATCTAGTCTTTACATAAAATTTTTCATGTCAAAATTCTTATCATAAGCTTGTTATAGCTTACATAATATTTTCATAGATATTTCAAAATATTTATCTAACCTCAATCTTTTCTAATTCGACCCTTCTTAGACCTTAAATGGGCTTATGGAAGGTCATGGTAACAAAATTTTAAGATAAATGACCATAGGCCAAAAGAGATTGGTTATACAATATTATAATGTGTTCTAAACTCAATTATATTGTCACACCATAGCCAACCCTTTTTACCCTTACATTACCATGAAGACCATTCAAAAAAAAGAAGAAGAAAAAGGAAGAAGAGAAACTAGAATATGTTAAATCATGTTATGAAGACGAGATTAGAGAAAGGAAATTTAAAAAATTTCATAGTCCATCAAACCGTGGCTCTGATACCATTTGAAAGCGGAATTAAAACATGTAATTGAATATGATCACAAATTGGGAGAATAAATAAATTAATAATCTGACCTGATGAAGACGACATTGTTGATCTGAATATTGGCTGAGTCTAATAAGTTCAACCCACAATGCCCAAGAGTGTTTCTCAGAGTGTTTTGACTCAAATTAGGGCTTCAGTGTGTTATTTATAGGATTTTATTAATAATATAATTAATCAATATTATTCAGTAAAATCCTCTAGAATCTTTAAATAATTAATCAATATTATTCAGTAAAATCCTCCAGAATCTTTAAAACAAGTTTAAATTTAAATTAAGCCCATAAAATCTCTCTTTGGATAACAATCTTGGATTAGTAATCTGACGGGATGATTACTAATATTCTTGGGCTGTGGGTTGGGTTTCTGCTCAGCGGGCTTGTAGATAATCGAACCTATCACCGATTATCCACACATATTAAAATAAAACCCAATCCATTCTCACTTTATAAATTATAACATTAATTGCCTAATTAGAATTAATAAGGTACTAATCTAATAAAATAATTAATGTTAATCCATATAATATTAAAAATATTCTAACAGGCCAATCATAACGTGTGAGAAAAATTGAGTTGGGAGACTTGGACTTGTACTTCGTAGACTATCTCATTTGTTGGAGCTCGATAAATTCCACTTTCAACTTTGAAACACTTTGATGAGATGTAAGATTATGAAACCCATTGAGGACGGATCATGATTTCAAAGGTTAAAAGTAATAATGGAAAAAGGATATTCTAAGTGAAAATCATTTAAGAGGAATATGTTATAAATATTATATTTACGTGGATATCCGTAATTTTCAAAAAATAATTCTTTAGGACTTTTTTTTTCACGTTTAATGATATATAGCTAAAGCTTCCTAAATAATTAATATATTACAATTATATAAATTAATTTTTATTTATGTTATTGTAATTTAGATCTATCTTTATGAATTAACCATTTATATATCGAGTTATGTACTGAAGAAGAATCATCTAAGTGAATGAGAATCACCTTCTCCTTTCTTTTATCAGTTTTCCCTCTTGCTCATGTCAATTTTTTATCTATATATTTTTTCTTTGGTTTATAACATGTTATCAGCACAATTTTGATTATAAATTCTCAGTGTCAAACCAATTTTTTTCTTTCTTTTTCATATGATTTAAGGATTTATTTTTGCATTTGCATGATAGTGTTTATATATATATAAAAAAAATTATTTTGGTGTGATGTCAATCTATCCCAACCATTTTGTCATACCATTAAGGTAAAGAGCTTTTTATTCCTACTTTGTATTTTCAATATATTCAATACTTGTTTATATTCACGGTATGATTATCAATTTGACAGTAAAAAATGACTTGAAAATCAATAGGCTGAACATGAATAAATGGCCAACACACACATCATTATTAATTAGAATGGTTATATTATAGCCAACTACTTCATCATTCAATGGATAACGCATATAGAAAATTGATGTGGCATGTTTTAATGAATTGAGAGGTAGTAAATGACTCTAAAAGTTTTTTTTTTTCTTCTAAGTATGACCTTAACGACTAGTTTACTTTATGCCACAAAACTCTCCAAATTCAACATGTTTATGATTAAATTAATGATCACTTATTATCTATAAGTTAATTGGCTAATAAAGATAATAATGACCCACCATGGTATTAAAAAAACAAAAATATCATATAATGGCAAATAGCTACAATATGCAACATGACTAGAAGTCATATATACAAATGACCATAAATTTTTAAGACTTAAAAAAAGGTCAAAGGTGATTACAAAGCTATCGAGTATTGTTGGAATGTATTTCATTGTGGAAATTTATGGAAAATATTTTATGTCTGAAAAGAGAAAGTCAATTGCAACTTCTTGTCTACCTATAATTAAGTTCTTTATATGTAACAATTTATAAAACTAAAACTAATAAAAGGGTATATTACATAGTTGTGACAACTGACCTAAGAAAAAGTGTGTATTTTATTACTTATCTATACACTATTTTATTTCTTTTATTTTGACCTAAGAAAAAATGTTCATTTCATCATATGGTTAGTCTTACATTGTATGCAATATCAACGTTGAATTTTTTTGAAATTTACTGTATTATTTTGTAATCTAATGGCTTTCCATTGTCACCAGCAAGGACTAAGGAATTAATGAATATGTTGTACTTCTCAAACCGGTAATTATATTATCTTGTGAGAGCATAGCTTTATTCCTTTTTAATTCATAAGTCCCAATTTGGATATTTTGGAGATTCCATATTTTAAATTAAACTCTATCAAAATTTTCACACCAAAATCATATAATGAATATTATGCTAATAGATTGGAATATTATGCTAATGAATTGGCTTAATTTAGTATTTATCATTTGATAAGCTTGTCATTAAACTATTTAAATTGTTTGACTCTTTCAGTTTGTGAAAGTAAGGTTTACTTATTCTCTGTATCAGTTACACTTCTTTAATTAAGAGTATGACAGAATAAATCTCCCAATATTTACTATTTGAATCAAGCCAACAAGTTATAATTAAAAAGTTGCTTCCATAAAAGTAGCTTTTTGGTTAGGTGTCAAATATTTCCTAACTAAAAATTTTAAAATGTGCAATTTATAATGTTATTTCACCACGGTGCACAAAAATGGATTCTCATTTGCGGTTAAGAATATATTGGAATGAATTTCCAAAGGATTTACACCATTCGTTGTTCATTATCATTTGTTGATATAATTTCCTCATAATTAGGGGGCATATTTATTTTGCTAAAGGAAAATAATGTGTCATGTGTCATTACAAGTGAATCGTAAAAGGAAGTTCATAAAGTGATTGAAAAATGTAGTAAATTATTTGTTAAACATATTTTCTAACCCAAAGAGTTAATGAAATTACCCAAATGCTTCAATTAGATTGATTATCAATTCTAAAAATATCTTTAAAATGAAATGAAAAACAACAAATAATCAAGATGGCAAAATCAAAGTGACGTGAAGTTGATTGAAATTCAACAATCCTTTCATCTTTCAATAGCCTAGTTAGTTCATTTTTCATTAGATATCAATTTTTTTTTTTTACTATTTTAAGTTTTCCTTTATATTAGCCAGAATTATTAAATTTTGTTAAATATATTTTTTGACATTATTACATTTTTATATAGTGAAGTCAAATTTTATTACAAACTAAAGAAATTTTATTAGTTGAATTTATATTTTATTTCTAGTCTTATTTTTTCTCATTAGACGTTATTTATGTGTTTATTTAATATTGTTACATTTCCTTTATCAGTACAAGGAAAGAAGACTCTTCTCTTCTTTCTTTCTTTCTCTCACTCTCTCTCTCTTTCTCTCTCTCTCTATATGTATATATAATTTCTCTATATATATATTCACTCAAAAAAATTCTTTTACATCAATTTTATTAGAAAATCATTTGAAAACGCATTTAAATTCAAATCAATTATTAACTAAAATATTAATTAATTGATTTATCAAATTATTCATTAATTAATTAATCTGATGTATATGGGGTTTTTTAATTATGGGTTAGCTAGCAAGAGTGACCCAATATTCCAACATTAATAATAAGAAATAAAATATATAATTAGCAGATTCATTAATTTTAAAAATCTTGAATAGTAAAGAATAAATTAAAAGTACCTATTAGTCAACTTAGAAGCAAATAATCATCAGCGAAAAAGCAAAAAATAAAGAAACAAGAAGCGAAAATATTATAAAAATGAATGATTAAATAAAAGTACATAAAATGCGTACCCGTCATAACGATGAATCATGGAAAGAAATAAACGATGATAGTAATAGAAAATTGAATAAATAATTTTAAAAAATACTGAAAATTGCCACATTGGAGAATATAAAAACAAGAAAAAGACAGAACAGAAACAAACCTTGGGGAAAAAGACAAAAGAAAAAATGATAACTCGTTTCATATACATATATATATATATATATATATATATATATATATAAAAGAGATTTTTATTAATAAAATTTTAAACATTATTGAAGTAGTAATATATATTACTTTATACATATTTAGTTTTATTTTATCTCAGTAATATTTATTCTGAGATTTTTTTTACTCAATTTGAAATTAAGAATAAAAATGAATTATTAATATGAAATTCTAAATATAATTCTCGTATTTAATTATGGATTATTATTTATTATTTATAATCATTTTACTTTTTAATTTCTTTATTTTACATATAAGGTTCTTATTATTTCTATATATTTAATAATTAATAATTTAATATATTTCCTAATATTATAATTTTATTGAGAATAATGAGTAATTTTATAATTTTTTGCTAGAAAATTATAATTTTAGTCCTTTATATTTGGCTAAAATATTAATTTTTAATCCTCTAAAAATAAAAAATATTAAAATAATCATCTAAAGATTAAAAAATAATGTGAGTTGGCCATATTTAGATGACTTTTATTTTGTGATAAGTTTTATCTTTAAAAAATTATTTTGATATATTTTATATTTAAAAGATCAAATTGATCTTAAAATTAAAAAATAAAACTAAAATTATATTTTTCTCAATGTTTTATAAATTATGAACCACTATCATCAGAATGAAATATTTCCACAAATAATTCTTCTTTTTTACTTTTCTTATTAAGAGAAAGCCAATCATGACATGTGAATATTTTGGACCCATTAGTTGTTAGAATCATAAAATAAAAATGGGAGAGAGAAGATTTATATTATTTGGTTGAAAAGAAATAAAAATAAATATGCCTTCGTTTACTTCATGTGGCTACACATGGAACGACGCAATAGAGATCAGAGATCTACGCTGTAGAGGGGAAGGCATATTGACGTCGATATTCTAATCGACGACACTCTGATCAATGGCTAGGGCATTGCGTCATCGAGCCTGGCTACAGAAGTCAAGGGCGTTCGAAGTTGTTCACTGAGTTCTTCGATTTTGTGAGCTGCACTCAATTAACTCCAGGTAATCGATTAATTTTCAACCAATATTTTTACCTGCACTAGAATGATCTGCAAATCGAAATCGTTTCAAAGGAAGTGTGCGTGGATAGTTGTATTATATTCATTGTACCAATAAAAACATGACAATGCTTCTTTAGAAGAGAATCCATTTTTGAAATGAATGAACTAAATTTAGTAATTATCTAAAAAATGAGAAAAAAATGTAACATTTTTAATTAGTAAGAAATTATTTTAAATATTTTAATGAATAAAAAATTAAAATAATAATTTTATAATAAATAAGAAATTAAAAATATATTTTTTTCTCAACAAAAATTAAAGACTCATATTTAACCATATTTCTACTAAAAATTAGAGTAATGATTATTTGTTCTCACAAACATTAACTTTTATTAATTATCACGTATTTAGTAATTAAATATTAAACAATATTTTATTAAAAATTTTTGCTTGTAGTAATTAATTAAAAATTTTAATTATAATAATAAATTTATTAAAAAGAAAAACATTATTTGATATTTAATAATTAATTGTATCATAAACAAAAATATAATATTTCACGAAAATATATCAATAAACTTTTTTATTAATTTGGCCAAAAACCATGCAAGTTTGCGCGAGTGTAAGCCTTTTATCCACCTTCCTGGCAAAGAAAACAACGGCCTTCACCAAAAAGCTATAAACGACAAAAGCCGCCTACCACAATCGCAAGTTCAATATAGAAATTCAGTCTTCATAAGAGTGCAATGCTCTTAGTCGGTCGTGGGGTTCTCAGGTCTCTCTCTTCTCTTCACAATGGATCGCGGACTCCAACCCCCTCGCTTCTCACTGGCACTGCCTTTGTCCGAGGTTCTTGTCGATTCTCCTCCCAGTTCTCATCCCTTTCACGTCTCCAATGCCGAAACTTCCAAACCCCGCGACAAGTTATAGTTGCAATACTTCGTTTCTATTGTTGTTGAAGACACATAATACGCTGGAAGTTTTGACACGAGGGTAAAAGTGTCTTGAGTATATCGTTTGTTTGTTCTTTATGTAAATAAATTGATCAATATTACAATGCATGATTTGATACGTTGTATACTTTTACTCCCATGTCTATACTTCCGTTCCGTCTGTAAGAATGTCAGTAATTACTTTGTTAAGGAGAAATTTCCTTTTTTCTTGTCCATGTTGGTCTTTGAAGTTTGAAGTTTGAAGTTTATGTAGGTGATGAAGTGATTTTGATTATGTGCTTGGTTATTTGTGTGAATGTCATCTGGAATTCCTATCTATAAATTTTGTCACTTGCATGCTTTGAAGAAAATAAATTTTTAGATATTAAGTCATTGGGGCATTAATTTTGCATGTAAATTATTTCTTGCAGGGGAAAGGTAATTGGAAGACATTGGTTCTTGCGTACAGGACTATGGGTGTCGTATTTGGAGGACTCGTGACATCGCCACTATATGTTTACCCTTCAATGCCATTGAAGTATCCAACAGAAGATGACTATCTGGGTATATACAGCATCATGTTTTGGACTCTGATTCTCATAGGGTAGTAAAGTATGTCAGCATAACTATCAAAGCTGATGATCATGGTGAAGGTACACATAGAAAATAGAAATTCACTGTTAGCTTTATCCTCTTATAAGGCTAGAAAAGCATAGTTCCCTAAGATAGATTTCTATGTTCAATTAGATTGCATCTTGTGATCTATAAATTGCGTGCCCCTGATCGATGCTGTATGAGGGGATGTTTTTCTAAGCTATTTGGATTAGTTCATGTAATTCTAATTTGGCGATTTAAGGTTCATTAATTGAACATATCTTCACAGTTAAACTCACAAACACACTGGCCAAGTATATTTGGAATTGTTAATTTTCATAGCTCATGATGAATCGCAGGTGGAACTTTTGCCGTATATTCATTACTTTGCAGGCATTTAAATATCGGAATCCTGCCTTCTAAGCGAGCAAATTTACACTCAAGTACACATTCAAACCTGCACATGGGCACTGAAACACAGTTGACTTGGAAATTTTTTTGAAAGAAGTATAGTTGCTCGAAGGGTATTACTTCTCGTTGCTATGTTAGGCACATGCATGCTTATAGGTGATGGTATACTAACACCCGCAATTTCAGGTTTGGCCCAGAATGCGTCCTTTTGTTTTTTGTTCACTTAAACATAATGTGGTGGCTTTTATTATTTGGATGTTTGATTCAACTTTGTAACTTTATTACCAGTTTTGTCAGCGATGGATAGAGTAAGGGCACCTTTTCCTTCTGTTAGCAAAAGTAAGTGCTTTAGTTCATATAACTATGCCATAAGCTTTAGATTTTTCAGGATCCTTTGTAAGAAAATTACAATAAGAGCACTTAAGGATTTTATTATCACTTGCTTGGTTTGGCACTTATGGAAGTTTTACATGAGAGGATGATGAAGTTGTTATGTTTTTATTTTGTACAAAGAAGCTTGTATTACTAGTATTGTCAAGCAGAAAATATCTAATGGCTAGTGGCAAGCAGCCTCAACAATTATATACAAAAGTTAAAATGTAAACAAATGGATATTGCAAAATATGGAAGAGGTTATGGTAGTTGGTGACAGGCCAAATCATCACGCAACTTCATTGCCTTATGTTGAAACATGGCATTGCATTTCTCTCTACTGCAATAGAGAATATGCAGATTATATTGAGGTCAAGCTGGAAGCATCCTTTAATGTTTAGAATAAGATTCCTATGGTAAATAATAAGAAGCTCTTGACCACCGTACTTCTTTAAAATTTTTAATGAATAATGTAGTGATATGAATTTATATAATACAGTTTAGTATAACTCGGATTTACTATGGCCAGTTGTGTTAGAGTTCCTAACTTGGGATCGAGTCACCGGTTGTGGAACATGGAATTCGCCTTTGAACAAAAGGTCTTTGCCCTTGTTCTTGTTCCTTGATCTCCCTATGACTGCCTAAAAGTTGAATTCAAGGAGAATCATAACCTAGAACTACTTGGGAAGAGAGAATTCTAATCTAAATGATTTTTGAAAATTCGAACTTATCCTTTCTTAATAATTCTGCTTCTTTATATAGAAGAGGTACTGCTTACAAGATGGGAAAGCAGTAACATTATTCCAAACATAGGCAAAATCATTCGTAATATAGAAAGTCAATTATGATGACTTTATTCTTGAAGAGTGTAAACACCTCATATCTAATTACCTAATTATTTAATTAATTGATTCACCAATTAATTAATAATTAAGTGAATAGCAAAAAATTAAAAATGACAAAGTCTTAAATAACGTTTTCAAGTAGGGACAATTTGAAATTAAAAATAAATAATAAAAGAATATTAAATAAACTCAAAACCCAAAAATAAAATTAGCTTATTAAAATAATAATAATAATAATAATAATAATAAATCAAAGTAAAAATTAATATATATATATATATATATATATATATATATATATATAATCAAAATGGAGGAGAAGACAAACTTGTCTCTGCCACCTCAACGTCTTGGAAGCTACCCTATTCAACATAGCAGGATTAGGTGTAGAGACACATCTCAATACATCTCTGAAGGTGCAAAGCCAAAGCATTGTGGCAGGGACTACACAGGACAAAGAAGGGATCCAAAGCGGCAGAACTAATGCACCATACATACCTAGATGAAGCAATGAGAGGTAACAGACAAAGAAAGTGACGTGAGATAGGAGAGCTCAGGGATAAAAAGGGAGGAGGGGAAGAAATAGCAAAGGGCTCAGGGAAAAGAATGATATAGAAAGAGAGCAAGAAGGGAGAAGAGACCGGGGTGGGGAGAGCGAACCAAAAAGACAGAGGGAGAGGAGAGAAAGGAGAGAGCTAGAGAGAGAGAGAGGAAGAGTGAGAGGCAGAGCAACACAACCAGAAAAGAAGAGACCAAGGAGGGAGAGAGAAAAAGTAGTAGCGGAGAAAAAAAGAGCAACAGAGAATAAGAAGAGAGAAACCAAATAAGGGAGAAGAATGAGGAGCAAACTGAGAAGAGGGAAAGGAAGGTCGGTGGTGCCTCTACTCTTCTCACTAGAAATAAAGGCAAATAGAGGAGTGAAGCAGCGTTGTACAATCAGAAAGAAAAGGAACTGTGAGAGAGGCAGAGACACGGTGCCGGAGGAGAGAGAGCAAACAAACAAGAAGAGAGTAGAGGGAAAAAAGAAAGGTGGAGCTCGAAGGAGAGAGAACCAAGAGGGAGTTTTCGGCATGAAAAATAGAACAAAAAAAGAGGAAGAGGTTGACAAGAAGGTGAAGGAGCTCGGGGAGACAAGAATGGAGAAGGTAGAGACATGGTGTTGAAGAAAAGAGCAAACGAAAATGAAAAAGGAAGGAAGATAGAGTGAGAAATCGAGAGAGATTGGGGAAGAACCAAGTCACCAAGAGCTGAGTTTTGAGTTTTTGCAAGGTATTCTTCCATACTACTTTTGTAGCTCATGTATATTTGCTTAGGGAAAATAAAAGTTCTTGTCGCTATTCTTTCTATGTGGCTAATGCATGCTGCAGTGGTTAGGAATCACACTTTTGTTTAGCTATATATGTTGCCCCACAAAGCCAGTTATTCTTCGTGATATTCATGCTTCAAATAGCAACTTCTTTGTGGTGTTTGTTTTTTTTCTCATGAAGTTTCGTCCCTGTTCTATAGGGTTGCTTCAGTTTTTGCCATGATTATTTGTTGTCATGATATATTGCAAAAAGGGGTGTTAAGCTGTGTATTCTTCATCCTTATTTTGTTAAAATCTCGTGTGACAGCAGGTTTCCTGTTTGTCCTTTGGAATGTCTACTACTCTTAGTCGCATGTTATGGATAAGATGCTTTTGTTTTTGTTTTTTTAAAAAGGGATACACAACAATACTTTTTATTTATTTTATTTTATTATTTATTCTTTTTTATCATATATATATAGAGCAAGGGACATGTTGCCATATATATGAGAAATGCATGGAAGGGGTTGTTGTACGTGCATGGTGAGCATGTAAAGACATAGGTTGTCTCTTCTATTTTCAATGCAATCCGTTATTTATTTATTTATTTTACTTTATTTTATTGTTTATTTTGTTCTTTCCACCACTAGTATTACTATCATTATTACTATTCTGATTATTATCTTGTCCTAATTTTTAACAATGTCACGTGAGAACACTAGTCTCTTTAGGCACTTAGATAGAAGTCATGTGAAATTTTTTTTATCACTTAAGGCTTCAAAGGATAATATCTAATTTGGAAAAACTTTAAAACAAAAATTTTTGGGTCATCAAAATAAACTACCTTCATGCTTTTTAATTTAATAATCGTCGCATGAGGTTTTTCTCATTTGGCACTTAGGGAGTAGACTGGTGAGGGTGCGCGAGACCTTTAATCTCTTTAGGCTTTAAAAGTTAACATATGATTTCGAAGTCAAAAATCATAAAAATAAAAATTCCAAGAAATCCCAAATAATTTCTTCCGTATTTTGAATTACTGCGTGAGATTATTGATCTCCTCAATGACTCAAAAGTTAACTAATAAAGGCCATGTGAGATATTAAGTCTCCTCAGGTTTTGAAAGTTAATATATATTCTCAAAATACAAAGTGAGAATAATTCCAAAATAAATAAAAAAAAAGAGTTTATTTTACCTGTTATTCATAATTAAAAATCCTAAAAAAGATTTCTACATTATAATCTAATCTTCGAAATTGAAACTAAAATCCAGAAAAAAAAAATATAAAATAGTAAATTCAAAAATTTCAAAAAAAACAGTTGTCCATTCAAACTTCATTTTGATTTCAACAATAAATTCTAATTTCAAAACTGAAAAATAATATTAAATTCAAACGATTCAAAAAATATATTGTATTGTAATTTCACCTTAACTTTAAAATATAACTCTAGCCCCATAAATCCTAAAGATTTTTTTTTTCATTATCATTTTGTTTTAACTTCAAAATAAAAAAGTTAATAAAAATCCAAAAGTCAAAAAAATAATTTAAAAAGAGAAAAAGGAAGGACAAAGAAGTGATGTTAAATCACTTTCGTAAATCAAAACACACCAATCAAATTCTAGTTTCGTTTAGTTTACGAAAACCTGTTTGATGTCAAAATATCTTGTTCTTCTTGCAAAAAGCAAAAATACTAATTAACATATACACTTTAGGTTGAACTACGTGAGCTTTGATCCCTATTATAGAGTACGTAGGCCCTAGGCTTTCATCCTAAGTCAAGTCTGTCCTTTGTAAATATCTAGTTGTTTGCTTGCAGTATTGTTGTTTTTATCTTCTCTGTTTAACAAGCATACATGACAATAAAGGGGTAATTGAGACAAATTTAAGGTTATATTCTATCTCATTAGACTAGTTAAAGTAAATGTCCTTAAGAACGGGTGTTGTGGGGTATCTAACACCTTCCCCACACTCAAATAGACTCCTGAACTCATCTCTACTTTTCCCAGACTATTTTGTCTTTTCTTTTTGTTTTAAATGGGTTTTCCAAAGTTTTACGTTAAAAATTTTGGTGGCGACTCCAATAAATTGATTTTCAAGAATCATTTGGGGATCAATATAAAGACTCTATTTTTTATAATTTCCACTAAAAGGTTAGTTACAATAAAGAGTTTCCTTATTCTTAGTCAATCATCAGATTTGGCTCCTAGATGAGTGGCTTGCACCTGACATAAGTCTTGCCATGAATGCATCTATAACATTACTCCCTTTTTAGAAAAAGAGCTTGTCCTCAAGCTGGAAATCTGGGTAGGCTTAGCAAAAATGCTTAACTGGTTCCCAAGTGGCATCTACAATATCATAACCGTGCCAGTGGACCAAGACTTCCTAACTACCACAGTTAAGACGTGCACAAAGTGCTGCTGCAAGAGTAAGGAAAACATGACCATTTGTAATGGGTGGCAATGTTGGTGGGACCTTGGGTGATGCTCCCTTAAAGGGCTTGAGGAAGGAGACATTAAAGAGATTGTGAAGCTTACTATCAAGTGGTAATTATAGCTCATAGGCGACAAAACCTATACGGTGCAGCACCAAAAATGGCCAAAAGAAACGAGTTGAGAGCTTATGAAAGTGGTGTCCTGAAACTAATTTCTGTCAATAAAGGTAGAGGCAAAGCTATACAAATGACCTTGGTGAAAACTCTATGTCACGATGCCCTTTATCATTGCAAGTTTTCATACAGTGCTAAGCTTGGTGGAGTTTAGAGTGAATTGCTTATTGTGCAAGATCTCGAGAGAGTAAGGCTTAGTCGACGACATCCACCTATGAAGATCTCCTTTCATAGGATAAAAGATAAGGTGGATCTCTTCCATATACGACCTTGAAAGGGGAAGTTTGTAGAGCAGTGTGGAATGAAGTATTGTAGCAATATTCGGCCCATGGAAGCCATTCCTCCCATTTGGATGGTCGATGCCCTACAAAACAACGAAGATACATTTTGACAGGGTGGTTGACAACCTCAGTTTGTCCATCTGTTTGAGGGTGGTTGTGAACACCTCATCCCTAACTATACGATTAATTCACTAATCAATTAATAATTAAGCAAATGGGGAAATTAAAAATGACCAAGACTTAAGTGACATTCATAATTGGAGACAATTTGAAATTAAAAATAAATAATAAGGGGATTTTGAGACAAGCAAAATAAAAATCCAAAAATATGATAATTAATAATAATAAATCAAAGTAAAAATCATGAAAATTTTGATGATAAAAATGGAGAAATTAAAGCTAAAGTACAAAGAATAAAATGATCTTAAAAAACAAAAAATAAAAAAGAAGGAAAGAGGAGGAGGACCGAAGAATGAGAGTTAATGCATATATACATACATTGGGAGAAAAGACAAAAAAATGGAAAGGTAAAGTCTGGCATATTATCAATGTATAGGAAGGATGCTACTCCCCCAACCTGCAAACCTAGAGAAGAACACCAAAATTGCAATATGCTAATTTCTTGATACTCCTATCTGCTACATCTAAAGGAAGTATAGTAGCAAAAAGGATGAGCTAAAACTTCTTCTGCTCCTTGCATGCAGAGCTTACATAGGAAGGGAGAAAGGACAATGCTCAACCAAAATGGGCAAGGTAGGAAGTCAGAAAGTCGCATGTAGCGTGGAGAAGACTAAGGGATAAAGAGGGGCCTTTGTTTTTTTTTTTTTATAAGAGGGCAGAGCTCAAAGAAAGGGGAGTGGAGAGAGAATACAGCTCAAAGAGAAGAGCGAGGGACCAAGAAGACAAACTGAGAAGCTTGGGGAGGAAGAGACTGAGCTGAAGTGAGAAAGAGCAAAAGTAAGAGGAAGAGAGAAAGAGTGGAGAGAGAATACAGCTCGATGAGAAGAGCAAGGGATTGATAGGACAAACCGAGAAGCATGGGGAGGAAGGGACTTAGCTGTAAAGGAGAAAAGGGAATGAGGGATTGAGCTGAAGTGAGAAGGAGCAAAACCAAGAGGAAGAGAGAAAAAATGAGATTGAAAGCAAGCTAAAAAAAAGGGAACTAAAAGCTAACTAAGAAAAAAAAAAGGTGCGAGATCGAGAACGAAGAGAGTGCGAGCCGAGGAAGAGAGTGCATACCGAGAAAGGAGAAAGTGCGAGGCTGAGAGTGAAATAAGGGCGAGACTGAGAGAAAAGAGAGTGTGAGATTGAGAGCGAAGGGAGGTAGACCAAATTGAGAGAGAAGGTGGCCGAAGGCTGAGAACTCATTACGGACTAAGTGGAAACTGTATGAAGGAGAAGGAGAAGAAAAAGAAGAAGAAAAGACAGCCTCCTTTGTTCCAAGCAGCATGAATAGGGACGAACATAGTGCGTGCTGAGTTAAGGAAAGGATAAGGGAGGAAGAAGAAACGTTGTAGACTCACTACGGACTGAAGAAAGAGAGAAAAGCAAGGAGGAAGGAGAAGAAGAAAGCCACCGGAGACGCTGGCTGAGGAGAAGCCAAGACTGGAAGAAGAAGGAAAGAACCAGGTATAATATGCTTGCATGAAAATCTTCACGTCCAGTAACTTGTAACCGACGCCATTCATTTTTTTTTTTTTTGAACTTTATTACTTTATTTGTTTTTATATATGCCAATGTGAGATTAATCTTGATCCTATAAGTGAGGTTCTAAAAATCCTCGTGTGAGAATATTGTTCTCCTCGAGCGCTTGGGATCATGTGAGATTTTAATCTCCTTATATCCCCAAAATTAGTACACATTTGTTTTAAAAATAATAATAATGAAAAAATAAATACTTTAATTAAATATTTACTTTAACTAAATATTTTCCATTATTTACGAAATTATCATGTGAGAATATTGTTTTCCTTAAGTGCATGGGATCATGTGAGATTTTAATCTCCTTAAATCTCGAAAATTAGTACATGTTTGTTTTAAAATAATAATAATGCAAAAAAAATAATTTAATTAAATATTTACTTTAATTAAATATTTTCCATTATTTACGAAATTATCATGTGAGAATATTGTTCTCCTCGAGTGCATAGGATCATGTGAGATTTTAATCTTCTTAGATCCCTAAAACAAGTACACATTTGTTTTAAATAATAATAATGCAAAAATAAATATTTTAATTAAATATTTTCCATTATTTACAAAATTATCGTGTGAGAATATTGTTCTCCTTGAGTGCATGGGATCATGTGAGATTTTAATTTCCTTAGATCTTGAAAATTAGTACATATGTGTTTTAAATTAATAATAATGCAAAAATAAATACTTTAATTAAATATCTTCCATTATTTGCAAAATCATTGTGTGAGAATATCGTTCTCCTCGAATGCTTAGGGTTGTGTAAGATTTTAATCTCCATAAACCCTGAAAATTAGTACATACTTATTTTTAAATAATAATAACAATAAAGATAATAATGCAAAAATAAATATCTTAATTGAATAATTTTTTTATTTTATCATTTACAAAATGATTAAGTTCATTCTCTATAATCATTTCATTTAAATTTCAAAATAAAGATTAAAATTTCAAAAATAAACAAAAAATTAAAAAGAAAGAAAAATGAAGAGGTCAAGAAAGCTAAATTAATCAGGTTGTTATAAATTAAAATACCCAAATCAAATTCTAATCCCATTTTGTTTATGAGAATTTGTTTAATTTGAACTCTCTTATTCTCATCACAAAAATTATCAATCATTAACCAATAGACACACCTTTTGGATCGAACTACGTGGACTTTGATCCCTATCATAGGGTACGTAGGCCCTACGCTTTCATCTTAGGTCAAGTCCACCCTTTGTAAATATCTATTCATTTGCTTCCATTATTGTCATTTTTGTCTTCTCTGTTTAACGGGCATGCATGTCAATAAAGGGTAATTGAGATAAATTTAAGGTAATATTCTATTTCAGATGACTAGTTTAAGGTAATTATCCTTATGGACGAGTATTGTGGGGTGCCTAACACTTTCCCCACACTCAAATAGACTCTCAAATCTATCTCTATTTTTGTAGACCATTTTGCCTTGTTCTTTTTGTTTTAAATTGGTTTTCCAAAGTTTTCCATTAAAAATTTTCGTGGCAACTCCAAATAAATTGATTTTCAAGATTCATTTTGGGAATCAATTTAGGCACTTTTTATTCTCTTCGTTGAAAGGTCAGTTACGACAGTGGTAGGCAGAAAAGAACATGAGCTTAATGCCACATAAACGAAATAGTTCCCCTAAAAAATGACTAGTGAAAATAACATCCGAATCAAAGGTAATAGATTTAGGTAGCCCATGCAATCACACAATATGCTAAAAAAAAAAAAAAAACCTATAAGCTACGCTAGGAGTTGTGTAAGGAAGAGCCATAAGAAGGAAATGAGCATATTTTGGAAAAGGTCAATGAATACAATTATAATCATTTTTCCCTAAGATTTAGGTGAACCATCAATGAAATCCATAGAGACATCGACCCAAATTTGTGTTGGCAAGGCAAGAGGTTGGAGTAAGCCAGCTGGGCTAATATGTTCAAATTTATTCCTTTAGCATGTGGGGCAGTTTGTAACATATTCTGCAACGGTTTTTTTCATACCCCTTCAAATTGAAATCGGCTTGGATACATTGTAAAGTTTTACGCACACCTTCATAGGTGGTGTCATGGTAAGAGGACAATACTGTGGCAGTGATAAGGGAGAAGGGTAGTAAATAAATTTTGTCCTCGTAGAAAATGAGACCATCACAAATTATCCAAAGGTTAGCCAGCTCATTTTGTTGCCCCTTAGTATATAGTTGTTAAAGGTTTGTAGAAGAGACCACTTCTTGTCATATACAATCAAAGAAAAGGGTACATGGCTAGCTAATAGCTCAAAGCTAAGCATTTTCTATGGGGCACTATAATAATGCATCAACTTCATGATTTTGCGTTCCAACCTTGTAGTCAACTTTGAAATCAAACCCTATGAGTTTGTTAAGCTAATGTTGTTAGGGAGCGGTAGTGAGGCGTTGCTCGAAGAGGTATTTCAAGCTGTAATAATTAGTGCTTATCAGAATTGCATACCTCTACAAGCAAGGACACCAATGTTACACTGCCTTTGCAAGCCTAATGAATTCCCTCTCATATGCCAGTAGCCTTTGGTGGCAGGCTGCCAACTGTTAGCTAAAAAAGGCAATAAGGTGGCTATGTTGTTGCAAAACAGCCTCAATACCGTCCTGGAAGCATAACACTCCACAACGAAAGCATCCTCAAAGTTAGGTAGTTACAACACAGGTATTAAGGCAAGGGCTTGCTTGAGGAAGGAGAAAGCAGAGGTGGCCGCATCACTCCATTGAAAAGAGTTGCGTTTGAGCATATTAGTCAGGGGGCAGCCAATCAACCATAGTCTTGGATGAACTTGCAATAGTATCCAGTCAAACCCAAAAAACCTCGTAAAGCCGTAATAGTGGTGGGTTGTGGCAAGTCAATGATAGTTTGAATTTTGCTTTTATCAACCTCGACCTTGACATCTGAAATTATATGACCAAAGTATGCTACTTGGGTTTCCCCAAATGAGCACTTAGATTTTTAAAGATAGAGATTATGGGCACATAATAATTCAAACACCATATGCATGTGCATGAGGTGGTCAAACCAAGACTTGCTATAGATTAATATGTCATTAAAGAAAACTAATGCAAACTAGCATACATGTTTGTGACATACCTCATTCATGAGAGCTTGAAATGTTGAGGGTGCATTTGTAAAGTAGAAAGGCATGACTAGGAATTCAAAGTGGCCATAGTGTGTGTGGAATGTAATT
This sequence comes from Delonix regia, assembly GCA_037074485.1. Taxonomy (NCBI): domain Eukaryota; kingdom Viridiplantae; phylum Streptophyta; class Magnoliopsida; order Fabales; family Fabaceae; genus Delonix; species Delonix regia. The sequence goes on along the minus strand of CM073457.1, from coordinate 37,096,682 downwards.
TTTTTCCACATTTGGAGGATGCATGCGGACTTAGTATCCGAATTTAAGCTCAAGTTTAGTGAAATATATGGAGCCATGAAGTTCATTGAGTAATTCCTCCATTATTCGAATAGGGAAACTATCTTTTATGGTCTTCGCGTTTAGCTTCCTATAATCTACACAAAAGCACCATAAGCTATTGTTTTTGCGAACAAGGAGCACTAGAGAAGATAAAGGTGAAGTACTATGCTGAATGATGCCATGTGCAAGCATATAAGCACACTAATGCTCTATTTCATCTTTCTGTATGTGAGGACATCGGTATGGCCAAACCACCACGGGTTTAGAGTTCGTAAATAGAGAAATACGACGATCATAATGACCAATAGGTGGTAGCCCTGTAGGATCCTGATACAAATCTTAAAATTCATCTAGAAAGGTCTCTATAGGTGGAAATGTATTTGTAGTCTTTTTGAAGGAGTGGAGGTGATTAGAATGATAAGTTTGTTAGTCGTGAAGAGTGACTAGTGTACCACCTGATGTGAAAGTCAACATTAATGCGTCAAATTCCCAAAGAATGGGCCTCAACTGTTATAACCACTTAACTCTTAAAACCATATCAAACCCATCTAGAGGAATGACTAGGAAATTAGCCACGAAGATGTGTTACTCAATTATGCAGGGCATTGTGAAACAACTGCCTTAGCTGAGAAGTTTCTGGCCATTAGCCACCTAAATCTGGATATGATGTTAAGGCTACGCGAAAAGCCTAAGAAGACGAGCTGCAGGTAGGCTGAGGAAGTTGTGTGTACTGCCAAAGTCTACCAGGCTTAGCAAAGGGTGATCGCACATGATTTGTTGTATTGGTTACTTCAAGCCAAAACAACGTTTTTCAATGATGATTTGTTGTATATAACTCATCACAATTATAACAAAGGCTTTCAACTCTGTGTTCCGCCATATCAACTCGTGTCAAGCGCTTGATAAATGGTACAGTGGAGTTGGCTTTGGTTTCTAAACTGGTCTGAAAGGTACCTCTACCTTTAAATGTAGTTATACTTCCAGCTTGTGAAAGAGAGGGATAATGACGAGTGAGCAACCAAGTTTTCTTTGTACTGTGTGGTATTAAAAGTTACTACTTGCGCTCAATGGCATGTGCCAAGTTCATTGCATGAACCAAATTAGAAAGGTGTTAGAGTTTTACCTGAATTCAAATAGACTCAACAAGTCTTCTTGTAAAGATATCAACTTGTTAATCCCTACAAACTATGGGCACGCAGGCTAGCAATATTTGAAACTGCCACTGGTACTCGTCCACTGTGCTAATCTGTTTAAGGTTGATTAGTTCACTTAGAGGGTTACTGCAAGTTAGTGGCCTAAATATGAGGTTACGATATTCCTTAAAATTAGCCAAGAAAGGTAGGACCAATCCAGTTTAATTTGGCGGAACCAGATTTGGGCTTGACCCATCATGTGAAAGTCGGCTAAACTCACCTTATCACTAGACCTTATCGCGAGCTGGGTCTTCAAAAAAATGGGTTGGGTTCTTTATCAAGCCCATTTCTTTCCTTGTCTGAGCCTGGGCTTAAGCCAAATTTTTTTGCTATTTTTAAGCACGAGCCCGACCCGATATAAAGCCTGGGAAGCCTGACCCAAATTGTTTCTTGCAAAAGGCTGTGTTTTCATTCTAACTAGGAAAAAAAGAAAACTATGTCTACTAACAAAAATCTAGTTAAAATAAATTATTTAAATTAAATTATCTTTCATAATCATCATATAACCATTTAAAAAGTCTCATAAGTTAAAGACATGACTCGTATAAAAGGAAAGCAAGTATATCTTTTTCAATCTTCACTTTAATTACATAAAGAAAAGACATTAATATAACAAGAACAATGGAAATGACACATTTAGAGATTCAAATCTTTGCAGTGCAATCTTAAACACATTCATCATGAAACACAAAGAAAAAATTAGCCACTTCATCATTAACTTAAGCAGGAAAAAAAATCCATAATACTAGAAAACTTACAATGTTAAAACACATCTTCCACATTAGTATTAAGACTAACTTCATTGCCAGAAGAGGCCACATCATCCAATTGAGACTCTTCTAAAATGCCATAACATAAGAGATATAATTTGTTCAAAAACAATTAGCATTAGCAAAATTGAAAGAAGTAATACTAATCTATAAATAAATATTATTTGAAAAATTACCTCGCATATAGCCTTTTGCACGATACCAATCCTTTAAACATACAAAAGCTTTAATAGTCTTCCTACTTAATAAAGACCTCTAAGGATTAATTACTTTCTTCCCAATATTAAATATAGATTTAGAAGCCATAGTAGATATTGGGATGGCCAAAATATCTCGGGCTATTGTTGCAAGCTTAGGAAATTGTGCAACATTTGACCTCCAATAGTTTAAAATGTCAATTTCTATATTTAAATCCTCATTTGGTTCATCTAAGTAAATGTCCAACTCTGTCTTTCTTTATTGTGACTCTACCTGGGTAATCAAGAACTCACCAAAATCTTCAAAAGCATCAGAATCCATGTCACAAGTTCTAGAATCTTTAGTTACTCCAGCACTTGATTAAGCATCCATATCATATTTGTCTTTATAATGTTCAAATATCGCATGGAGAGTATTAACTACCTTAGACATATGCTTACCAGCATTACTATATATTTTTTTGAAAAAACACTTAATAAATCTGAGCTTCAACCTTGGATCCAATATAGCAACACAAGAAAGTAACAAATTATATTCATCCCAATATTTTTGAAATTTTGCAACCATGTCTACAATCATATCCTCCATGAAATCAGGTGGATTTTTGTAAGCTTTAAATAGGCACAGATGAATTCTACACACACCTTTAAAATATATGTTAGAAGTTGGATTCTTTGTGGTAGAAAACACATGAGTAGCATCCTAAAAAGGCTTCAAAAACATATGGAGTTCTTTAACTTTATTCCACTTTTCATTAGAAAGCACAAATGGTCCAAAACTATGATTTATTTCCCCCTAATATTGGAACACTTTTTGGTAGTAGAGAGCATGTTCAAGCATAAAAAAATGTGGAATTCCACCTCACACACATATTAGTCCTCAATTTTTGTGTTGTAACCAAATTAAAATTTCTTTCTGCCAAATCATAAAATTTCTTTCTCCTAGGGGCTGACTTTTTAATGAACTTCACCCCATCATGAATCTTTAAAATAACATTGTCTACCCTTTTCATACCAACTTGCATAATTAAGTTCAAAATATGACATGAACATCAAATTTGGAAAAAGATGCCATCACACACCAAACTTTTAGAAATACAGTACCTCATTTTCAAATAAGTAGCCATCACATAATTGTAACTAGCATTGTCTAATGTAATGCTACCTATCTTTTCCTTAATCTTCCATTCAGACAGGCAAAAGGCTAACTCATAGCTAAAGAAATGCCAATAAAAGGTAGTGATATAGTTTTCAAGCAAATTATTCTTTTATGAATTTTTCAATTAATGTCAATCCAATGAGCTGTTATACACATATACTCATCATCACTGTGTTCAAATCTCCAATTATCTGAAGTTAAAGCAATCTTACCAGGTGTTTTTACTAACTCATCCATTACAAACTCTTTTCCCTTAAATGAACACCTATCACATCTTTCTTAACTGTATTCCTACTTATTGACTTACTTTCTGGTGTAAAAGTTTGCAACATATAATTAAAAGCAAGTAACTTAACAATACTAAATGGCAACTTTGCACATACAAGAAAATTTGAAATTGCTTGTCGGCCTTTCTCCTAGTCTAAAGTGAATGATGTCCCATCAGTTTGTCTATTATATTTCCTAATGTCTGGCAATACATGCTTCTTACATAAAAGCAAATGGCGTGATAAATGGGAAGTAGCTTTGTTTGAGTCTCCCACAAAAGCTTCTTGCATTGGTTGCATTGTGCACTTCCATCCTCCAACTTGGTCATTTGCAACCATACCTTAGAAGTGAAATTCTTCTGCCTCTTGGCTTGACCACAATCAAGAGAATTTTCATCCCTTATATCTTACTTTTGTCTTGTTACCTCTTCCGATGCATTAGTTGGGGTATTGTCAGTTTTACTTGTGACTGTTGCAATTAATTTTTGTTAACCACCTAAACATAACAAAATAAAAACATGTTTAGGTTATACATTCCAACCACTCAACATAATTAATAGTATGTGAACATCTCCACTGAAAAAAAAAAAACCAGAAGAGAAAAGTAGGCCATATACAGTACCTAGGAAAGGCATCAAGTATAATTTTTAAAACAAGAGAGGTATCGAGTATAATTTATCCAAGTATTGCAAGTTTAAATCATTATTTGACTTCATTATTACTTATGTACAAAGAAAAATCTTAATTGACACAATTTGACTTAATTATATTCTAAAAATCAATAAAATCACCCTTTTGTATCATTTTTTCTAACTAAAGTGGCATAATGATGAAGAAGAACAAGCCACTATAAATATAGCCAAAGTTAACATGTGAAGCTTAACCCAGCAACTGATTGGGCACAATTTGATTCTAAGTCAAGAGTAAATAGGTCTGATGATGAGTCAATCTAAATTTAGTTTTGTTTTTAAAAAGAGAACTCAATCTAAATCTAATTCAGCAGCATGACCCAAGTTTGCTTAATTTGTAAAGTGATATATAAGGAGAGGGAAGGGAGGGACAAAAGCAGTGGAGGACCCAAGAGTTCAAATTAATTATAAATGTGGGAATGGGAGAACAAATCAAATTAATTATAAAAAAGAAAAAGGAAATACAAACCCTCAAAATAAAAGTTTCATCTCTTTATGAAACCATAACTATCTCTACTTATCTCAAACACACGTGTCACTATCAAGAGTATGTTAAAGCCCAAGCCACTCCATGTGTGTGTATTATAAGTGTGTTTAAATCTCACTTTCCTAACACACTCTTAATACACACACACTAAGTGGCAACTTGGACTTCACTGTATGAATGCAAAATGAATTTGCCCAACAAGATTTTAATTTTCATGGATGTGAAGGCATTGATTTTTTGAGTTCCCAACCAAATCCAAATGAAGCCTTAGTTTAGGTGGTTCATAATAAATCAAAAGTCATAGAGACATCAATATTGACTATTGGAGATAAGTTTTGGAATCAAGTAAGAGTACAATAATATGGCATTAGGTAGAATTGGATTAGAAAAAACTTGTAAATAGGAAGAATCCAGGAACCTTATGTTTTAAAATTTTCGATAAAGATGTACTATTAAATCGAAAAGTATATATATTTTTTAAATTCAATAAAAAAATATCTTTCTTTATGCTGTAAACTTTCGAAACCTCTAACCCAATAAACTAATATATATTGGTCTTCTTTATTTCTTAATACTAGAGCAGTTTGATTCATATCTATACATTATTTTAATTTACATTTTTAACAATAGACAAACTAACTCTCAATTATCCTCCATCTTTTAAAAAACCCTTAATCTCTACAGAGTGGAATCGCTAGACCCCATTCCTCCAGTAACTCTGTTGAGTCCCAAGCCATGCTTTTATTAGTATCTTGTTTCAAAAGTCTTATTGAAAATAATAATACTCGTTTTGGTTTGTTTTGAAATGTTTGTTTAAGACCCATTTCACTTCACGAATGCAAAATGAGTTTGCCTAACAAATTTTAAGCTAAAAGAAACAAAAATACTTTGAATTGAAATTTGAGAAAAGAAAATCCTACAAGGAAAACTTGAAAGGCACTTATCTATCCATTTACCAACCAAAACCAAATCTAGTTCAGGTGGTTCTCACGTTTGGCCAAATAGATAACAAAACTCAAGTAACAATTTCTTACCTTGTTAATCCAAGAAAACAAAGACATAATAAAACCATAAGCCACAATGAGCAAAACTAAGAACAAGTCCAGTATTGTAAATCAGCAGTAAATCATGACAAGATAAGCAAAAAAATGAAGAAATAAAGAAATAGCCAGTAAATTAGCACTCAAGTAAATCATGAAGAGATAGGTAGTAAATTAGCACTTAAGTCACAATTTCATGCCAATCATGAAGCAGTAATTAACAGATCTGGCCGACGGAAGTTGAGAACCATACCAGAAGATTTGGCCAACAGCTTCTCCCACTCCCACAAATCTGGCTAATTTCAGCGTTCACAGATGCACAATAGCACAAGCATGCACAACTCACACGGAGTCACGAACGTTGATGCAGAGCACTTAGAGATAGGCGCAGAAAGGGAGAAAGAAGTTTAGGATCGCAACTCGCAAGAAATTAGGTTAATTGATCTGCTGAAGTCTTTTTTTTAAGACATTGCTTAGACAAACTTAAGCTGGAGTGCTGGACCTGGACTGCTGAATATATAACATATATACAAAATCAGGAAAAAAATTATATATATATAATTCGGGTCAGGCCAGGTTTTGAAGTAAAGCCCAAGCTTGGGTCTCTTTTTATTTGGGCCTAAAAATTTGGGCCTATTTTTCGGCTAGGCTTTTTAGATTGGGCTCAGATCCGTTTTCTTCAGGCCTAGCTCATCGAACCAGGCAGACTTTTAGATAGATGATCAGGTCTACGTATTACCCTCATCTATGTGTTGATTGGAAAAGAATTTCTCACAGCGATGTTACCAGGTTAAGGGGTCCTCGGAGCCATCGTAGGTGGGGAAATCAAGTTTAGTGAAGCGTAGAACCCTAGTGTTGCCGTGAGGAATGGGGGAACGAAGGTTACCATGGTCGGGCTGAGGGTAGAAAGTGGTCATGTTGCCAAATCCTCCTTCCATCTCATGAGCATGGGGTCATAAGGACTCATGTAGATCCTAAAATTGCGGTGTTAACTGCTAGAACTGAGACACCAATCATGTCTCAATTCGAGCCTTTGCTATGGTGGTAGCCTCCTTTATCAAGGCCCGAGTTCATCACTTCTGTTTGATGAGCTCATGGTGAGTGGCTCTAATACCAAAATGTAAGAGTTCTTAACTTGGGATCAAGTACCGGTCATGGAACAGGGAATTCACCTTCAAACATAGGGTCTTTACCCTTGTTCCTGTTCCTTGATCTCCCTATGGTTGCCTAAAGGCTGAATTCAAGGAGAATCACAACCGAGAACTAATTGGGAAGAGAGAGTTATAATCTCAATGATTTCTAAAAATTCTAACTTATCCTTTCTTATTGATTCTGCCTCTTTATATAGAAGAGGTAATGCTTACAAGATGGGAAAATAGTAAAATTATTCCAAACATAGGGAAAATCATTCCTAATATAAAAAGTCAGCTATGATGATTTTATTGTGGAAGAGTTTCCTTATTCTTAGCCAATCATCATATTTGGCTCCTAGATGAGTGGCTTGCGCTTGGCATAAGTCTGCCAGTGAATGCGTCTGTAACAAGTTGATAGCTTAAATGGTGTGCTACAGCTGATAAAATCATTAGAGGAAACTTACTGAGGTTATCATAATATATAAGGCAATTTAACTTAAGTCTGAGTTTGTAAACTTTATTGGCCAAAAAACAAAAAGAGTTCGTAAAGTTAATCGTTATGAATTTTTTCTTTATCTTTTTTTAATTGAATTTCTATCTTGGTACATGCTGTTGCAGCACTTGTGGAAGCACTTTCTGCAGCTCTCTTGGTCTTGCTGTTTATGTTGCTGAAGTTTAGTAAATCACGTGAGTTTCCTGTTTTCCCCCGTAATGGGTGCATGGATCTTGAGCACCCCACTGGTAGGAATTTACAGCATCATACACCAGTATCCAAGTATATTCAAGGCTTTATCACTGCACTACATTTTCTGTTTCTTTTGGAGAAATGGAAAAACTGGCTGGCTCTTACCTGGTGGTACGGTCCTTTGCATTACAGGTACATATCTTATCCTAATCGCATGACATAGAAGTGAGAAATTTATCTTCAAAGAACCCCTAGAGTAAGGCCATAGACTTCACAGTGTTATCCATGTTTTGAGCAAATGGGAATCTTGCAAGAATTTCATCTTGAGGTAGCCATTACTAGAATATGTCAAACATGGATAACATTCAAGTCAGTTCTTTAAATAAATATGATGATCACATCACAAGTTTGGTAATTTTTGCCTTGCTTAGTAAAATCCACCTTTTCTTTATCTAGATGTATGGATTATTTAAAGGTTTTAAAACACACTTTTAAATTCATTTTCTTATTCACTTTGATTATTCTTTCAGTATCATATCTCTACATTAGAATGCAAAGTATATTTATTTGTATTTTACATCCAGTTTTACTTGTTCACTGATGAGCTATTGATTTGTTTGTTTACTTGGATGATGTGATAATCCATTAAAGCATGATTTAGTGCTAAAATTTCGTATAAATGCATAGGAAAGCTTATTATAACAATTAATTAAATATACATTTCATTTTATACTTTAAATTTCACAATATTGATAGGTTTTGAGGCAATGTTTGCTGATCTTGGTCATTTTAGCCAGCGGTCCATTCAGGTTGACATCCATCATGTTTGACCTATCTTTTAAGTAGATTCATCTATTTCAGCTTGTAGCCATCCCCATCTTCTTCTTTTCTTTTCTTTTTTTAATTGTCTTTTTTTTTTTTTGGCACAGATAGCTTTTTTATCCACAAATCTACCCATATTTAGTTCTGACTTATACGAGACAGACAACATACCTGATTAAGAATCCCAATGATCACGATGATGGATTCTACAAGTTTATACTAGCTTCAGTCTATTGGCCTATCTTTGTTATTGCAACATCAGCTGCAATTGTTGCTAGCCAAGCATTGATATCAGCCACCTTTTCTGTAATCAAGCAATATGTGGTGCTGGATTATTTTCCTCGGGTAAAGACTCTACACACATCTCATAGTAAAGAAGAAGTTTACTCCCCCGAAGTAAACTACATCCTCATGGTCTTTTGTGTTACAGTCAAACTTATTTTTGGAGATGGAAAAGATATTGGAAATTGTTTTGGTATGTTATAGATCCCTTTGTTCAGTATACATCAAATTAAGTAGTTATGAAATCAATTATTAGATTATGATATAAAAAGAAATACAAAAACAATTCCATAATATTTACACTATGACTATGATGGGATTACCCATCAAACTCTACCAAATCCCACCTCACAAGTCTATATCAGACAACATAAGGGAGGAAAGGGCCAGCAACAGATAATAACCCTTGGTCCTACACAACACATGAGGGTCTATAGTCGTAAGGGTAAGGGAAGAGAGAGAAGAATAATTGATACTAAACCACTTAGGAATCAGTGAGGGTGGGTGGTGTGGAAACCTTTTTTGGCACGAAATCCTCTTCATCAGATGTAGTTTTACATATTCTGGTCTTCTAGGAAGGAAAGGACTGGCCTCTCAAATGCCAGCCGGTGCTTTGTGTGATTGTATACTGGATTAATCGGTTCTAAATGTAATGGGTTGACATAATGTAATCACTTATTATTACAAAACCCAAATATTTCCATATTATTACTGCTATGTATGATTCCTAAGTGTACAGGGTCCTAACAGTGGTATCAAAGCAACTCGATCGAGGGTTATGTGAGGCAAGATGGAAGGGCAAGTGGATAATTTGGATCAAAGTGTGGCAAATCTGAAAGAAAATGTGGGCAACTTGAATAAGGACATAGGGACGATGAAAAAGTGGATGTGGGAATTGAAGGAGACTCTAGCAAGAAGAGGAGGGCGACACAAGGGAGTACCAGAAACTCAACCACAAAGCCATACCCACAACCAAAACCAAAATGACCCTCTTCTTGAGGTGAGAGCGGATGGGAGCACCACAAGTGAAAGGGAGGGCAACAAATATAGAAGATTGGAGCTACCTATATTCACAGGAGAGGACCCAATAGGGTGAATATTCCAAGTGGAAAGGTACTTTCAGGTGAACGGAATGAATGGAGAAGAAAAGATGGAAGCCATCTTTGTCTTTTTGGATAGCAAGGCCCTAAATTGGATGCAGTGAATGACGACTAGGAACCCAATTTCAGGCTGGACAAAATTTAAGAAGGAAGTCGTTAAGCGTTTTCATCACTCCTAGTTCAGATATGGGTATGAAATACTCATGTCCTTGAAGCTTTATACGGAATTATGGGAAGATAGCCACACCTTATACAGACCTCCTAGAGAAAGATAACTTCCATTGGACACTTCAAGCTATGGAAGCCTTCGAAAAACTCAAATCAGCAATGACACCCTACCTGTTTTGGCCATACCAGATTTTTCTCAACCATTTGAGGTGGAAACAGATGCTTCAAGGTCTGGAGCCGGTGCTGTACTGATGTAGCAAGGGAAACCAATAGGTTTTTACAGCCAGAAACTATTAAACAAGGTGAGACAAACTTCCATCTATGAGAGAGAACTGACGGCGATTGTGATGGCGGTTAAAACATGACAGCACTATTTGTGGGGGCATAAAATCACCATTACAACTGACTAAAGGGCATTGATATATTTATTCGAGCAGAGGATTGTGGAGGAAAGTAAGTCGAAGTGGGTCACCAAGTTGATGGGATTTAAGTTTGAAATACTTTACAAGCCCGAGAAGGAAAATAGGGTTACTGATGCCCTCTCTAGGCAGGGAAACTCTATAAACCTAAGGGCTTTTTTTTATGGCAATTTAGAGAAATAGAGGAGTGGGAAAAAGAGGTGCAAGCTAACTCAAAACTGTATAGTATTTTACAACAGCTTATAACCTTGATGTATAAAGGGAAGCTAGTTTTGCCTCGAAAGTCATCTAGAATTTCCACCTTGATGATTGAATTTCACGCCACACCTATGGGAGGCCATTCAAGGCACCTGCGCACCTACAAGAGGTTGTCTAATGTAGTTTATTAGGAAGGGATGAAAAGAGACATACAACTTTCTGTGGCTCAATGTGTCGTGTGCCAGAAGTACGAGTACCAAGATCTCTCCCTTGCCGGCTTGTTACAACCCCTCCCTATACCACAATAACTATGGGAAGACATTAGCATGGATTTCATAATCGGGCTGCCCAAGTCTAAAAGATTTGATAGTTTTTTAGTTATTGTGGACCACCTTACCAAATACCAAATATGCCCATTTTCTTCCTCTATCACACCCCTTTACAGCCAAAGATGTGGCTAAATTATTTATTACTCAAACTGTATGGGTTTCCCACGAGTATAATTTCATATAGGGAAAAGGTGTTTGTGAGCTAATTTTGGAAAGAATTATTCAAAAAAGCAGGCACCAACCTATGCTACAATTCAGCTTATCAACCCAAGACGAATGGCCACACCAAAGTTGTGAACAGGGGATTGGAGACTTATTTACGCTATTTCATAAGTGAATAGCCAAGGCAGTGGTTAAAACAGCTTCATTGGGCAGAATATTGGTATAATACCACCTTTCACAGTGCCACAGGTAGGACGCCCTTCAAGGCCATCTATGGAAGGGACCTCCCAACTTTATTCAAATTATGTGATGAACCATCAGCGGTAGAAGGGGTGAATAAGCAGATTCAGGCTAAAAATATCATCCTTGCTACACTGAAAGAGAACCTGGAAAAAGCTTAGGAAATATTGAAGACACAAGCCAACAAGCATAAGAAAGATATCTAATTTGAAGTGGGAGATTCAGTCCACCTAAGGCTTCGACCATATAGGCTGAGATCCTTGGCCAAGAAGATCAATGAAAAGTTCAGCCCAAGCTTTTATGGGCCATTTAAAATGGTGGGAAAAATAGGAGCAGTGGCATATAGGTTGGAACTACCCCCACAGCAAGAATACATTCCATTTTCCATATTTCTTAATTGAAGAAATCGTTACAGCCATCAACTCCCACTCAAACAATTCCCCTTAATCTTTCTGGAAGTGCAACCCCAAGATATTTGTAAGTTAAGGACCCTCACTAATGGAACTGTAGAGGTACTGGTCAAACAGGAGGGACTGTTAGATTTTGAAAGCACCTCAGAAGAATTGGAGGTTATAAGGAACCAGTTCCCCCACTTTCCACTTGAGGACAAAGTTAGGCTCCTAGGGACGGGTATTGATAGGATTACCTATCAAACTCTACCAAATCCTACCCTACAATTCTATAACAGACGACATAAGGGAGGGAAGGGCTAGCAACAGATAATAATCCCTAGTCCTACACAACACATGAAGGTCTATAGTCGTAAGGGTAAGGGAAGACAGATAAGAGTGGCTGATGCTGAACCAACTAGGAATCAGTGAGGTGAGTGGTGTGGAAACCTATTTTTGTGTGGTAACCTCTTCATTAGAGGTAGTTTTGCAAGTTCTGGTCTTTTACGAAGGAGAGGACTAGTCTCTCAAATGCCAGCTAGTGTTTGTGTGATTGTATGTTTTATTCATCGTTTAGAATGTATTTTGGCACCCATTTAGTTTCTGTAATACTTGGGTGACAAGGGTGTATTTGGTTTTAGCTAATATCAATCCATAATGACTGATTGGGTTGATATAGTGTAATCATTTATTAGTACAAAACCGAGATATCTCAATATTATTACTGTTGTGTATGATTCCCAAGTGTACAGGGTCTTAACAAACTATTCATGTGGCTACCGACGTTTACTGGAGGTGTTGTTGTGAGTCTAGTAATTCTCATCACCACTATATTACTTACATTAGTCATGATCATGATATGGCAGACTCCTGCTGTGCTGGTTGCTCTCTACTTCTGTGTTTTCTTTAGGATGGAAGGTGTCTATGTCAGCGCAGTTTTCACTAAATTCGCTGAAGGCGAATGGATTCCTTTCGCTATCTCTGTTATCCTTGCTATCATCATGTTTAGTTGGTTTTATGGTAGACAAAGAAATATAGAATACGAGTTAACCTATAGGATACCCATACACAGACTTGAAGTGCTCTTGGCTTATCGCAATGTTCAAACGGTGCCTGGATTATGCTTCTTTTATTTTAACATTCAAGATGGGTTGACTCTTGTACTAGGCCACTACATAAAGAACATGAAATCATTTCATAAGGTCACTATATTCACAACCCTTCGGTATCTGATGGTTCCCAAGGTTGCTCCACATGAGAGGATTATAGTAAACAAATTGAGCCACAAAGGGGTATACAGTTGCGTGATTCAGTATGGCTATGCAGATTCTTTGAACCTAGAAATAGATGATGTTTTAGCTCAAGTGACTGGTAGTTTGATGCATCATATAAAAAGCTGCAATGGCAATGTCCCATATGTGCCTATGAGGTAGAAGAAGAGATTTCCAGTTTAGAGGAAGCAAGGTCTGCCGGGGTAGTTCACATTCGTGGAAAAACCTGGTTTTATACCGGCCTGAACTACAGTTGGTTCGATAAAATTATGCTCGGTTTTTATGAGCTCCTGCATAGTAACTGCAGGTCTGGATTGCCTACTTTGGGGGTCCCATTACAGCAAAGGATTGAAGTTGGAATTTTATACCAAGTTTGAGGGCATTGTTAGAATTATACCAAAGGATCATGCTTGGTTTGAGGGAAGTGCTATACCAAAGGATTGAAAAAATTATGTTAGGTTTTTATGAAGTCCTGCATAGTAACTTTAGGTCTAGATTGCCTACTTTAGGGGTTCCATTACGACAAGGGATTGAAGTTGGAATGCTATACCAGGTGTGAAGGGACAATTTTGGAGTAAACACACAATTTGATACCTCTTAATATTTTTGTTCTTCTACAAGAGTTAAGTTCCCAGTTTGTAACTCACTAAATGTTAGTCAGTGACTAAATTGTATATTTATTCTATTTTGAAGAATGAATACAAATGCATATAGTGATTACAAATTCTAAGAAATTATTTTATATTGAGGAACAAAATTTAAGACAAAAGATTTCAAAAAATGAATTCTTTTATTCTAGAATTGAATTGTATTTTCACTAGGTAATTTTGTTGAGTAAAATACGTTTTTAGTTCCTTACTTATTACAAAATTATCGTTTTGGTCCATCACCTATTAAAATATTCAAAATGGTTCTCTATTCAGTGAAAAATACCACACTTAGTCCCTTACTTTTTTAAAAAAATACTAGATTTAGTTCCCTAAATTTAGGGTTTAGGGTTTGATAGAATGACTAAATTTAGTAATTTTTTAAAAAGTATGGGATTAAATGTGATATTTTCTAATAAATGAGAGGTCATTTTTAACATTTCAATCAGTAAAAAACAAAAATGACAAGTTTATGACAAGTGTGTCGTAACCGACCTTTCGGCGAGAAGGAATAAAAAGTATTTAAATTGATTTCCAAAAATAGATCTTGAAAATCAATTTATTTGGAGTCGCCACCAAAATTTTTAATAGAAAACTTTGGGAAACCAATTTAAAACAAAAAGAAAAGGCAAAATGGTCTGCGAAAACAGATATGGTTTCAGGAGTCTGTTTAAGTGTAGGGAAAGTGTTAGGCACCCCACAACACCCGTCCATGAGGATGATTACCTTAAACTAGTCAATTGAAATAGAATATGGCCTTAAATTTATCTCAATTACCCTTTATTGACATGCATGCCCGTTAAACAGAAAAGACAAAAACGACAATAATGGAAGCAAACAGATAGATATTTACAAAGAGTAGACTTGACCTAGGATGAAAGCCTAGGACCTATATACCCTGTGATAGGGATCAAAGTCCACGTAGTTCGACCACAATGACATGTCTATTGGTTGATGATTTGTAAATTTTGTTATGAGAATAAGAGGGTTTAAATTAAACAGATTTTCGTAAACAAAACAGAATTGGGATTTGGTTTGTGTATTTTAATTTATGACAACCCGATTAATCTAGCTCTCTTAGCCTCTTCATTTTTTCTCTTTTTAATTTTCGTTTATTTTTGGAATTTTAATCTTTATTTTGAAATTTAAATGAAATTATTATAAAGAACAAACTTAATCATCTTGTAAATAATGTGATAAAAACAATATTTAATTAAGTAATTTATTTTTGCATTATTATCATTATTGTTATCATTATTTTAAATAGGCATGTACTAATTTTCGGAATCTAAGGAGACTAAAATCTCACATGATCTCAAGCACTCGAGGAGAATAATATTCTCATGCAATGATTTCATAAATGTTAGAAAATATTTAATTAAAGTATTTATCTTTACATTATTTTATTATTATTTTTAAACAAATATATACTAGTTTTTGGAATCTAAGTAGATTAAAATTTTGCACGATCCCAAACATTCGAGGAAAATAATATTCTCACACGATGATTTCATAAATAATAGAAAATATTTAATTAAAGTATTTATTTTTCTTACTATTGTTATTTTTTTAAACAAATATGTACTAATTTTCAGGATCTAAGGAGATTAAAATCTCACATAATCTCAAACACTCAAGGAAGACAATATTCTCACGCAATGATGACATGACTTTATTTTTCATACATTTTTATGAATTCTAAAATTGGAATTGTTGAAACCTTATTTTTAACAAAATCAATTCCCTTAAGCCTAGGGGACCCTAGTCCCATACAACACTTTAACTTTTATAAAACACCTATTTAATCATTTAGTAATAATAGAAAATATTTAATTAAAATATCTACTTTTGCATTATTATCATTTATTTATTTTTAAACAGGTATGTACTAATTTTTGGGGTATATGGAGATTAAAGATCTCACATGATAACAACAAAATGCATATCGGAATTATTTACCTAGGTTGCCTATGGAAGTATTAAACCTCACATGACAATATTGGAATGAATATGCCTATGGAAGCGTTGGACCTCACATGGCGGCATCAATAAAACCATGCATTGGTTTTTGTGTATACGAGTATTTAATCAAACACACACAAACGTTCATATATATTAGTGCTCAGTTAAGTGTTTATCATGGCATACTATTTACAATCAATCTTAAATATATATATATATATATATTAAATAAAAAATATTCCAGAACTTGATCTTACCAAATGCTCGACCTTATTAGCTTCATACTCCTTTTCCTATATTATTCTTGGCTCTTAGCTCTAGAGTAACTAGGTCCCAACCTTCAAGCTTTCCAACCATCACATTCTCAACTCCATTTAGATGTTAGAATAAATAAATAAACCATACCACTTTGGCCAAATTTTGAATAATAAAAGAACTAAACAAACAAATGGGGAATAATGTGTAGAAACTTGGTACCAAAGTATAGGACCTGAATGAACATGTGTTAACTCTGATTTATTAGCACAAAAGAAAACACATGCAATCTATAAACATGTAAATATGGTGGCATAACCATTTCAAAAGTCTTGGTAGCCAAGGATATGGACAGGGTAACAAAACAAATAAAAACATACCACTAATTATGTTAAAATTTGTGTCCATTATTCACAAGAGAACTGCGGAAAAATTTATGAACACTATGGCATCAATGACATGAGGGATATACAACAACTTACAATGTGAATTTATAACAGAAAATTGGAGATAACATGCATCAAAATGCTTTAACAAAGTAGACAACACATTACAAATAGTTTTTATGCTAAATAAATAGTGGACCATAACAAGTATACTGCAAAATGAGCTCTACTTTACGTATGAAATAAGGAAGATTTCAACCGAAAAAAAAAAATGAACAGAAACGGAACCAAAATTATTTAACAAAACTGAACGGTACTTTAGCATAAGACCATAAACTGCAAATGAATAAACCGCCATGATATTAGTGTTGTTTCTGTCAACAACCAGAGAGTATGCAGTAGCAACACCACTAATTTGAGCAGAAATAGAACACAAATCAGTGCAATCAGTGCAAAAATATGACTTCAATTAGTGCAAAAATGCAGCCCAAACCAATGCAGAAATGTGGCTCGAACCATTGTAGAAATATAGCTCGAATCAGTGCAAAAATACAGCTCAAATCAATGTAGAAACCAGCACAGAAACCAGTACAGAAATGCAGTAGAGTAACGCATTGAAATGCAACAAATCAATACTACTCGACAGTAACCAAAAGCATAAGATGACTGTCAGATTCAGCAATAACTAAAAAAGACATAGCACAAGAGTGAACAGCAGTACAGAAAAGAAAATAGAGCAATAAGATGGTAGCAAGTCAGAGGCAAAACACGTAATAGAAGCAAGAAGAAAGACCAGCAAGAGGAGGTTTACCTTTCATTCTTATCTTCTCCTCTCATCTATTCATTCTTCTCTATATTCTTCTGCCCCCGCCACCTGTACCACTTTCAAGACCTCATTGGTACCCCCTCACTCTCACCAGATTTCGACCACACCAAAACCCATCAACTTCACGCCCCCTCTCTATTTTTGGTCCTTCAGAACAGGGTCATTTCATCTCTGATTTGTTCGCTTCTTTCCATTTTCTATCTTATCCCTTCAAACTCACCTTTCTCACTGCAGAAGAGAAACTCCCATCATCTTTCCATCCCTTTTTGTCTCTTCTCCTCACTGAGTCTCTCTTCTTCTCAACCACTTCAAACGCATATCTTTTCTTTTTCACAGCTTCTTCTCTCTCTCGTTTTTGTTTCTTTCTTCTTCCTCAATCTCTCTCCTGCATCTCTTCAGTCACTGGTTCACACTCCACCTTTTCCTGTGAAGGCTGCATCAATCTCTGCCCAACAACCCTTTTCCTTTTTTTTTTTTTTTAGCTTTTTCCTGCAGCTTGAGAGTACAACTCCTTTTCCCATTTCATGCTAGTTACTTTATGATTATTTTTTTTTATTTCTATTACCATAATTATTATTATTATTAATTAATTTTTATTTTTGATTTTTTTAATTTTCTATTTTTGTTTTGTTATATATTTTTTATTATTATTTTTTATAATTTTGCTTTGATTTATTATAATTATTTTAATTTGCTAATTTTATTTTTTTGGGTTTTCAGTTTATTTAATTGTTTCCCATCATTTATGGTTAATTTCAAATTATCTCTAATTGAGAGTGTCAGTTGAAGCTTTGTCAATTAAATAATTAAGTAATTAGAAATAGGGTGTTCACAAGGTGAATAACTAAAAAGATATTTTTTTCTCTAATTTTGTCCCTAGCATTCAAATTTTACATGCCATAGCTCCATTAAATTTACAACATATGTACACCATAAGCCTAAGTTTGAGCAACATCTTGAAATAATCCATTTCCTACAATCTCTATTTAGTTGTATTTTTTTTTCAAATGCACACATTATTACACCTTTGTAGGCAAGGCTGAAAATGGACTCAATATATTAAAATTGATGATTTGTTAAGAGTCTGAATATAACTTAGCTCATTTATTTCATACACAGAATTGCTCAACATATTATACTCTTTAGTCAAATTTAAATAGTTTAATCCATAATTTGCTCATCTTGCAAGTGATTAAATTAAGGAAAGATACAATTTTGATCCCTCACTTTTGCCTTTCAAGTAAAATATTTAGGAATATTCCAAGTTCCAAAATACTTGTGGATATATTTTTATATAACCACGCAATATATTTAAATTCTATATTTTTTTCTTCTTATTATTACCTCATTTTAGAAACTTTTGTTACATTACAATCATTAATAGATACCTAATATGTTGTAAAATTTAAGAGATATCATAATTAACCAATAAAAGGTTGGTAGAGATTAACAACTTGAAATACTTACTTTGTACACTGAAAGAGTAAAAGAAAAAAAAAAAAAAAAAGTCCTAAAATTGAAATCAAAGTAAGTCAATTTGGAACTCAAGGTGAGTTAAAGCTTTTTTATCAATTATGTGATGAATAAAATAATTGATTTTTATTTATTTAAAATAACCCAATTTCGTCCAAAATAAACTCAATACACATATGTTTCTGAATTTTGCATATAATAAGGATAAAAATTCGCTAAACATCCTAATAAATTATTTTTAATTTGCCAAAGCACAATTAGTGAGAGTGTGCAACTTATATTATTCATTATTGTGTGTATTTAGTGTACAAATTTTCTAAAGCAAAAATGTTGAGAGTATACTACATGTTTAGCCTCCCAAACTTTAAAAAAATTTAAAAAAATCTATTTTTATAGCTCAAAAATCTTTAAAAGATGTCTAAAATTTAGAAAATGGCACATGGATGTAATTTGTAGAAGTTTCGAGGTCAAAGTTCTAGCGGTAAGGCACATGTGCCAACATGCATGTGGCACGCATGTTGGCTTTGACCTACAACCCTGTACATCATCTCTAATCTTCAGATCGGTCTAAAAGTGGGCTCTTTAACCCTCTTAGGGTTCTAAAACACAATCTAATAATTTTGAATGTTCTGAAGTGTTTTTTGGTATCAAATTACTTATAATCTAATGATTTACAAAACAACTATAATGATATCAAACAAAACCCCTTAATTTAGCATATTTGTCTTCAAAAATTTTGAACTTTTCAAGCTTAGACATTAATGGAGGTCCAAATATTTTCTTTGTGCTTTGGACACAATTTAGGTATAAAATGGTTCAGAATCTCTTGTAATATATTGATAATATGAAAAAAGAATAGTTCTCCCAAGTGTACATTGGCCATCAAAGAAATAGCTTTATATATAATTCATAAAATACTAATATGAAAATATCAATTTACCACTACACAAAATTATTATATATAATTTACATCATTATCAACTATTTACATTCATAGAAAGTTATAGCCTAAATATCAAATTATTTTCCCAAAACTAAAATTGAGTGAAATCATAAACATAATAAAATATTAGGTATTATATGAATAAGATTTACTTACAGTTAGACCCTTCTGTAAGTTATTTTTGGAATATTCTGGGATGTTGGTTATCAACATTCTAGATGCAAATCTCACTTGATTATGGTCCAATTATTTTAAGATTTTAGAATGCATAATTTGTGAATATTTCATTTTTGAATACCTATTTGGGGCATAATTAATTAATATTCTATTTTTTAAACCCATTTGGAGTGTAATATAAGATTATTCTGTTTTTGAATATCACTTTGATGGAAAGTGAGCTTTAACATTTTTATATAAATATGGGGGATTTTTGACTTCATTTCTCATACCAAATTTCTTCTTATTACACCATTTATCAATAAGAAATAAGACTTTAAAAGAACTCATATATAGTGTGTGTTTTATTTTTATTCCAAATTCTGAAGAAGTAATGGCTAGAGATACGTATATCTCTATATCATATTTATTTTATATGGATATAGTAATTATTTATTGTATCCATGTATAGATATACATCTAACAATTGGTTTCAAAGCTTTATTGTGCCTTAGCCTTACTTCCAATTTCATAATTTCACTTTATATATATATATATATATATATATATATAGATAGACACACACACGTGCTTTGTTTAGAAATGAATCAAAATTAAATGGTTAAGATGACATATAAACTTCTTTCGGTTACTATGAGTAGAGGGCCATCCCAACCACCAATCCAGAGCATTTACATTGAGAGCATCTACATTGTCTTGCTTTGTTCTGGATTCCTTTTTAATGCCCAGCATGATTTTGAGCAATGATTTAAATGACCTTCTCCTACTTAGGCTTTTATGTTGGGTCAATTTTGTGTTCTAGATTTTTTTTTTTTTTTTACATGGTCACCTTTGAGAGATTGAAAAAAATTTACAACATTGTTTTATTGTCCAAAATTTAAGGAAATTTATTTTGGTTAATATGTAATAGGCCTTTGGTCAAAATTTTATAAAATATATTTATGTGCCATTTATTTTGCACTTATTTTTTAATTAAATTTGAGCATAATTTATAGCATATTGAGTTAATATTAAGGAAAGAGATTTTGTATTAATTAATTTTTCACATTTATGTTTAGTTGATTAATTAATTAATCAAATCCCATTATGTTAAAAGTTTGTTTATGCATCTTAAGTATTTGCAAGCATTATGTAAATTATGATGTCATTAATTAGTTTAATTTTAGTGTAATTAGAGTTTAGCCACAACATCTTTAGTTATTCTAAAATCATACATAAGGTATTTAAATTACATAAAGTAAATGACATCAAGTTGTAATTAATCATATCAACATGAAAATTATCATCCCATAGAAATGTTATCATATTGATATGATTAATTAGGGTGGGATAGCAAATTTGCCTTTTCTTAGTTTACCCACAGGGATTGAGAAAAGTGTTATTATTTGCTAATTTCATCATATTGTGCATGAACCTAATTAAATAAAACTCAGCCCACAAGCAATTTTATTTATTACTAGGCTCTTATTTGATTTACATCTTTTACATGGGTAGAATATGTTATAAAGAGATTTTAAAGTTGTCTCAAATATTGACATAAGCATTTAATTTTCATACAACTTTCCAATCACTTAATATTTCTGATTTTCAAGTTCCCGAATTGAATAGGGATACTTACAAATTTTGGAAGGAGAGAATTCTCCTCCAATTAGGGTGGAGGGATGTTGACTATGCTATCAGAAAGGATGAACTTCTTGCACCCACAGATACTAGTAGTACATTAGACATAACCCTTTACGAACGCTGGGAGCAATCCAATTGTCTCAGTATGATGTACATTAAAACTAAAATATTTGCTAGTATACGTGGATCATTAGGAGAGCATAGAAATGTCTGTGACTTGCTAAAAGCTATAGAAAAACAATTTGAATTATCTGAAAAGGCTTTAACAAGCACCGTAATGACAAAGTTATCCACCATGTAGCTCACCGAAATAAAGGGTGTATGAGAACACATCATACAGATGAGGGACATTACGGCTCAATTAAAGATACTCGAGGTTCAGATGCCAAATTCCTTCCTAGTGCACTTCATTCTAAACTCTTTACCGCCTTAATATATGCCTTTCAAAATCTCTTACAACACATATAAACATAAATGGTCAATAAATTAAGTACTGACCATGTGTGTTCAAGAGGAATAAAGACTTTTAACAAAATAAGAGAGAGTGCACATGTAGAAATACAAGAAAAGAACAAGAAGCAAAACAAATCCAAGGGGAAGGACAAAGCACCAGTCCATGCTAACTTCAAGAAGCAAACCATGTGTTTTTCTATAAGAATAAAGGTCACGTGAAAAAAGACTGCAACAAATTCAAGACTTAGCTTGAAAAGAATGGTAATTCAATCTCGTTCATTTATTATCAATCTAATATGGTAAATTTTAGTAGTAACGTATAGTGGATTGATTCTGGTTCAATAATCCATATTTCAAATACCATGAAGGGTTTTCAAGACCATTGGAAGCCGACAGGAAGTGAGCAGTCTATTCAAGCAACAAGATGAGCTTATTGGTTGAGGCTATAGGGACATGCAAATTGGTTCTAAATACTGGTTTTGTTTTGATTTTGGATAGGACTTTCTATGTACCAAGTTTCTCTGGAAACTTGATTTCAATTTCAAAGCTTGTACCATTGGGATATTCATTTGAATTTTTGAATAATTTGTTGAAATTATTTTATAAATATGATCTTATTGGAAATGATACAATTAATTATGGTCTTTTCTTAATTCAATTACAACATAATAGATCATTTAATTCATTGCATGTTTCTAGTAACATAGATATTAAACGATGCGTTACTAATGAAGACTCATCTATGTTATCGCATTGTAGGCTTGGTCATATCTCAATATGAAGGGTCAAAAGGTTAGTAAAGGATAGAGTATTAAATGTTTTTGACTTTGCTGACTTTAAGACTTGTAGAGATTATATTAAGGGTAAGTAGACTAATTAGACCAAGAAGGGTCCCAATAAGAGTTTTACCCTATTAGTGATCATACATATTGATATATGTAGTCCAAATTTGGACTCAAGTAGTCTGAAGTACTTTATTACCTTTTTTAATGATTACTCACAATACATATATCCCTATCTACTTAATAGCAAGTATGAGACATTGGATGCCTATAAAGTCTTTAAAGTAAAAGTAGAGAAACAATATGCTAAATAAATAAAGATAGTGAGATCATATATGGGTAGCAAGTACTATGGTAGATACATTAAAGATAGACAAGCATTGGGACCATCTGCAAGGTTTTTTCAAGAGTATGGGATTGTTACCCAATACACTACGCCTGGTTCTCCAAACCAGAATGGTGTAGTTGAAAGAAGAAACTGAACATTATTGGGCATGGTTCAAAGCATGCTTAGTATCCCTAAACTTCTTAAGTCCTTATAGACTGAAGCCCTTAAGATAGCTATATATATTCTTAACTGAGTTCCAACTAAGGTTGTTAAGAAAACACCATTTGAATTAATGAAATGTTAGAAATCGAGTTTAAGACATATGCATGTTTTGGGATGTCCATCTGAGGTAAGGGTTTACAATCCACAAGAAAAGAAGTTAGACCCTAGGACTATTAGTGGCTATTTGATTAGGTAAGTTAAAAGGTCTAAGGGATATAAGTTTTATTATCCATCTCATAAGATTAAGATTATGTAAAAAGAAATGCTAAATTTCTTGAAAATGACTTGATTAGTAGGAGTGATCAAATTTAGGACTTACATTTTAAGAATGATCATTTGGATACTCAAGCTCCCATATTAAGTGATATATTAGTTATTATTCATACCCCTAATGTATAAATAGGTATTGAAGAACCAATCATTGAGGAACCACAAATAGTTTACCAGGACCAAGTTGATCTAGTTGTTGAACAGTCACCCAAGCTTGTTGAGCAACTAGTTGAGGAACATTCTCCCCAAGAGAATATTGACTCAACATCAAGAAGATCAACTAGGATTAAGAGGTCAGCTATTCCTAGTGATTATGTTGTATATCTACAAAAGTTTGACTACAATATAGCTAGAATGGGATTTGGTCCCATACTGAGTATTTGATCATCATTTGTAATAAAGCTCTTACTTAATTTGATTTGTGTTATTTTTCTCATTTTGTATGCACATTCATATTAAGAAAATAAATAACATTAAAAGGACCCTGGATAAGCATAAGACTAATTCATTAAGTTGTGAAGGGTTGAGAAAGTTATGTGCATTGTAATACATTGAAGGTAATTCTTGCATACAGTCAATCAAACTAAGTGGGAGAATGTAAGTTATTTTTAGAATATTCTGGAATGTTGGTTGTCAACATTCTAGATGCAAATCTCACCTAATTGTGGTCCAATTATTTTAAGATTTCAAAAGGTATAATCTGTAAATATTATGTTTTTGAATACTTATTTGGGACATAATCAATGAAATTTTCATTTTTGAATACCCATTTGGGGTATAATATGAGAATATTTCATTTTTTTAATACCACTTTGATAGACAGTGGACTTCAGCATTTCTCTATAAATATAAGGATCCCTAACTTTATTTTTCACACTAAATTTCTTCTGCTTATACAAATTATTAGTGAGAAATAGGAGTTCAAAAGAACTTATATATAGTGTGTGTTTTATTTTTATTCCAAATTCTGAAGAAATAATGACTGGAGGTACGTATATTTCTGCATCATATTTATTTTATATAGATATATTAATTATTTATTTTATCTATATATAGATATACATCTAACACCTCCTCCATGCATGGCTGTGAAATAATATATGGGAGAAATAACAATTTATTATTAGTCAAGATAATAATAAGGACAAAAAGTAATGATAAAGAAAAGATAAAAATGACAAAAGAGTCATTTCCGACCAATTCAATCTTAATTATAAAATTATGCGGCCAAGAAATCTTTTTTAAAATGTTAGGTACTTGTTGATAACATTTTATAGGTTTTTATAATTTTAGAATTAATTCATGGCGTCCAAGCCATATGGGAATTAAGGGAATAAGGTGGGGTTGATCTTAACTCACATTTATTTAGAATTAGTTCCCAACATCATGTACTTAAAACAAAAATTCTTTGCTTGGTTCTAAAAAATTTGAATTCTTTAAAGGGATAAGGTGGGGTTATAACTGTTATTTATGAGAGAAATTTTTTTTTAAAAAAAAGTATTGTTAGGATTGTTGTTAAAAGTTGTTAGTAAATTTGTTTTTTTTGTAGTGTAATTTAAGATTGAAACATTATTTTGCTCAAACATTATCATGATCTCTCACTTATTAATTGATTCTTAATTTGGATCTTCATTAATTTTTATTTTGAATATAGTCCATCTCTTTTCAATTCATTCTCAATGTGCTCCCTCTTAAAATTATCATATTTTAGTTATTTTATTCTTAAATAAAATAAAAGGGACCAAATTGATAATTAAAATTAGTGAAAGATCAAACTAAAAATGAACTGACAAATAAGGGATCAAATTAAGAAAGAAAACTAATAAGGAATCAAATTGAGAATCAATTAATAAGTAAAATAATAAAATGAGAATAAAAATTTGTAAAAACCTAAAATTAAAATTAAATGATAAATAAAAAACTAAATATGTTATCTTTAGTGTAACTATAAAATTGGTTACACCGATACAATCATTATATGATACATTAAGAAGATAAGATATGATAATGATATGTCAAAATATACTGATTGTATGTTAGCTTAAAATAATTTATATTTATATTTTGACCTAAATATTTTTAGATTTTATTTTTGAATCTAAAACTTTTAAAAAGTTTTTCAATTTACCCCCTTTGCTTTTTATTTTTCAGTAACCCCACAAAACGTTGGTTTATAAATTGAAGATAAGAATAAGATTAAAAAGTTGTGGAGTTATTAAAAAAAAATAAAGAAAGTATGTGAATCACTTAACAAAGTTATAAATTAATATTTTCGTATCAATTATTAAACAATAAAATGTAAAAAAAGTAAATCAAAAAATTTTAAAAAAATTATATTCATAAATAAAATCTAAAAATAATAAAATCTAAATCTAAATACAATAAATTACTTTAAATTATAATATAATTTATATAATATGAAATATTATTTTGATATATTTTTACTTTAACGTTTCATATAATAATTATATTTATTCATCTAATGTTATAATTTTACAAAAAATTTGTTAAAATTAAAATAATATTTTACCTAATAATTTAATATTAACTCTAAAGTGACTCGTTGACTTGACAGATCATCACGCATACCGTGCGGCGCATATGAGACAAAAATAGTTTAAATTTCTTTATTATATAGATGAATAGCTATCATTATACCATTTTAACATTATTAAAATCTAAAAAAAAATTTAAATAAAATAAAAAAAGGTGAAATTAACTGCATCCAGCCACATGACAAGTGATCCCCTAACCCCACCTTGCTAATAGAAAATAAATTAAAGAAAAATTTGGTATAATTTATGAAATTTAAAAAAAGATATAATTTTACTAAAATTTGAAAAATTAATATAATTTCCTCTAAAAAGAAATTGCGAATATCGAAATAGAATTTTCGTTTCCCTTGTGACAAAGCGCTTTATTCAAGAGAAAAGAAGCAAAGCCGAATGCTTTAGCTAATATGGTAAGTAAAATAGTGTTCTTATTTTTTATCTCTCTTTATATGATTGATTTGATAATTATTCATATTAAAAATATTATATTCGAATATAAAAGTATTACTGATTTACTAACAAAAAATACATAAATTTGTGTTTGAAGAAAACCATTTATTATGTAATTTTGAAATTAAGTATCAAACAAATTACTTTCTCAAAATTCATTATTTACTATATAATTTTATTATATTTATTTTTTGAAATATATTAAATATATAATTTATAAAGGTTAACTCGTTTCATATCTATTTTAAAAGAAAGTAAGAGAATGTATATTTACATCTTCTCTTTAATAATTTATGAGTAATTTTGGTCCTTTCTTTATCAATTAATTTTTAATTTAGTCTGTTATTTATTTTAATTCTCAATTTGATTTTTTTAATTTTTATTCTTAATTTAGTCATTTTTTCCAATATATTTTTCATTGGGTCCCTTATAAATTTTAAAGTTAATATGTTTAATCACTTATTCCTAACTAAATAAGAAGGACAAAATGAAGAATTGATATTGGAAGAGGGTAAATTGAGAAGGAATTTATAAATAAGAAATTTAATTGAAAATAAAAAATAAATAAATAATCAAATTGAAAATCAATTAATAAATGAAAAAATAGAATGAAAATTATAATTAATAAATAACAAAATTAAAAAGGGTTATATTCAAAAATATTTATTGCATCGACTGAAAATAATAACTAATGCTTTTTTACTATTTTTCATTACAACCAATTAATGACTTTTTTGTTTTAATTTTTATGATAACATTACTTTTCATCTTTGTTTACAAAGGTATAATCAATCTTATTTTTAAAAAATTTAAAATAAATTTCTAAATATTAATACATATAAGAAATATCTTTATATTACTCTTAATATCTCATGAAACTTTATTTTAAAATATTATTTTTAAAATAAAAAAATATTTTTTAAAACAAAAGTTAAGGACAATATAAAAATACTACTTTAGTGTATGAAGATATAAAAATTATTATAAATTAATTAAAAATTTATAAAAATAAAATAAAATAATTAATCTTCTTAAAAAAGATAATACTATCATAAAATAAAATTAAAAAATAAAAAATATTAATTATTACTATCAGTTATTATAATAAATATTTTTTACTAGTGCTTTAAGAATATTAAATATGAAAATTTAATTAAAAATTAAAATAATATCAATACTTTAGTGTCAACGTTGATGTGAGTCATTGACTTGACTGATGCATGAAGGGCGGCAAACAAAATTGTTGAAATTTCTTTATTTTATAAATGAATAGATGAAAACAAAACTTTAAATAAATTAAGAAAGGTGAAATTAATTGCATCCTGCCAGCCATATGACAAGTGGTCCCCACATGAAAGCCACTTTTAGATTTCCATTTTTTTTTTTTAATTTTGTCTTTGTCGATGATTCATCAATCAATCCCGATCGTTTGTATTTAACTTTTGGTGCCTTTAAATATGGAAAAAATTGCCTTCAAAAAATATTTTTATTTATAATTGAAAAATATCTTAATTTTTTAGATTTTAAAAAATTATTAAATTTAATTTCTTTATCAAATTTTAAACTCTAAATTTAAAATACTAATATAATATTATTTTTAAAAAATAAAAAACACATTTTTTAACATGTAGGAATTTATTTTAATATTTCAGTAAATAAGAAATTAAAATAGTAATTTTGTAAAAAGTAATAGATTAAAAGTATATTTTACTTTTTAAATATGTTTAAATAAAAAATAATAAGTAAAAAAATTATTTCACCCTCTTTTCTTCTAATACTAAATAAATTGATCACCTGCCCTGAAGCAATCCATTCGCCGACTAGTATTTCTTTAATTTTTTTTTTTGTCAATCTTGTGAGTGAATTTTCACAATTTGAGATCCTTTAAAATTTTTTAATTTTAAGAGATAAATAGACGTAGAATTATTATAATGGATCCCACATATTGAGGTAGGATATATTATCAAATGAGATAAAATGAGGAAGCAATAAATTATAGAAATTCAAACTGTAATTTGTTATTAATTTAAAAGAGTAAAACATCATTTTGATTCCTTATTTTTTAATTTAGTCTCAATCTACTTCTTTAATAATTTTTAATTTTAATTTAATCTCTCACTTAATCGAGTATCAATTTAGTTTCACACTAATATAAATATTAGCAAATTTGATTCAAATTTAATTGAGAATGAGAGATTAAATAAATTAATTTTTATTTTAATGAAGAACCAAATCAAAACTAAAATTTTAAGTGAGGAACTAAAATGAAATTAAAAATTAGTGATTAATCAAATTAAGACTCAACTTATAAATAAATTATTAAAATAATATTTTATTCTGTAAACAAATAAAATCCACTTGAATAATAATTCTTTTGAAAAATATGTAAAATTTAGTTAAATAATGAGATTCACTCATTATTTATCTTTTTATAGAATTGACAAAAAAAAAAAAAGTTAAGCAGATAGATTCATTGATGGATTGCTTCTACTGATTCCTCCATTGCCTTTGTGTCAAACTGTTGGACACTATAGCCGTGAAAGTCAGAAATCTGAGCCTAACTTGAATTGAAATATTGAGAAAAGATTGTAAATTTCAACAAATATAAAGTTATTTAATTATCTTATTTAATTAAATATATAATTACAGTCATATGTTATATAAAAAAAAAGTCAAGCTTTGACGAAAATAAATTTAAAAGATGTTTCTATAATATATATACATAAAATTAAAATTTTAAAGAATTAAATGTATTTTGAATAAGAAAGACATTTAATTAATTCGTCAAAATTCAAAATAATGGATCATTACCATTTGTCTATTATATATATATATACATACTCATAAATGTATATATATATATATATATAAAGTAAACTTTGTGGGTTCCGTACAATTGATGAAAGCACGCCGTTAATCAAATCTTTAATTCCTTTATCAATGATTTTTTTCGTCTTTTATATATATATATCGAAAAAAATTTTAAATGTATAAATTTTTTGAAATTAACAAAAAAAATAATGAAGTAATTAAACACATCTTAAATTACAAATTTTTTGAAGTTTGATAATTTTTTGGAGTGAACGAACAAATTAATAAATTAATTAATCATATTTTAAATCAATAACTTTTTGAAGTTTGAAATTTTTTAAAATTAGCAAGAAATATGATGAATTAATTAATTAATTAATTGTCTTTTAAATTTTTCATTAAGAGACTATAAATATAACTTAATAATATCTAAAATTAAAGGTAGAGAAAATAATATAGTTGAATAATTTATTCAATGATTTAGATTGTCCTTTGTCATATATTATTCAAAGTTAGAGCCAAAATTAAATATGGTTCCGTCAATTTATAGAATTCCAAAATTCATCTAAAGAGCAACAATAGTAGTTATTTCATACAAAAAAGACCTTTAGATACAGTTATTCTAAAATGTATTAACATATAATAAAACAAACTAATTTCCTTTAATACCTATACAACACACGAGCAAATAAACTAGTTGTTTTAGGATTTTATAGTATCTTTCTTAATCTAATGATCATTAAGTCTATAAAATTTTGTATAGTAATTACATAAAATTATCTACAAATGACTTTTAATATTTAACATAAAAATAAATAAATATGTTTTTTTTTTTGGTATAAGGTGGGTCCAAAAGCTTAATTTATTGAATTTTTTTTAAGCATGTATGGAGTTTTTCTAAATATATTATATAATCATAATATACTTTTGTTAGGAAAGATTTATACCAATCATACTTCATTGATTTTATACGCATAATATATCTTTAATGTAATTAGGTTAGATTCATCTTTTTAACCAACTAATTACTAGATTTGATAAAAAATCAAATTTTAGATTTTATGTTATATTAAAATTTTAATTTCTAAATTCCAAATATTTTAAGATTTACAAAATTCAGGTTTATTACATGATCTATGATCAAAATAGCAAGTCTATTGATCCCATGTCTATACAAAGTAAAATTTTTTGTGGAACTATAAAAGTGATTGCATTCGTGTAATCACTATATGACATATTAAGAAGAAGATACGTAGCAGTAACATGTCAAAATATGTTAATTGTATGCAAACATAAAATAATATATTGTATTTATATTTAACCCCAATATTTTAAAAATTTTATATTTGAACCTAATTTTTTTGAATTTTCAATTCACCACATTTACTTTTTATTTTCTAGTAACTCCTACAAAAACATTAGTTTATAAATTTATTAACTCATTCATGTACTTCCTTTATTTTTTTTAATAACTCTCAAAATATCCCTAATTTATCTTTATTTCCAATTTACAAACTATTTTTTGTGGCGATTATTAAGAAATAAAAAGAATAAGGACAAATTGAATTTTTTTTAAAAAAAATTGGGTTCATAAATAAAATCTAAAAAATATTAGAGTTAAAATAAAAATATAACAAATTATTTTAAATTAATATATAGTGACACATTATAACTATGTGCCTTTCTTTTAGTATGTCACATAATAATTATATTGATGCAATCATTTTTATAATTGCATGACATGATGTACAAGAACCCTCACTTTAAATTGGGCATGCATGACTAGTGCTACAAAACATAATTAAAATCCTAATTTTTTTTTTCTTCACAACTAAACATTCCAAAATATAATTGAACATAAAATAGCATTGATTTTGCTGATGGTGTAAAGATTGTTAGAGAGCCTTGCTTTAAGTGTGAATATGTTAGAGTCAATCTTGTAGTTGCAACTGAAGTGAGGCATGAGCTATATTCTTTCTGTTATAACTGATGAGAATTCCTGATGTATATATATATATATTTATATATATACAAATGTTATGCTAATAAAGAGATGAGTTCAATGGAATCAGATTTAGTTATATTTTTCTAGTCTTTATATTTCTACTATGGTATTAGAGTTGTACAATCAGCCTTGCAGTCATGGAGTCATCTTCTACTTCAACAAATTTGCTAACCTCTTTAGCAAAAGTTTCTAGAACAATTGCGCTTAACCTTCTGATCACCATCAAGCTTGACAAGAATAATTACTTGTTATGGAAATAGCAAATTATGGTAGCAATTCGAGGACACAAGCTTTAAAAGTTCATAGAAAAACAATAACCACCACCTCCAAAGTATAAATCTGTTGAAGAACAACAAGGTAAAATCTCTGTTGAATATTTGGCTTGGGAAAAGCACAACTAACTGCTACTTTCTTGGCTTTTATCTTCCATGTATGAGTTTATGCTTACAAGATTAGTCATATGTGAAAGAACTAGTCAAGCGTGGGAACGAATACAAGACTTCTTTGCTAGCCGCACAAGAGCTAAAGTTTGTCAATATAAAATAAAGTTAAGAAATACAAAGAAAGATACTCGATCCATTTCTAAATATCTATTGCACATCAAAGCATTAGTTGATGCATTAATTTCGATTGAGAGCTCAATTTCAGAAGATAAACATGCTGAAATTATTCTGGAAGGACTTTCATATGATTATGATGCTTTAGTTACTCTTATCAATACACAAAAAGAGCCCTATACTATTAAGGATATTGAGTCACCCTTAATAACTCAAGAAATAAGAATTGAAAAGAATTTGAAAGCTGCACAAGGAGAACCTATTACAGTGAATATAACTAGCACTGATTAGATAAGCAAAGCAAACTATATTGAAGAAAATAATAGAACTTAGAATGAGTTTCATCAAAATTATTTTAGAAGTGGAGGATAGTACAAAGGATCTCGCAGAAGATATAGAGACAATGGAGGACGAAACAATAATGGTGGAAGATTTAGTGTTTTTTGTCAAGTTTGTGGAAAGGGAGGTCATCCAGCCTCTAATTGTTTTTATAGATTTAATATCACATATCCACCTCAGTCTCAATATCAACCAAATTTTCAACATCAGTACAATCAATAATCACATTATACTCATCCACAACAATTTGGTTCTGCATGAATTCTTCCTCTCTTTATGGATCTAGTTATCCAAATATTCAAGCTTTTTCTCTGAATATTGCTGTAGTTCAGCCAAAGCAGAAGTACTTTTTAAAAGATTTTACTGTAAATCATGCTATATCATCACCAACACTTAAATTTACACATGATTCAAGCTAGTTTCCTAATTTAGGTGCTTCAAATCATGTTACTCCATTTGCATCAAACCTAATGAATAACAAACAATACACTGGTAGAGAACAAGTTTATGTTGGCAATGGAACAGGTTTACAAATTAATCATTTTAGGCATTCATTTATACTCCACCCACAACATCCGCAAAACCTCTTTTACTTCCCAACCTTCCTTTATGTACCAGATATTACTAAGAATTTAATTAGTGTGTCTCAAGTTGCTTGAGACAACAAAGTATTTTTTGAGTTTCATCCCTTTTCTTGCTTTGTCAAATCTCAGGACAACAAGAAAGCGTTACTGGAAAGGAGAGTTAGATCAGATGGTCTATACATCTTTAATTTGCTTCAATACAGCATCAATCCTAGAATAATATTCAACATTCAAATAACAATATAGTCAATCTCACATTTACTTCATTCAAAGCTAGCATAATGCCATCATCTATTGTTACTTCAGAAAATCCCAATTCTTCTGTTTTGAATTCTTAAAATGATAGTTACTTTGTTAAGTCTATTTCTATCAATAATACATATACTAGTTTAGAATTTTATCTTTGGCACTGTAGATTAGGACATTCTAATCCATCTACTATTGCACAAGTACTAAAAAGTTGTAACATCAAGTGTCAGAATAAAGAGTTATTTCCTCTTTGCATTGGTTGTTGCTATGGTAAAACTTATAAGCTACCTACTGCTGCATCATCCAATGTTTATAAACAGCCTCTTGAATTGATCTACTCAGATGTGTAGGGTCCTGCTCTATACTCATCTACTCATGGATCCTTATACTACATAGCTTTCGTAGATGCCTTTTCTAGATTCACATGGCTCTATCCTATCAAAAGAAAATCGAAAGCTTTATCTTGTTTTATCAAATTCAAAAGCATGATAGAACTTCAATTAAATTAAAAAATAAAGACTTTACAAACATATTCTAGTGGTGAATTTTGTTCATTCATATCATTCCTTATTGAGCATGGTATTCTACATCATTTCACTTGTCCATATGCTCATTATCAAAATGAAACTATTGAAAGAAAACAGAGACATATAGTGGATACTGGATTAACATTGTTATCACTTGCTGGACTGCCACTAAAATTCTAGGAAGATGCATTTTTTAAAGTAGTTCATCTTATCAATTGCTTATCTTCATACTCTATTCAAAATGAAATACCATACACTAAACATTTTCAGCGAGACCCTGATTACAAAGCCTTGGAAGTGTTTGGTTATGCATGTTTTCCTTTGCTTAGACCTTATAACAATTACAAATTCTTCTTTCATACCTTAGAATGCACCTTCCTTGGATATAGTTCTCTACAAAAGGAGTATAAGTGTTTTGATTCAAATGGTAGAATTTATTTTTCTCAGGATGTTACCTTCAATGAACTTCATTTTCCTTTCAAACATAGTACTTCATCTTCTGTCTCAACCAATTCAAATATTCCTTGTGTATAATCTCATATACCTTTTTGTATTTATGATACACAAAATGCTAATTAGAAAAATGGTTATATTTTACCCACATTTAATTATGTTTCTTTATATTAGTGTTGTGCAGGTACTTCAAGAACTTTTGGTGTTGTAACATCTTTACCAGATCAACCTCAGAATTCTACATTAGCAGCACTTAATGAGTGTAACAATACACCTATTATAGTTGTTTCTCTTAACATGCAGTTATTTCTCTTGTAACTTCTCGTAGTAGTGATAACTAGATTGTACAACTTAAAGGCCTTATTCAAACATATGATGCAGAACTATATGATAATAGTGTTGTTATTGTTAGTCAACAGATTTCTATAGTTGAGTATGATGCTTTTTAGTCTAACAAGTCTACTCGTTTTTCAAATACTCATCCTATTATAACCAGGGGAAAGTCTGGTATTTTCAAGCACAAGGTTTTACTCACTAAAACTTTACCTTCTTCTCATTCAGTTGTAAATCTTGATCCTAACTGGAAATGTGCTATGATTGATGAATATAATGCATTGATGATAAAAAACACTTGGACTCTTACATCCTTACCAGAAAACAAACAAGTCATAGGGTGTAAATGGGTGTTTAGGGTGAAGGAGAATTTTGATGGAACAATTAATAGGTATAAAGCTAGGTTAGTAGCTAAAGGCTACCATCAACAACAAGGGTTTGATTTTATAGAAACTTTTTCCCCTGTTGTGAAGCCTACAACTATAAAAGCTTTGCTCTCAATTGCTGTTACTAATTAGTGGGGAATTTATCAAATTGATGTCAACAATGCATTTCTTCATAGAGAGCTTGAAGAAGAGATATATATGGAGCAGCCACCAGAGTTTGAAGTTAAGGATAAGACTTTAGTTTATAAGCTTAATAAGGCATTGTATGGTTTAAAATAGGCTCTAAGGGCATGGTTTGAAAAGTTAAAAGTTACTTTGTAGAAATATGGCTTTGTTCCAAGTAGATGTGACCCTTCATTGTTTATTTATGCAACTTAACATAGTAAAACTTCTATTTGATATATGTTGATGATATTCTAATCATCATAAGCAATAAGGGTTATATTGACAAGTTGAAAACACAACTCAATTCAGAGTTTGCATTGAAGGATCTTGGTGAGCTGAATTATTTCTTAGGAATTCAAGTGGAAAAATCTGTAGATGGAGGACTATTTTTGTCACAAAGGAAATACATCAAAGATCTTTTGGAAAAGGAAAAAATGGATAATTCAATAAGTTTGCCAACACCTATGACATTAGGTTTAAAGCTTTCAAAACATGGTAGCAATTTTATGGCAGATCTTCAATTGTATCAATCAATAGTTGGAGCACTTCAGTATGTAACCATTACAAGGTCTGAGATTTCTTATAGTGTTAATAAAGTGTGGTAGTTTATGCATCAACCTTTAGAAGAACACTAGAAATCTGTCAAAACATATTCTTAGATACTTGAATGGTACTCAATCCTTTAGTTTACATTTGAGTAAGTGTGATAGTCTCAGATTAAATAGGTTCTTGGATGCTGATTGGGGAAGTAACCTTGATGATAGAAGGTCAAACTCAGGTTCTTGTATTTATCTAGGGAAGAATTTGGCTTCTCAGGGAGCAAAGAAACAAACTCTTGTAGCAAGGTCAACAATAGAAGTAAAATATCAAAGTTTAGCAAATATAATGCAGAGATTATGTGGCTAAAAACTTTGTTACAAGAATTTCAAATGATTGAAACTAATTTGGCACCAATTGTTTACTGTGATAATTTGAGTACGATTTTACTTTCACATAATCGAATGCTGCATAACAAAACAAAACATATGGAACTATATTTGTTTTTTGTTCGTGAGAAGGTTGCAACCAAATAGCTCATTGTAGAACATGTTCCTTGTATTGGTATGGTGGCTGACATTCATAGAAAGTCACTACCAAAAGCTAGATTCATGTTTTTAAGGGATAAACTTAAAGTCTCATAAAATTGACTCTAAGTTTAAAAGGAAGTGTTAGAGAGCCTTACTTTAAGTGTGAATCTATTAGAGTCATGAAATGAGGCATGAGTTGTATCCTTTCTATTATAATTAATGAGAATTACTTATGTATATATATATATATATATATATATATGAGTGTTATGCTAATAAAGAAATAATCATGAGTTTAATGGAATCAGTTCTCTGTTTCTAGTCTTTATATTTCTAATAAAGACAAATATATTTTTAGAGATGAGTGATAATAATATATTTTTGAGACCTTAATTATGACATAATTAATAATTAAATATTAAATAATATTTTAATAAAAAGTCATGTGTGTAATAATTAATAAGTTTAATAATAATAATAAATCTATTAAAAATAAAATATTAATTTATATTTAATAATTAATTACATTATAAATAAGAGATATAATCTCGTGAAAAAGCATATAATCATAACTCTTCATAGATTGAATGTTTACTCCAAGCCTCCATTTTTTGGTTCCTGTAGTTATGATAATGTCCTACATTTTTTATGAGCTTAGTGGTTACAATTGTTGATGTTTGGAGATTAGTTTCCATTGTTATTATCTTATGCTTTGGATATATTTTCTTAACTCGTGTTGACTATAATTCTTAATATCTTGTACTGATTATATTATGAGTTGTCATTTCATCTACTGCTTTTAAAAATATTTCCTTGGATTTTATATGTATTTTGAAAGCATCTTTAACCTTAAGTCACTTCAAATTATTAAAAGTTTGTAGCCAGGTTTGCTTTACAAATATGTGGTTTCGTTTTATGTTTAATTTTTTTTAAAATTAATTTTTTCTTTTAAGTTTTTGTTTGCACAAAATTAAAAAATAATTGTTTTTACATTGAATGAATTATATATACAACAAAAACTAATTTTCAAATAAAAATTTTTAATTATAAATTACATTTAACCAAAATTAATTTTAAAAATCAAGTTAACTCAAAATTACATTAGTCTAATACCAATTCAAATATACACTAAGTAATTTGGGAAACAATTAAAGTATAACTGCTCACTCAAATTTGATACTAATACTAGCAAGTAGCAACGCAGAGTCCATAAATGTCACCGTTCTATCATCATATTAATTCTCGATGAAGAAAACCCTATCCTTATGGTTTATGTTGCCAATTAATTTCTAATGCCAGTATAGAAATTGGGTTGTGTGCTAAATAGTAAAAAATAAGTAAAATAAAAATAATGATAATAATTAAACTAAGGTTTAAACAAAATTCAAAAAGTACAAAATTGGTTTCTTAAGTTTGTATGTTGTGACAATTTAATTTATTGTAAATTAATTATGATAAATTAATTCTTTCTAAATTTAAATTTGTACAAAAATTAGTTCTTTCCTTTGAATTAATGAAGATTGATTTTGTATGAAATAGAATTCATGAGAAATTGATTTGTTATAATCAATTTATAAAGAATCAAATTGTCATAAAGTATAAAAAGTAGAGGATTGATTTAATACTTTTTTCAAACAAAATTAATTTGAAATTCATAAAATATTGAACAAATACTTAGAATAGTTAGGAATACTAAGAGAGCCAAAATCTAGAGAGGATGAGAGATTTATAAAGTAGGTTGTAACTAGAAACTGAACATGCCTAGACTATAGAACAAAACTTTTAAATGATTATCAAAACTTTTTAAATTTGATAAATTACTTATAGGGATATTTTGGTTAAATTAAGCATAATTTTAACTTAATTTTTTGTTGGAGAGAAAATAAATATAATGTATATTTTGATTTTATAAGAAAAGAAGATGTATTTTCAAAACACGAAAAACTGGTGATGTAAGTTAAGTAATTCTCAACAAGAAAAAATTTATGGGGATAAGAACCTTTTGGCCTTTCAATTATAAATTTTAATATCAATTTAGTGTTTCATAAATTCGTAGCCTTAAAACAGTTCGTTCAAAATGCTGTACAAGTTTCTTCGTTTTAATACTATGTGGGATCATATTATTTTAGTGAGTTAAAAATTTTTGAAAGGCTATTTTGATACAATAAATATGTGAAAGATTAAATAAATATTAATCCAAAAAGTAAAAAACCAAAATAGTCATTTTCTCATAATTTATCCAAAAAATTATGAATAGAATACTTTGACTTTGGACTTATTTTGGAAATCTATATTACTTATTAAGTTTTAAAATTAAGACTTTAATCATTTTTAAATAATGATATTTAGCAAGAGTTGTTAGCTAAGACATTACACGTTAATCAACGGCTAAATTCACTGGTCAAATAAAATGCTATTGATTAATTGTAACTTCAACGTCAAGTGTATTTTTAAGAAATTGAGAATGATAACAAACATGTTTTCTAGATTTAAAAACAATTTGTTGCAGTTCTTAATCAATATTTTTTAGAGATTCAACAATCGAAGTTTATCATATTGCTAGCTTTTAACATCTTAAATGCAAGAAATGGTCATTCATATATATATATATATATATATATATATATATATTGAAAGAATTAAATGATTTGAAAAAAAAAGAGAGAATGAAATGATAATATATTTTTTGAAATATCAAATTCATATTATGTTTTTAAATAATTGAGGATGTTTACAGAAATTAACGTTAAATTCATGGATATTACTCAGTAACAAATTATTTCAAAGTAATATATATATATATATATATATATGTATGTATGTATTTATGTATGTATTCATCAATTATATACAAAAATAGCTACTTTTTTAAACACATTTTTCTTATATAATTATTGAACTTAGAAATAAATATAATTGTATATATAATTATATTTAGCAATTCACAAGATTAATGTTGTGTAAAAGTTTTTATAATCTTGTATTCTAATATATTATACTTTTATATTCAAATTATTCAAATAACTTAGCAAATAAGGTAAGATAATATGGAATTCATACATTTGAAGTTTAATTACAATTCAGTTAATAAGACATATTAAATTAAATATTTAAATTATTTATAGTTGTTAGATTAATTTTTTTTTATAAAATTATCAATTTCTATTCATAAAAATTATTTAAATCAATAACTTAGTTTTAAATTCACATAATTAAACTTCTATAATTGTCTAACGTTAATGGTTAGATCAATCCCACTTTGCAACGTGGATATATTTCCATAACAACAGTGATTGCTGGTTACTTTAATTGGAAGGTGAGTTTTTTATAGCATTGGTAAGAGATTATTCATTGTATATAATAAATAATTTTTTATTAATAAAATTATTTTTATAAATATTTATTATTATTTATAGTGAGTGTAATAATTAATTTAAAATTTTTTTTGTTACTTTAATAAAAAAGGCAAGTACTCTTGAGGGATTAAATATTGGTTATCACACATAATAAATAATTTTTAATCAATAAAATTAATTTATAAATATTTATTAATATTTTTAGTAAATAAAATAAATATATTTGAATTAATTTTATTAATTAAAAATTATTTATTATATATAATAAATAATTTTTAACTAATATAGATTCTTAAACAAAAACCCTACTAAAAAATAAATCAGGAGTAATTGTCACTTTAAACAAGGTCAGGATGATAACTTGGAAAATTAATTTCTTTAATGGGTCAGTGACGTGATCGGACAATGATCGCCAAGGAGTTGTAATATTTTAAAGGATAATTTATATTTCTTGTCCCTTATAGTTTTATTTAATTTTTACTTTAGTCCCTATAATTTAATAATTTAAATTAATTTTTTTTATCAAATTTTATTAATATAACTAATTATATATTTTTAATATTACAAATATATAAAATTTATACCAACAAAAAAATTAAAGTAAACAATAAAATAAAATTAATTAACATACATGATAAAATATTAGTAAAAATAAAGTAATAAATGATTTAAATCATGAAATATAATTATAATTTTTAAATCAGAAGGACTAACATAAAAATTGAGTGAAACTATAAAGAGAAAAAATAAATTTTTCCTATACTAAAGCGTAGTCAACTAGACTGGCTACTGCAACTTTGGTCGCTACTAAGGTGATGGCTGATGACGAGGAGCATCTATCTCTCGCGTTGTAGTTTTGCTTGTCATCTCTCTGTCTCTTTCTCTCTCACATGTACAGTGATCATTGAGCTGAAATAATCTCTCTCTCTCTCTCGACCCAATTTCACCGTCTCTCACTGCCTCGGAGTT
This sequence comes from Delonix regia, assembly GCA_037074485.1. Taxonomy (NCBI): domain Eukaryota; kingdom Viridiplantae; phylum Streptophyta; class Magnoliopsida; order Fabales; family Fabaceae; genus Delonix; species Delonix regia. The sequence continues at coordinate 37,056,473 of CM073457.1, read as the reverse complement.
CCAATGGCATCAGTGACGGAAGCAATGTTTCCGTACAGAACAATGGCGGAAGAAGATTCTACTTCCACCTCTCCTTCTCCTCCTTCTTCGGAACTGGAGTGGAATCCATCAGATGCTGTAATATTCGTCGGGCTCAGTCTGGCTTTGGGAATTGCTTGTAGGCATGTTTTGCGTGGCACCAGAGTCCCGTACACAGTTGCTTTGCTCATTATTGGCATTGGCCTTGGATCATTAGGTTCGCTTTCTGATAATTCATGACAAGATTATGCTTCTTTCTTTCTTTTGTAATAGATGTTGTTTTCCCTGTTTGGCTTTCAGAACTAATGATTACTGGATTTGAAATTTTCTCTGTAAAATATATATATTTTTTCTCTGGGTCGTTATGAATAACTGAAGGTTGAAAACAATGAAGTATGAAATTGGTGCAATAAGGTTCTGGTAAGTGTTAGACGTTTGATCGAGTTGACGTGCTGTATAAGGATGTGGAGTGAAATTATGCAGTTACCAGTTTTCCAGTGACATGTGGAAGCCAAAATAGATCAAAGAGAGAAAAAAGAAAAACCCAGATGATCATGGACTTCGATCTTAGTTTTTCTTTAATATGTTATTGGTGACTTTGGAGAGTAGATTTCATATAATTATGCAAAGTAGGGATCAATTTTTCATTCTGTAATTCCTGAAACTGAAAAATAGGTAACAGATGTGTGAAATACCGAATACATTATTTGTAGATCCACATCAAGTTCTTTATAATTGATCCAACTTAGTCTTTCCTTTTTATAAGGAATAATTCTCTTTGTCCTCTGTACATTCTAGACTTAATTCTGAAAGAAGAGGTATTACGGAATATTTCTTTTTCTTCATCCTCTATGCAATCTTCAGTTATTTCTAAAATTGCTTTGCTGCAGCTTCTCATTTTTCAATCTCTACTTCTTCGTGTCTTAGAAATTTTCTTTATATGGCTTGATCTGTTACCTTATTTTACTTTTGTTTATATTTCTTGGGTGCAAGCCACGAGTGGTCTTCTATTTGTGATTTAAAAGAAGTTTACTATAAAATTTCCTGTCAAAAACTTCAGATTTTGGATGCCAACAATCCTAGTTCCTAAAAATGTGACATTTTAAGCTCTGACCAAGGACTATGAATAGATAAAACATAGTACAGAAAATTTATGCATGCAATATTTGGATTCATAAGAAAAAGAAGAATATGTGATTGGACAAGGGGCATATGTAGGTTATGCCGCTAAGATGATGGTAGTAAAGACAGAATGAATGATATGGTCATTACTGTCGCAAGAAGTGCAACACTAATACTATAATACAAGTTTGACAAAATTTTCATGTGATCTTAAGTAAAAGTAATAAAGTCCATCTCTCCAAAAATTATGGGAGTCCATTATACCAAATAAATGATTTCCAGAGAGTCATGTCTCAAATTACTTAGTATGCTAGTTTCTGTATTAATTTTTCAAATTATCCGGTTAAATTATCATGGCAGCATTCTTAACTGATTATCATATATATTTATAACGCTTAACTAGTTCTCTTTTGTTTCATGCTTTGGTCCATTAGAGGCCCCTTAGGTCTACAGACATCTTAAAACTTTCCACTCTAAATGTGGCACTTCCAGATTTCTTCAGGATGTTGAGACAAGCTACTCATTTTTCCCTTGATAAATTACCATTATACACTTCTGCAAATGAGCTTGTGTTGTGTTTCATGGTTTTACCTATTCTTACAATTACAAGTAAGTTGACTGATCAGCATTGGACATTTCAACAGAATATGGTACTCATCATCGACTGGGAAAGGTTGGCAATGGAATTCGTCTTTGTAAGTTTGATCCATATTTCATTCTATTTATTTCAAGACCCTATGTACATGCCAAAGAAAATACTTTTATAGATTTTGCAATTAGAATATGATTTTAACTTAAGCATCTTTGGTCTTTACTGCTCATTGTTCAAAATATTTAGAGATTAGTCATTTATATATGCAGGGTCAAACATTGATCCAGATCTTCTGTTAGCTGTTTTTCTTCCTGCCCTCCTTTTCGAGAGCTCATTCTCAATGGAAGTTCACCAAATTAAGGTTTCATTGCTCTGCTTTTTCTTAGAGCACATACATGGTTGTATTTAGATTTACAATATGATAGTCTCGTACTATTGTATTTCTCCCTGTTTCATACGTGCATTCATGCAATGGCCTATTGTTATATGATCATCTGCAGGAACATCCATTCAATCTGTTGTGCATACTTCCATACATAAACCCTCACCTATATATAAGTAATTTATACATTAATTGCATACTTTCCTAAATTTAACTTGAAAAACTTTAGTGCATCTTTATTTGTTTGATTTCTAAGTTCTATGAAACCCCTATGTTGTCATTAATAACAAACAAATAGGGAGAAAAGAAGTATGGATCACTTTATTAAAAAGAAAAAGAGAAACAACTCTGAGCAATTAAGGCTTGAAGTGTGGACAAAGCACCTGTACCCTCTTGTCTTGACATTTAATTTAATTAGGGGAACGGAGGTGGCAGAGAATGAAGTGTTTAACTCTTGGTTGAAGTGGCTTTGGTACTATGTCAAGAACCAAATCAATCTAGGAGCTTAAGCTATAAGGTGCAGACCCAGGAGTGACTTTTGTCTTTTGACATTACGCATCATAGACGAGAAAAAAGTTTCACTGTGGATTGCCACTTTCTAGTGCTGTGAATAGTACTTGAAATAGTAACACTAGGGTTTGATGGAAATATCTCTAGGAGGATGGTGAAGGGTTTTACAATTGGCAATAGGAAAATGGCAGGTATTGAAGTACCAAATACTAAATTCATGTAGTGAAGCACTTCTGCTTTAGAACCTAAACCTTCTATGGCCTATCCTCAGGACTGGTCATTAGTGCAAGGCAGTAAATGAACCCATCCTTCTTATCTTCCAAAGACATAAATTTGTTTCAAAATGTCCCACCTAGCCATGTTCCTGAACTCTATGCTTCTCAGCAATTCATTAGCATCTTCATTTTCCTTGGCTGTATCTTTTATTTTGTTTTATTGGCTTGCTATTTGTTAACTGGCCTTCTTCCAACTAAAATGACAATCAATATTCTCTTCCTCACTCAATAAAAGGGAAGAGGGTGGGGGGAAGAAAAGCACTTAAATGAATGAAATGAGTTTTCTGATTTTTGAGGGATCTTCTACAAATTTCAGCCCAAATTTTGCATATTTTCTTTTTTATGTATCATTTTAAATGTGATAAGAAGTGGCTATCTTATATGATTGATTACTGACATTCTAATTTGGAACAAGGAAAATGGAAGCCTTGACAAAATTGATGTTGGTGCTATAATGCTATAATATAATGAAGTTATTAACTGCTCTGGGTTGCTTTACCAGCTGCACTTTGTCTAATTTCGTTTTCTATTTTGAATTTTGCCAGAGGTGCATTGTACAAATGATATTACTGGCTGGCCCAGGTGTTTTGCTCTCGACGTTCTGTCTTGGATCTGTTTTGAAGGTACATGAACCTGTGTGTTTTGATTTCATGTTTCATCTTGCATGTCATTTGTTTATCAATTTTTGTCATATTGCAGCTCACTTTTCCATATAACTGGAGCTGGAAAACATCACTATTGCTTGGGGGACTTCTGAGTGCAACTGATCCTGTAGCAGTTGTGGCTTTGTTGAAAGAGCTTGGTGCCAGCAAAAAACTGAGTACAATAATTGAAGGCGAATCCTTGATGAATGATGGGTAACCAATTTTAGATGATTTCACTCTTCTAAATTACTTCTTGTTTCTGCATGTGATGATTTTATGTCCTTTGCATCTTTTGTTTTTAAATGTGCCTACTTTTTCTGTCCAGGACGGCAATTGTGGTTTATACACTATTTTATCGGATGGTCCTTGGGGAGAGCTTCAATTGGGTGGCCATAATCAAATTTATATCACAAGTTTCTCTTGGAGCGTAGGTTTCACCTACTTCTATATTGCAGAAATGGCAAAATTTCATCTTGCTTATATAATTCTTTCCTTGGTCCAGTGTAGGAATTGGTCTTGCTTTTGGAATAGCATCTGTTTTGTGGCTTGGATTTATTTTTAATGATACAGTGATAGAGATCACTCTAACACTTGCTGTTAGCTATGTTGCTTACTTCACTGTAAGTTGCTTTTCAGTCTTGGATGCGTGTTTTAGTAAGTTGAGATGTTATATATGAGTTATGAATATACAAGGGAACAAAATGAGGTAGATATGTGCTCATTTATGTCAGAAAATTTTGGAAACCAGAATGAACTCCTCCATGCACTACATCTTTTCACAACTCTTGCTCTGTTGAAGTGCTCATGGCTTCAAGCCCCTGAGCTGTAATCATTTTAGCTAGGCTTATGTCAGGAAAAGCAGGGAGAGCAAAAGTTAGGGAGAAAACTAAGAAAACATGCAAAATGTGTATTATTGGAAGTGTTCACAATTTGATAATGCCCAACGTACCCTAAAATATAGTTGCAGGGTTGTTTTTATCCAAAATTTGACTGTTAACTTTTTTCGTTTGCTAGACAAGCTGAAATAGTTCCATTTTCTCTACTGCATGGTTTCTAGATTCAAATTGCAAACCCTAGAGACTCTTCTCATTTATGACAGAGGACACACCAACATTTGCCAAGTCTTAAATACCATCATGCATGCCATAGCTGTATTGTGGGAATTACAGTTAGATTACCTTTCCCAGGACTCTCGTACGCTATTGATTTTAATAAATAACATAAGCTGTGCTATGAGAGTAATTTTTTTCCCTTCTCCCTTTGCCCTAGGTTTGATTTCTTCTTTAGAAGCCTCACTTATAAACTAAGAAGCACAAATATGCCAAAATAGGATGTTTATCCGTATCAGACATGTATAAGATAGAATACGCAATACAATACATTTGCATATCTGATATGATACGTGATATGATACAACCACATAGGATACAATTTTATATTTGCACGATACATTTTGAAATATGCTGAAATGGAACCAAAGCAGTGTTGAAATATTTCCATCCATCTTTTTATTAGCTGTGACGCCATTTTATCATATTTTTCTACCATATTTCACCAAGTTCTTGAGTTCTTTTGTTTATTGTCATCATCTACCTAGGTCTACCATAAAGTCTATTATTGTCTTCCTCTATCACATGCAATATTTGGCTAGGGATCAAATAGAAGTTTGATATACTTATCTGAATATATATATGTGTGTGTGTGTGTGTGTGTGTGTGTACACACCAGTATTTGTATCTTAAAATTTTAAAAATTTTATATTTGATGTATTGTATTTTGTTGTATCTAATATAGATACCTATATCAGTGCTTCCTAGCTTATAAATTTAAAAACCTAGCCATTCTCTTCATAGCCAGATTATTCAGAAGTTTGTGGGCATCAAGATGTTTCATTTTGTTTGTTTAAGATGCCGTTTGTGATCGTGAATTCTTAATATAATATTCTTTCAAATTGGGTATATATGGTAACTTAATCCCAGCTGAATTTAATTTGTTTGTCAGTTCTTGGTAATTGGTAATTGGTATGTAATACTTCATGTTGTGTTCAACCATATCTAATTGAATTCAAATTTATGGACTAGGGCTGCTTTTAAATTGCTTCCATCTTGTGTATAAAAAAAATTAATGGCCATTTTTCTCTGATAGGCTCAAGAGGGTGCTGATGTTTCTGGTGTTTTGACTGTGATGACACTGGGGATGTAAGTTGAACTTATACAAAGTGTCTTTATCATTTGGGCTGTAGGCATCTTTTTATTGAAACTGTTGTACAGGTTTTACTCTGCAGTTGCGAGGACAGCTTTTAAGGGTGATGGACAACAAAGCTTGCATCACTTTTGGTACGGGTTATGCTTGTATTATGCATATATCAATTAGAGTGGCATGTTTCACTTGTTGTAAGCTTAAACTGTCTCTGTGGCAAGATTTTTATGTTTATTATTAAATTTCAATTGACTTTCATTTGAAGGTCAGTACAAATATAAGAGAAAGTGGCTTTCTAGTGAGATCTTTCCTCACAGTATGGACTATGGAAAGGGTTGTTTTGTTTTGGATTGCCTGTAGGTTTCATGTTTCAGCTGATGGTTTTTTAAGGAGTCGCATGATGAAATTGCCAAGGGACTGAAGAGTTCTTTTGAGCTAATGTTTCTTTTTCTAATTATACTTTAACTTTTTAGAATAGGACATTTACTTATCCTACTTTATAATTTATGGGCCAATCTTTAATGTGAAGTGAAAGAAAACATATTGTTTGATTTCAATTTCCAATCCTATTGCTCTTATTTTATTGTTGATCAGCATACCTACTCTGTAAAAGTACATCTATTACCTATGAGCATAGTATTTTGACTATGTAGTTGAGACTTGAGGGCCATACTGTAGTACAGGAAGGGAAGGAAGTAATAAAGGCAATTTATAGGGGCCAAAAAGTGGTAAAAGAAATCTTTCAAGTAAGGATTAGGATTAAAACTATATTTAATCTAATGAGGTGGCATTTGGCTCCTAGAATTGGACTCAGACTTTGGGGTATGAAATGGAATGGGGCCTTTCTGCTCCAATTTATTGTTTGTTGTGTCATTTAGAGGGGTTTCCCTATTTCACTAAGTAGGCCTATCACTCTTATACTTGCTTGTTTGTCTAGGATTGCCTTTCTAAATTTTGTTTCTACTTTTGGATTCTTGTTGGAATTGCTGATAGGATGGAGAATATTATGTGAGATTTCCTTTCGTGATGATAAGAAAGAACATTTGGTATGTCATGACATATATGTCAAGAAACCTATCCATTACTCAAAATTAGGACTTACAAATAAGTGGATTCCTAAAGGAATAGGAGTATATGAAAGTTCAGGAGTGTTATAGTTATCTTTTTTCATTATCTTTAGTTTATCTTGTAGTTAATCTATAATTCTGAAATTTTTAACTATCACAAACATGTGACACAATACTACTCAAACACGTTAACACGACAAACTTCAAAAAATGTTTGGGGGTGCAAGCCTTCCCATTCATCCTATATTTGTTTTACCCAGATAGTCCTTGTAGAGAAACAATGAATATTATAAATGGGAGTTACTGATTACTTGGCTAGGCACCTTGTATGTCTATGATAACAAATTAGGTTATATACATGGGTTAGTGCATTCAGTGCAAGTTCAACCCCCAAATCACTAACACTGTTGGAAAGCCCATGTTGTTTCTAAAACTTACAGAAATTGCTTACTAAAATTAGGCATCTTTTAAAGTTCATTTCGTTTAGAATTATATTCTTTTAGACATTTTGTTCGAGTTTTGATAAGGATTATTTTAGTTTTGGATATGTTAGGATAAAATTGGTTTAAGTATTCTATTTTGATTAGGATATGATTAATATTAGATAACAGCTTTTAGTTGGAGTAGGAATTTGCTCTTCTTTTTCTCTTTATGTACACATTACTCCTTGAATTATTACATGGTCTTAGAGCCCTCATGGCCAGTATCCTCTATTTACCCCAATTTAGCCAAGATGTGGTCACCCATTTCGAGAAGACAGAGGCCTTTCCTGAAATTGCTACATAGACCAGTGATTCAAAATCATACTGGGTTGGTCAGGCCCACTAGATTTAGGTACAACCATACTAAATACAGTGATCCATGACAAACCTAGCGCGAGAATGATGTTAGGAAGGCTGGTCATCTCTTTCTGGGCATGCTGATATGCTTATCGGAGGCTAGAGCATCCTCACCTGTTGGTGCATGAAATGCAAATGGAAATTAAGAATCGAATTATGGTGGAGCATCTAAAGTGTTATGGCGTCATCTCTATCGAGGATACTTTGATTGGTGGGATTTGAGGCTAAATGGACTGTCTATGGTCCAGAAGGATCTGGACAGAAAATATTCTGGTCATTAGAAAAGGGTTAAAAGTAGAAATGGGAAGGAAAAAGGATACTGGGGCTCTAATGGAGAAATGAGGGGGCTAGAGGTAAAGGTAAAGTGGTCAAAACTTCTGCACTATAAGTGGAAACAATAGAAGGCCTACTTTTGATGCTTTGATACCATGTAGGGAAGCTAAAATTATTCTTGATGCAAGTTACTGATTTTCTTAGCCAGACACCTTTCATGTCTATTTTATTACTATAAATTAGGTCAAGTACAAAGGTAAGTACACGTATTGCATTGCCAACCCACTATTCAGTGATGCAATTATTTCTACTAGCATTAACTTACTCAAATTATTCTCAGTTCTAACTTCTACTTCAGTTTGGTTTACATGTGAACCCATCTGTCAGATTTTCTCCCTATCTTTTCTCTAGCCATCACTATACATCGTAAAACTGATGTTCTTATCCAGAGGTTGTGTCCTATTCCAACCACAAATCTGGCTGCTTTTCAGTTTTACTATGCAAAATTCTCTGGCAGTGGTGTTTTCCAATAGTTGTGTTTCACTCCAGCCTCTGTGCTAGTTGGTTTTTTACCACCCCACCTCTGAGACTTTTTTTTGGTTCTTACCTAGCTTCTTTGGTTTGTTTCTTGGTCCTTTCTTGTGTCTTAATGCTGGTTGGTGTGTTTTTCCTAGGGACCCCTGCATTTCCAGCACAGTGCACCCCATTTCTCCAAACCATTGTTTGCATCTATCTGACTTCAGTGGTGATATTCCAGTTGTGGGGGCATCTTTGTGGTGCTCAGTTTATGGCTACTATCTTTGTGGGGTCAGATTTTTAAATGAAGGAGAAATCAAGTTGTTTAATTTTCAGAGTTCAGAGACAAACAACCATATTTTCTGAAATGGTTGATTGGTAGCATTGGAACTGACTATTTGGATTTCTTGTCCAGCCTTTCTGGAACAATTTCTGAATGCCTGTTTTAGAGGCTTAGCCAACGGAAAGGAGAATATGACTCTGATAAGAGGAAGGGAATAGAATAGGGGAAGAGTATAGACAAGAGACGATTCTATGACTCCATTCATACCCTCCTCCATTGAATACAAAATTTATATAGCCAACTGTCTTCCTCTCCAACAGACTCAGTTAAGTCTGTTTTCTGTCACACTCTAACTATCTCTAACTAATTCAATTCCATTCCTTAACCAATTCACCTAACAGCCACTTTGGAGGTGTTCTCTTTGAAGAGCTGTTGTGTTCCTTGCTAGAGCACAATGCTAGTCTTGGATCAAAAGTTTCACGTGCATTTATTTTATTGACTTCCTTGTGCATTTCAGCTCCTTGTTTTAAATGTGGTTTCTTTTGCGGACTTGCAAAGAGGTTAGAGGACTCTTATGAACTTTGAAAACTGATTACTCTTATAGTTGTTTGTTGATTTTTATCCGCCTTCTTGGAACTTTTTTTCCTTAATAAATATTTTTAGATAACAAAGCTACTATTTCTTGATGTGCATAACGAGTTGGTTATCTGTTTACTTTAGGATGATGTGTTAACCTATGTTAGTATTTTGGTCTTCTTTCCAAATGATTTTTAGCTATAGATATTATGAAGAAAAACTGATGACTGGAAGCTATAATACTGATTCAATGTATGAAGCACAAACATTTTAGATAAGGAGTCATGTCTGAGTCTGGTAATGTGTCGGACATGATGAACGCTTCAAAATAAACCTGGAACTCATAATTTTGCACTGTCACATGTCAATGTCAATGTCATGTCACTTATCTTTACCATTGTCAGCACTTCTTAAGGTGGTATATATTTTGGCTGCAACGGCACATTTTACATTTGTTGTAATAGATCCATTCATATTTTCCTTTATTTATATGTTTTTCAGAGAAGAGCAATCATTTTTTAATGCTTTGTGTGTTTTTGCCAGGGAAATGGTTGCTTATATTGCTAATACATTAATTTTCATATTGAGGTGAGTGCTCGACTGGACTCTCAATTAATATTAATCCACTGATGTGAAATGCAGAATTGGCTAATCGGCTTATTTTTAAATTAATTAATCAAATAATTTGATTTTGATTGTACACAATTTCAGACAAATGAAGTATGTTTTTATAATATATTATTTTCATTAAACGCTTCTGATTTTCTTTTGCAGTGGAGTTGTTATAGCTGAAGGCATCCTTAATGGTTATAGTATTTTTGCTGATGGTATTTTTCACTTCTTAAACTCTATTTTGATATTTGTATACATTAATTTCTTTTTTCCTCTCTGTAACAGAGGAAAGCAACACCATGAATATCATTATATGCTCATAGATGATTAACAACTAGTAAAATATTGTATGATTATGTGATGTTCATGCCTCATAAGCTCACTAGAGAACATTAAATGATGAAAAGCACATGTCTCTATTTCTTTTATTTTGCATGTAGGAAGAGTTAGTCTAAGAGTCAACTTTCCTGTTTCAATTTCCTTTGTATCTTGCTGATTGATTTGTTTTCTTTTTATTTATTTTGTTTGCTTCAATTATGGAATTGATTGGGATTTGGTCTCAACTATTTCACCTATCTATGTACTCTGTTTTATTAGTGGAACATGTTGAATCAGACTAGAAAATTCTGAACTTTCCATTTCAAAATTCTTCATAGTATTAGAGCCCCAAAGGGCCTGACCAACACAGATCATATGCATAGGGCTTCAAAACCTTATTTTCTTATCGTCCCTCTACACCAGTCATTGTGTGTGGCCTCCTTTTGACCCACGCCTACATTGGACGACTGTATAAACTGCCAACTAGCTGCTTCCTAATTGTTGGAGACCAACAACTGTTGCACGTGTCCCCATGCACTAGCTTAAAGTCCTGCCTAGTAGACCATGTGGCTTGTGTGACCACCAACGGTCAACAGTAGAAAAGGAAAGAAAATAAACAGAGAATCATGCAAATAAAGTGCGAATAAAACATGTAAAAAATATGAGTAAAAACTCCAAATCTCCAACACTCCCACTTAAGTTGGGGAGTAGATGTCAATTATTCCTAGCTTGGATCTCAGTTCTTCAAATTTAACTATGGTCAAGGTCTTAGTTGGAACGTCTGTAAATACTTGGTAGGTGTATAAACAAGCTTAAAAACTCCTATATCCCCATTTTCCTTCAAGTGGCGGTCAATTTCATTATGTTTGGTTCTGTCATGTTAAATAGGGTTCTTAGCAATACTAATTGCCATATTATCACACATAAACCTCATAGGTTCTTCAAAGTGGGACTTTAATTCGCCAAGTAATCCTTTCAACCATAATGTTTTATAGATACCTTGAGACAATGACTTGTACCCTGCCTCAACGCTGCTTCTTGCCACTATTGATTGTTCCTTCTCCAAGTGACTTGATTTTCATGCACATAGGTACAGTACCCAGAGGTTGACCGCTATCAATTATGGATCCAGCTCAATTTGCATCAAAATAAACTTTAACACTACAGTTGTTACCCTTTTGTGAAAAATCCCTTACCATAGGCCATCTTGTGTTATCTCAAGATCTTATAGGCAGCCTCACGGTGTTCTTCATTAGGTTTACTCATGAATTGACTGATGGCACTTGCTAGAAAACTGATGTCAAGTCTAGTATGAGATTGGTAAATAAGTTAACCTACTAGCCTTTGATATCCCTTGGTGTCAACTGGGGAACTCTCTTGAGAGAACTTGATAAGTGCCAAGTTGGGATATAATGCACTCTGCCATTATCAAAATGAAGGACCCTTGTTTGGGTTTGGAATTGGTTTGAATGAATTGTGTTAAAGATTATGAGCCTTGGTCCAAATTAGAGAGGAAGAGTTGGGCTATTTATAAGTATTGATAGTCAAACCTTTATAATACTTAAGGCAATTTAAAGGGTTAGCTTCAATATTTATATGGCCTTTTCTCTTCCTTCAACTTCCCAATGTGGGACTTTTTTATTTCTATTTTAACACTCCCCCTCAAGCCCTATTGACCTAGCCCATATGTGACTTGCTTTCATGCCTTCATTTTTATATTAGGCTTGTGTTCTTTTTGAGTCTCAGAGGCCTTAGGTCTCCTCCTTTTTTTCGGTTGCTTGGGCTTGTACTTGTTTGAACCTCATAGGCCACAAGTTATCTCGATCTTCCTCATTGAGCCTCCTTTTTTTATTTTTAAAGGTTTCCCTGTCTTAGGTCGCAGGCTAGGTTGCTTGGGTCTTCCTCATTGATCCTTCCTCATTGGGTTTCAGGTCCAAGCCTTAGATTTTCATCATTTATGGGTTTGGCTTGTGATTGCCAGCCCAATTTGTCAAAAAATTTGCCTCATTTTTTTATTCTCTCTTGGACCTTGGATGTTGGATCTTTAATGGGTTGTGAAACCATTGGGTTTTGCTATTGTTTTGGAAATGATGGGCCTTGATCTAAATTAGAGTGGGAGAATTGTTGGGCCATTTATAAGTGTTGATAGTCAAGCCTTTATCCAAAATGCCCAACTTCTCAATGTGGGAGCTTTTTCTTTCTAGTTTAACAAACTGATTGAAGTTTTTGAAAATGGAGGGAACCTTAGACTTATCTTTTATCAAATATACCTAAGTTATCCTAGTGTGATCATCTACACTATTAACTTTTGATGGTCCTTAAACATTACTGTGAATTAAGGAGAAAGGTTAGGAAGGTTTTCCTTGTGAGGGGTAATTTGTTTTGGTATGCTTGGCAAGTTGGCAAATTTCGCATTGGGTAATAGTAGAACCCTTTTTGAACAAGTTAGGATACATTTTCTTCATATCTTGGAAATTTGGGTGGCCTAATCAATAGTGCCACTAAAACCCTTCAGAATCATTGCCAATTAAAAGACCATATTTATTGGTTGTATTTGAGGCTATAAGGTAGAGGCCGGCAACCTGTTCAGTTTTGCCTGTAGTCCTCGTAGATGCTAATTCCTGAAAAAGACAACCACGATCAATGAAGTTAGCCATGCAATGGTTGTCCTTAATTGATTTACTGATTGACAAAAGATTGCAATTAAGTTTTGGAACAAACTAAACATTTTTTAGGGTCAGTTGATCAGAAACAATGGTTGTACCAACCTCAGTCACATTAGTCAAGGTACAGTTTGCAATTTTAACCTTAAAGGGAGCTGAGCATAGGGCATATTCATCAAACAAGGAGAGATTAACTATCATTTGATCTGTAGCACCAGAGTCCATGATCCAAGTATTCTTTTCCAATGTTTGAGAGCCCAAAGCAACCAAAAGAAAATTACCTACTTGTGAAGTATTTTCTGTCCCCAATTCATTATCTAATGTGTTCACACTAAATCCCATACTATTTCTCTTCTGCCCGTTGTCATTTCCTTGAGTCAATAGGCTAGTGGGTGCAAAGATGGAGGTTTCGTTGAGATTTGAAGTTGTACTGGCCTCAACAGGCCAAGTAATGGAGGAGAACGGTGGCCGATGATCATTTCAGGGCAGACAACAGACCACGTGTCCTCATGCATTAGCGCATGGGTGACTATGTTAAATGCCCATCAGCACATTGAGGTGCTGGTGGTGGTGTCTAGATGCTGGTGGCTAGGATTAGTCCGTCAACAATGTCTAGGGCTATTCCAAGTGGTTGTGAGTCAAAAGATGATTAGATGCTGTGATTGGAATGGGTTTTGCCCTATTGAAGTCCTGTACATTGGCACTAACAGCCCTAAAAATATCAATGTAAGTAAGCCATTTGGGGCTTTGATACCATGTGAAATTTTGAGGGAAAAATATTTCTGAATCCCTTATTTTAATTCATCAAAGGAAGGTACTTGTATAGGTAACAAGCAACCGGAACATACATCCCATACAATCAGCAGAAATGGAAGATGAATCTCCTAATACATGACCACCATTGGTCAACAGCAGAAAAGGAAAGAAAATAAGGACAAAATAATGCCAATAAAGAGGGAATAAAACATGTGAAAAATATGAAAGAAAACTCCAGATCTCCAACAAAAAGGCTTAATATTTGCTGTAGGGATTTTATTCTTGCTTTAGAAATTGATTAATAATAGAACTTGAGAGTTTTTTTAAATATGTTTAAATGGGAATGGGAGATAATAGAGGGAAAGGGAAGGGAAGGTTTCATTGAGTACTTACTCTTGTTTAGGATTTATTGATAAGGAGGGGAGGATAACAACATATTTTAAATGAACCTTCCAAATTCCTCATTCCTTTGTTTTCTTTCATATTCCCCCAACTTGGGGGATTTTAGAAGGGAAAGTTTCTTAAAACAAGGGGGAGGGAAATTATTGAGTAAAATCCTATTTTGGTCCCTCGCTTATGTGCCTAGTCTCAATTTGGCCCTCATTGATTTTCATTTTCAATTTGGTCCTTCACCTATTAGTCTATCCTTAATTTGGTCTCTTACTAATATGAATATTAGCATTTTTGGTCCAAATTTAGTTGGGAACGAGGGACTTAATGTATTAACTTTCATATTAGTGAGGGACCAAATTGAGACTGGACTCACAAGTGAGGAATCAAATTGAGACTAAAAATTAGTGAGGGACCGAATTGGGACTGTACTCAAAAGTGAGAGACTAAATTGAAACTAAAAATCAATGAATGACCAAATTGAGAATTAACTAATAAGTGAGGGACCAAATTGTTCTGTTACTCCAAAGTTGTCATTTAACCCATCCATCTCCTCGTCCATTTTCTTTTTTGGGATTCCTTCCCTTCCCTTCTCCTCCCAACTTCTAAATGTACCCTTCATTATTTTCTTTCTTTACTCATGATTCTGCATAACATACTCTGTAACATCATAAGGCTTAGAAGAGATTGGACATGATCACCTTCTCATAGTGACAAAAATGATTCAACTGAGATGCTTTGATGGTTAAGTTGATACTTTTCTTGATGCTTTTAAGTGTCACTTGCTTCCCTCTCTTGTACGAAATCTTATCTGCTTTTTAAATCTTGAGTAGTGACCATAGGCTATTGTTTTTGCAGGAAAATCATGGGCCAACCTCTTTCTTCTCTATGCTTATGTTCAAGCATCTAGATGCATAGTAGTTGGAGCATTATATCCTTTCTTACGATACTTTGGATATGGTTTGGACTGGAAAGAAGCTGTAATTCTCATCTGGGCAGGATTGCGAGGGGCAGTTGCCTTGTCACTATCGTTGTCAGTCAAGGCAAGTATATATAGACAATGCAAATTTTATTTAATGTTAATTATGATCAAGACTGTTACTAAATGATTCCATGGAGAGTTTATACAGATGTTTTAGCGTAAATTACTCTACCCTCTTTAAGAGATGCCCAAATTGCATTTTCTTCTCCTCTATTACAAAATATACCCTACCCTCTGTTGAGGCCTGAAAATGACCAAAATACGCTCCAAGATAATTTTGATTTCTTTTATTAAAAAATATAAATTATTAAAAAATGTATTTTTAAAAAATTTATTCTAAATTTAGAAAAGTGACTATTTATAGAAATATCACTGAACAAAGTGGTTGTTCTGTTTCTTCTATTCGAATAGTTCTGCTTATACAAAAATTGAGAGAATTTCCTCCTTTTCTAAGTATCAAGGCAACGGCCAAAGGCTCCTACAAATCAGGAGCAGCTAACAAAAAGATAGTAACAACCTAATCTACTTTCAAAATTACAAAGAATACCAAAAAGATAAGTCCTAAAATGTAGCAACTAATGACTCCTAAAAAACAGGTTCTAACTAGTTGAAAATATAGAGAAGGACCATAATACATAATCCAGCAAATAAACCAGTAAGCTATCTCCAATCAGAGGACTCTTCCGTGATTTCCAACTATTGGATTAGAGCCCTAAGCCACTGGTTTAGTGGGCTTGATTAAAGAGCCCAATATTGATTTATTTCTAGTTATTTCAAATTTTAAATGTATTTGTTATATAATTAGATGAGATTATCTTATCCCTAAATTGTGGGGATTCTAATAGTTTATTTGGAATAGGATTAGGATTAGGGTTTTATTGAACACTTATATATATACTCTAGTTGTATAGCAAATAGATACATCATTAATACTTTTTGATTCCCCACACCAACACTATTATATATTAGTCAAATATATATTTAATACTTGATATATTATGCAAGTAATAAATTGTAGAATTCTAGAGAAGGAAAGAAGAGATGTGACAAACAGAGAAGTGCGTTCTCTGTTTTTCAATTCTTATATTTATGCCTTAGCAACACACAAAGAGCATAATATATGCTACCTAAACACCATATAAGCTAATCACATATTTAAGTTGTGTGGCAGAATTGTCAGGGGAATTAGATAACTATAGCTAACTAACTTCCCCTAAATTAGGAGACAGACTAAATAAAAAGTATTAAAATAAAGCCAAAAATACAACTCTGTAAATGGCAAAAAACAGGCAAATAACGACAAAAATAATGGTAAAATAAAGGAGTTCTAAAGCTACTCTAATGCTGTGATAAAGCACAATTGCCAACACTCTTCCTTAAGCTAGAGAGTAGAGATTCAAAATTCCCAGCTTGCTTATCAGACTTCCATACTTAAAGTGCATAATATCCCTTATTAGTAGATCTAATACTTGGAAATGAGTAGGAATGTGAAGTAGTTCAAATACCCTGGAATCTAGCTTTTCCTTGATAAATATCTTGTCAAGCTCCACATGCTTAGTTCTGTCATGATGGGCAGGTTTTTCCACTTACTGATTGTGGCCATATTGTCAGATAATACCTCATAGGAGCTTTAATGAATTCTCAATTCCCTTATATGGCACTTAAATCACAACCTTTCACAAATGCTCTGTGAGAGAGCCCTCTATTCAGCTTCTGCACTATTTGTTGCAAAAAACAAATTGCTTCTTGCTCCTCCAGGTAACTAGATTACACCATACATAGGTATGATATTCTGTAGTAGACCTCCTAATAGATCTAGTCCAGTTGGCTTCCGTATTCACTTCAACACTTTTCTCAATGCCCGTTTTAAAATAAATACCCTTTCCTGGGGTCATCTTCGAGTACTTCAAAATTCTAATAACAGTAGACAAGTGCTCCTCTGTAGGTTCATTGATAAACTGACTCACCATACTAACTACGAAATTGATGTTTGGTCTAGTCTGAGATAGATAAATGAGTTTTCAACAAGTCTGTGATGTCTCCCAGAGTCCATTGGTGGACTATCTTCCTTGAATTCCAGCTTATGTTCTTGCCATGGGAGTTTTGGCTGGTTTACAACCAAGCATGCTAGTCTTTTCTAAATGATCAAGAGTATATTTCCTTTAAGTAATCTTATTTCTTCTTTTTGAACAGGTAACTACCATACCTAAGGAATAACTCAAGTCACCTAGCTCCTTGATTTCAAACTACTTTGCAAAGGCAATTTTCAACCACCTGATTTTTTCCTTCAAAATCCAGTCATGATTTTATCGTCAACATAGACAACCAAAACAGCTAGGAGAGAACTTGGTAAATATGTGTGATCAGATTGACATTGACTATAACCATAATTTTAACTGCCTTTGTGAATTTATTGAACCACGCTCTTGGCGGTTGCTTGAGACCATAAAGTGACTTATGAAGTTTTTATCTTCTTTCTCAAGGTCAAAGCCAGGAGGTACTTCCATATATACTTCTTCCTTAACTCCATTCAAGAACATTTTCTTCATTTCTATTTGTTGTAGTGGCCAATCTATATTTGTAACAAAGGAGAGAAGCAATTTAATGGTGTTAAACTTGGCCACATGAGCAATGGTCTTGTGGTAATCCACTCCACGGATTTGAGTAAACACTTTAGCTGCTAGTCGAGCCTTGTGACAGTTAATACATCCATTGACATTTTTTGTATTGTAAAGATCCATTTACACCCTACTTGTTTTGTCGCTTTGGGAAGATCCACAATCTCCCAAGTTCCATTCTCGTGAGTAGTAGCTTCCTCTTGAATTGTTCTTCTCCATTTAGATTGTTGTAAAGCTTCATCAACATCATGAGGTAATCTCTACTGCAAGATATTACCAACAAAAGATTGCCATTTTGGAGATAACTTGTCATAAGCAACATAATTTCTAGTAGGTTTAATAGTACATGATTTAACAGCTTTCCTCATAGCAATAAGAACATTTAATGCATCATTTATGTTACTTGAACTTGAAGGGGACTCATAATGCTGAGCTTGAAGTGGTGCAAGGTTCAACCTTATTTTTTCCTCCATGAGTAAACCAATAGTTCTTTTTGTTTGGGACCCTCATTCTCCATGTTCGTCTCAAGTTCAAGCTGTACATAACGTTCAGGGGCTGTAATTGTATAAGGTGGTTCAAGATAAATATCATGGTCTTTAGAGGCTGTAACAGAAGGAATATGTGCTGTGACAGGTGAAACAGGGCAAGTTTGAGTGGTTTAAGGGCTGTTATTGCTGGTACTGAAGCGGGTGAAGGTGAATGGACATGAAGAAAACTCTATTCATCTTGACTCTCCCCTTGAATGGGTGTTCTATGAAAGTAAGGTTGAGTTTTAGAAATGTGACATCTATGGTAATAAAAAAGCTGGTTGTTGGTGGTGGAAAAACACTTATTGCCTTTTTTTTTTTTGAGGATAGCCAAGAAGCAAGCATTTTAGTGAGGTTGGGTCAAATTTTCCTCTATGGTAGACATGCACAAAAGCTGTGAAACCAAAAACGTTTTGAAGGTAGAGTGTGAAGGGTTTGGGTTCTTGGATAGGATTTAAGGAGTTGATCATGAGGAGTGGTGTCATAGAAAAAATTCTAGAAGCCATTTATGAGATAAGTGGTTGTGAGAATGGCTTCTCCCCCCTCTTCCCCCCTTCTTTCCAATAAACTTTAGGCATATGTGAGGCAATCATGTGAGATTTAGTTTTTCCAAAATGTGCCTATTCTTCCTCTCTGTGATTCCATTCTTTTGAGGACTATCTACACATGAACTTTGGTGTATAATACTCTTTTCAGGCGAGAATTTACCAAGGACAGGATTAAAATACTTTCTCCCATGACCAGTCTGAAAATCCTTAATAGTTATGCTTTTTTGGTTTTGAATGAGAGTAAAAACACTTAAACTACGTGGGTACTACAGATTTTTCTTCCTTGAGATAAGTCTAGGTAATGTGTGTGTGGATATCAAGAAACCTAACAAACCATCTAGCCCTAGACAGAGTTTTAATTTTTGTATGGGCCCCATACATTACTACGAATATGAGAAAGGATTTGAAGGAAATAAATTGAGAGTTGGATAAGAAGATGACTAATGGCACACCTCACATTGTAAAGAAGAATAATTTATAAAATGAAAGATACATTTTCTATAAATATTCAGAACTGGCGTGACCCTAGGGATAATGTAAAGGTATAACATCACTAATGTTGAATAAGATAGAGGTCCACACACTACCCAACATTGCCAGTTGTTCTCCTTCCAAGTCCTGGAATTTGCAGCCACTAGAGAAAAACTCAGTAACACAATTTAAGTCCTTGGAGAGCTTGTTTATTGAAAGTAGATTGCAAGTCAACTTGGGTGCTAAAAGAGCCCTTCCAGGACAAGTGAGTCACTCAATTTCACTATACCCTTTCCAGCAACTTTAGTGAGGAAACCATAAGTAATCTTTCCAACTAGTTGTTCTCTACATGGAACCATTTGATCAAGGCTAGAAGTATTACTTGTCGCATGATTGGTGGCTTCAGAATCTACCGTGTAGGTATTAACTACCTGTCTGTGAGTGTTGAGGATATTTGAATAATTACCTGACTGAGACACAATTCTTGCTCCCATTATTTTGTCAGGCTGAGTTTGATGCCCAGTTATACACGGCAAAACTTCAATGAGCACTTTATGCAAGGCTAACATTTATAGGCATTGTCTTGATTTTGTAGTATAATCTTCTAATTATATAATTTTTTTATTTCTTTCAGCGTTCCAGTGGCAAATCAATTGAATTGAACTCAGAAACAGGAACACTGGTATGTTTACTATTTAAATATCAATGACATTCAGTTTAGAAATTCATGATTAAATACTTCTGAAATTTCATGTGCATGAGTTTCAAACCCTATAACTCCTTGACATTATGATTTTCTTGTTGATTCACGAGAATAATTTTCACATTTGCAGTTTGTTTTCTTCACTGGTGGAATTGTGTTTTTGACTCTTATTGTGAATGGTTCAACCACACAATTCATTTTACACTTCCTAGATATGGACAAGTTATCTGTGGCTAAGGTCAGCCTTTTTCTAATCTTCTGGATACAAATTATCTCCTTATTTTGAAAGACAAAATGGTTTAATATGTGATATTCTAAATTTTGTCTTAATATTGATAAGTTTCAGATTGTCTGGGTTGCAGGTCACATCCAATTTAGCAGTATGATCTTTATTTGCAAGTGTATTCTGTTTTTACTGAATACCTGTTTATAGATTTACATTTTTAGGCAAATGACTTGGTAAATTGTTGAAAAGTTAAAGAGTAGAGGGAGGAAACGACAGAGAATGGAGTGTGTAGGAAAAGGTTCTTGGTTGAATTGTCTGGTATTTCCATCCAGCAGTACAATTTATAAGAGAAGTTTATGAGCTATCTTGAATATCCAATCCTTAATTCAAGCCGTCCTTTTAGTCTTAATGACAGCAATCAACATGTTCCTTGATTCTATCCAATCAATCGAAAACCCAATTGCATTCCTTGATGATCCCGTAATTAATGGAACATATTTTTTTTCTGTAATAAATTATTGATTTTCCAACAATCCCTCTCAAGATGGAGCATAGGTCTCATCTGTATCTTGTATAAATTTGACTTGAAAAGAAATGAAGGAAACATCCCCTAAACCTGTGCTACTAATAATCCTCCAGCCTATTACAAAATGTCTTGTTCTCTTTGAAAATTTAAATCCCTTTGATCTATAATCCTAGCTATTGACAGTGGGGGGTCACTTGTTATGGATTTTCCTTAATAATTTTTTTAAGTGACTGGGGATAAGTTTCAGGGTCGAAGGAACTTGTTATAAGTACCAACCTTGTTGAAAAAATTGAATTACAGGGAAAGAGAAGAAGTAAGTTTGGAAAGAATTTATATTTGCAAACTGCTCTGGTACCATGCCTGGAAAATGGTTCTCTGCTGAGGTGTCTATTACTTTCATTAAGAAGCTGTATTTATAAAGAAATTTCAAGATGAATAATCAGTATAATCCATGATTCATTAATGCGCTCAATCTTGTCTTGATTATAATTATCATATTCCCGGGTTTTAGCCAGTCAATCAAGACTTAATTCTGGTCCTAAACAGTCTGCATAAGTAATAGAAAACGTTTCTTGTAACGACTTGATTTGTCAGCATACATGGTTTACACTTGCCAGAATAGTGTGTGACAAGTGGGTTAAATCAAGTGTGTTAAGGATCAGTGGACTTGGGCTTATATTATTTGTACTACCCATTGTACTGTACTTAGCGGCAGAGGCAGGACCTCTGACCAGTGGGGGTGTAAAAAAAATTATTTTTAAAAATTTATTTTATTTTATTTTTTAATATTTTATATTTTAATATTACATTTTTTTCAAATAAAATTCTTTATTTTTAATTTTTGAATTAAATTAAAGGCAAAAATATATTTTTGGTCCTTTAATCTTATTTGAATTTTCACTTTCGTTCCTTAATTTTATTTAATTTTAATTTGGTCCTTTAACTTTTTCTTAGGTTTGATTTTTGTTCTTTAACTTTATTTGATTCTAATTTAGTCATTTATCATTACTTTAAGTTTCACTTTTATTCATTAAATTTCTTTGGTTTCAATTTGATTCCTTAACTTATCCTCATGTATCACTTTCATCTCTTAATATTATTTTGTTCCAATTTGACCCTTCTTAAAATCTACTCAAATGTTTTATTTTTCAAACACTAACAAATTAGAAACTTTAAATGAATTAACCATTAAGACTACTGAAAAACAAATTGGCTAGTAATCCCAAAATGAGGAAAAACAAACATAAAATTAAATTTAGCTACAAGGCACCGATAAATTTAGTTTGTGGAATAATAAGACATAAAATTGAACCTCTAAATAGAAATGACTAGGGCTTACTCATATCAATAGATAAATGAAAAAAATAAAAAATGAAAGGAGACAAAAATACATGAATAGTTTATGAAAGCTAAATTAGAAGAAAATGAAACTAAAGGATTAAAATGAGACTTGAGGTAGAGTTTAGAAACCAAATTGGAATCAAATGAAATTGATGAAAGTGAAATATATGGTAAAGTTAATGAGTCAAATGAGAATCAAATTATGTTGAAGGATAAAAAAGAAACTTAAGATAAAGTTAAGAGACTAAATTGGCACTAGATGAAGTTAGGGCATGAATAAAGAACTTAAGGTAAAGCTAAAGGATCATAGATTTATTTTTGCCTAAACTCAATGAGATTAATTTACTAGCAATATCTTGATTTTCCTCTTAAATTTAAAAATAGGTATAAATTTAAATGAGTATTGTACCATAATTACTTTCCATATTAATATTAACTTCACTACCTAAATACCTATGAGGACATTTGTATCTATTCACTACTCATGTAATGCATAAATTAATAGCTCAAAAGATTATTTTGAAGGAAGTAAAAAAGTTTATTTGATTAAGTATTACAATTTATAACTACCAATTTGCAAAAACAATATATTTATTGAGCATTATAAATATTATTTTATCCATCAACCTTTCAAAAAATTTTACTTTTTTAGGGACAATTGTTCAACTCAACTAATTATTAATATTTGAGCTTGATTATGTTCTATTCAATTATTGTAAAACTAATTACATTTATAGTTATATACATTGTCATAACTGACATTATGGCAAATAAGTGAAAAAGAGGTGTCAATTGATTCCCAAAATAAATTTTGAAAACCAATTCACTGAAGTTGCAAGGAAAAGTTTGGAAAATTAAATAAAACAAAAAGATAGTCTACATAACTGGAGATGAGTTTGGGAGTCTATTTGAGTGTGGCGAAAGTGTTAGACATCCCACGACACCTGTCTGTGAAGAAGTTTTCCTAAATTAGTCAAGTGAAATAAAAGATATTACCTTTAATTTATTTTAAAATTGCCCACATTTATTTGAAATCACCCATTTTAAATACACTGGGGAATAATAAAGAAAACAAAATAAAATGAAACAGAGAGATGGATATTCACAATGGGTAAACTTGACCTAGAATGAGAGCCTAGGGCCAACGTATCCTACTATAGGGATCAAATTCACGTAGTTTGTCAATAAATGCGTGTCAGTGGGTTGGTGTTTTTTTTAACTTCTATGAAAAGACCAAAATAGTTGAAATTAACTTGATTTTCACAAACAAAATGATTTTGAGATTTGGTTTTTCGTTTACAAAATTAGTGTAATCTTACTTCTTTTGCTCTCTTCATTTTCTCTGGTTTTTGGAGTTTTGGAAACATGATTTATTTACGCTTTATTAGAAAAAAGAGGAAAATATCATTTTAAAATTTAGATTATTTGAAAAGTGCATGTAATGGGCCATTGGAACCTAAGACTCATTCGATACGTAAATGATTATGAACAGACCTTTGGAATCCAAAATTATTTTTAAACGTGTGCAACCAGTATTGGGATATGCCTATGGAGTTGTTGGATCTCATATGACCCCAACTGTAACTCATTAGGTGCTCATGAAGACATTGGTTTCACACGGTAACACTAATGTCTCGTTAAGTGCTCATGAAGACATTAATTTCATACGACAACATTAATGTTAAGAAAAATCGTCAATGTTTGAAGAATGTGCCTATGGAGGCGTTGGACCTCACATGGTAAGGAAACCAAAAGAGAGTACCTATAAAGGCGTTGGACCTCATATGACACATTTTTAAAGAGAGTACCTATGGAGCTGTTGGACCTCACATGGCATATTGTTTTTTAAAAACAAAAACTAAGTTTTGGTGTTTGGTGTATGTGGGTGTTAAATCAATCATCTATGGATATGGGTTTATGTTGGTGTTAAATAAAACATCCATGGAAAGGAAAGGAGAGATGAAGAATTAAGAAAGAAAATTACCTTTTCTTTAGTCTTAAGCACTCTTTTAACCTCCTTCCCTCGAGCACCTTGGTTGATCTTGAGCAAGGAGAGAGAATCCCATGGGAATCACATCCTAAGCCTCTTGAGAAGAGATGATGAGAGCCTATTCTCCCAAAATAAGGTATGTGTATTTTCCTAAGGCTAGTAGTGCGCCTCCCTTTACCTTTTTCCTCCTCTTTAGTCCAATGCCCCAAGCCCTCTCCCTAGAACCAAGAAGATCTCTCTTCCTCTTGTATGAGAACCCCCTTCTCTCATTTTATAGTAAGAAAACTAGGGTTTTCTTAAGAAATTTTCAAGTTACGCATTAACCCTTTCCAATTTCTCCTTTTGAGGGTTTCTTTTTTTCGTTGTGTCTTGATTTTCAAGGAAGGAAATTCTCTCCTTCCTTTCTTTTTTTTTTTTTTTTTTTCCCCCTCAATCATTGATTTATTTTTGCTTATTTTCAAATAGAGGACTAAGGTTTCCATTTTCATTGTGTCTTGGTGTTCAAGAAAGGAAATTCTTCCTTTTGTTTTCTTTTTCAATTTCTTTAATTCTTTAAACTCATTCATACCTCTTCATTTTTCTTTCGGACCCAATTCCCAAATGAATTGCTTTCCTTTTTCTTTTTTAAAAAAAGGAAGCCTAATTTCATTTTTATTTTTCTTTATTTTTCTAAGCCTGTTTGTGTCCTTGCCTTTTTATTTTACACTTTATCACTCTAAACTTCTATTTTTCTTTTATTTTGGAATTTTCAATCAAATTTTTTTTACTTATTTATTTATTTTTACTTATTTTAGTGAATTAAGTTGTTTAAGATCCCCTTAATTATTACTACTTTTAAAAGTTGCCTAGACAGATTGGGGTGTTCACATACATAATACATCTGAGTCTAATGGGTTCAAATTAAAATATCAAGAAAATAATAATAATAATAATAATAATAATATGACCTAATCATATAAAATCAATAATTTCATAGGGTTCAAAATATCAAACTTTATGGAGGCATAAAATTATATCTTAATATTGTATAAATAAAAAAAATTTAAGGGGGGCAAGTGCCCCCATTGAAGCATATGTGGCTCTGCCCATGACTCTACTTAATGCACAACTATGAATGGTCTGCATTGGGTGTCTGACTAAGTCAGTAACTAGCCACTTGGAAGTGGCTAACCAAAGTGGCAAGGGTGGGATGGGATATGGGTAGTGTGAAGGACTCAAACCATGCATTGTATCCAAAACCAAAAAAAAAAAAAGCGAGTAACTCCCATTTAGACTTTTACATGGTATTAGAGCGGATTTGGGAGAAGAGTAGGGTTTCATGTATTTTTGTTTTCAGGGCCTGTGCTTTGACCACAGGGTGGGTTCGTATCAGGGTTGTTCATGGGAAGTAGGTCGAAAATTTCTGGGTACTATTTGTCTACCGTGGATGTTGTAACAGAAAGTGTGTGTTGATGAAATTCTTTTATTGTAATTATGATTGCAATTGAGTGAACTTGTGAGTTGCCATGTTTTTTTTTGGGCTTTTAGGGTTCTATGTTTGGATATGATTTTCTTTATTTCGATCAAGTTTTGTTTGTAAAACGCTGAAGTTTGGATGATCTTCTAGTTGAGGGGGAGTGTTAGTGTGATGGTGAGGTTAAGTCAAGTGTGTTAAGAATTAGTGTTCTTGGTCTTGTTCTATATGTACCGCCATTTGAACTTATCCTAATTTTCAGCTATAAATACACACATAGGGTGTTTGGTTAAGTAAGTCAGCTTCTCCCATTTGGATATTCTTTTCTCTACAATACTTTTACAGGCATAAAGCGGTAAATGTGTTTCTAACTATCATGTCTCTGTTACTTCTATGAAGCACTAGTGCTTCAATAACTTAGTTGTATTTGACACGCATATAAGATACCATGGATACTTCAAATTCATTTAAATATTGCAGGTCTTGTTATGTCACAGTGTCTGAATGTTGTGTCATGTATTATTGTTTGTATCGGTGATTCTTATTGTAACTTCTATTTTGTCTGAGCAAGTATTAGCAATTGGTATGAGCAATGTGTATCCTTGATGCCCTTTTATTCATATTCTAGCATTTGTTAATTATTAAGTGGACTGTAGAGTGCGAAACACATAGGAGAGCTTCTGCATTGTATAAATACTTATAAAATTGTTTCAATTGAAACTCATCTCTTGTCTTGATTGTTGTTCTTATCATGTAATAACAGAGACGTATCCTTGATTATACAAAGTATGAAATGTTGAACAAAGCATTAGAAGCTTTTGGTGAGCTTGGAGATGATGAGGAGCTAGGACCTGCCGACTGGCCGACAGTGAAGAGATATATCTCTTGCTTAAATAACATCGAAGGTGAACGTGTTCACCCTCATGGTGCATTTGAAAATGACAGTACTTTGGATCCTACGAATTTGAAAGACATACGAATACGCCTTTTGAATGGTATGGGATTTGTGGGTATCTTTCAATTCCATTACTTGTTTCATTTTCTAATCTCTTACTGTACAATTCTATCATTTGGTCTGTACAACAGCAATAACTTTGTCAAGTCTATCTGGACCTTGTCTTTGTGTCTTATTAACTAGAATAATCATTCCAAGTCTTAACAATCCTTGTTAATGGAAAATATAATGTAAATAAATGAAATGGCACACAATAACAAGATACAACATTTCATTCTTAAATGCAAATATGTATCTTTATTTTCATTCCCATTCTTAATTGAGAAAAATACTATGTTGATCCTCTACTTTTGAACTTAGTTTCATTTTGGTCTTCCACAAATTGAAAGTCTCAAAATGGTCATCCATTTTTTAATATAGTCTCATTTTGGTCCTCCAAAAATTTGAAAGTCTTAAAATGATATTGAGTCATATGAGCATGTCCTTGCTTGAAATCATGGAGGAAACTCTCAATCTCAAATATTGTAACCATGTTCTTGATTGAAGAGTATGTCTCCCTAGCTATTTCCCTCACTTCATAAGTTGTGTTATATAAGAGAAAATTCTCTCTTATCTCAATGGTCATGGAGTTGACCAACCATGATTGTATTATAGTATTCTCATGTTCCCAAATCTCGTACTTAGGATCACTTGGACTAAGAGGAGTCATTGTTCGAGTGAGGTAATTAGCGTTGCCCCTACCTTGGATAAACAACATCATGCTAGCGGATCACTAAAGATAATTGTGGCCATATAAACGATGAGGTGTTATCATGAGTATGGTTGAATTAGTGGCGGCTGAATAACCAAAGTTGGACGATCCATTGACAAAGAGGATCTTGATCTCTATGAGAGTCAATAGTGGCACTTTGGCTCTCATGCCCATCAACATTGAGGCCAAACCCAAACTTGATCATGGTTCCCTGATGTAAGGCTTTAATACCATGTAAAAAGACTATGAATTTGAGGAAGATTTTTTTGTTTATTCCTTTTAAATAATGTATCAAAATACAAAAAGAAGGTTTATGGTTCCCTCTCTTTATTTATATGTGCCGACAGCCCTATGGGATTGAGTCATCCTAGTAGGGTTAAATAGAAACTGCTGAAAATATAGGGGAGTAGGGCTGCCATGTAAACAAAACTTAAAGGAAACGTGAAGTGGGCTTCACAACTAAGCAATAATGCCCAAAAGAAAATAAAAACAAATAAATATAAAATAGATAAAACGAAAATATAGTAATTGGGAAAGAACTTGTATTTCACCTTGTTTTACTTATGTTTTGATGTCAATCAACAATTATTATATGTTACACTCTAACTTTTAATTTAATCATATCAATTTCTGTAGTGAAGGGAAAGAACTTGTATTTCACCTTGTTTAATACTCTGATAACAAAGATATTTATATATAAGATATACACTAAGAAATGAGGCTAATTAATACTAAAGTTGGACTAATTAATGCTAAACTTGGACTACTAAGTGTTATAGGACTAAAATGTTCCAACACTTTCTCAAACTGGTGAATAAATGTTTTGCATTCCCAGTTTGGATATAATGGTTTGAAATGTTGTTTAGTTGACCCCTTTGGTGAATGTATCTACTAGCCTGCTTCTTGTTGATACATAAGGGGTATAAATAAGATCACTATCCAATTTTTCTTTTAGGAAGTGCCTGTAAACTTCAACATGCTTTGTTTGGTCATGTTGTACTGGATTATGAGCAATGTTTATAGCAGATTTATTGTCACAATACAATCTCATTGGTCCATCCCGCTTGACTTTTAAGTCATCCAATATGATCTTTAACCAAAGTAATTCACAAATTCTAAGTGTCATAGCTTTGAACACTGCCTCAGCACTAAACTTTGTAACTACGTTATGTTTTTTACTCCTTCAATTTAAAATTGCCACCTAGGAAAGTGCAATAACCCATATTAGACCTTCTGTTTATTACTGATCCTGCATAATCAGCATTTGTATGGGCCTCTAGAGTTAATTCCATGTTCCTTTTGAATAATATCCCATTTTCTGAAGTGCCTTTAAGATAGTGTAGAATTTGGTGAACAGCATGTAAGTATACTTGTTTGGAATTATACATAAATTGACTTACTACACTTACTGCATAGGCTATGTCAGGTTTGGTATGAGATAGATAGATAAGTTTTCCCACCAATTTCTGGTACATTTCCTTGTCAACAACAATATCATCATTGACTTCTCCTAATTTATGATTAGAATCAATCGAGGTATCAACTGGTTTGCTTGCTAGTTTACTCGTCTCTTTTAGGAGATCCATCACATACTTATATTGAGAAATAAAGGTACGTTGTTTTGACTATGCTATTTCAACTTCCAAGAGTACTTCAATTTTCCCAGCTGTTTTATCTCGAATTCATTTGCCAAACATCTCCTAAATTCCTTTTGTTCTATCTTATCATCAACATATACCAGTAAGACTGTGACTCCCTTTGAATCATTGTGTTTGATGAGCAGAGTATGGTCTCCCTGGGTTAGCTTATAACTAGAGGTTAACAATACCCTAGTGAATCTCCTAAACCAAGCTCTCGGAGATTGTTTTAAACTGTATAATGCTTTCTTCAAATTGCACACTTTGTTTGCTTTTGTGTTGTCTCCAAATCTTGGTGGAATGTTCATATAGATTTCCTCGTTTAAGTCCCCGTGGAGAAAGGCATTCTTCACATCATATTATTGAAGTGTCCAATGGTAGTTAGATGCTAATGATAATAGGATTCTAACCATATTCATTTTGGCAATTGGAACAAAGGTCTCTTGATAATCTATGCCATAACTTTGAGTGTACCCCATATCAACCAATCGTGCTTTATATCTTTCCTATGATCGTTTAGCTTTATACTTGACCGAGAAGACCCATTTACTACCTACTAGTTTCTTTACTTTTGGTAATTGGTCCAACTCCCACGTCTTGTTCTTCTCTAATGCTTCCATCTCAATTTTCATGGCTTGCCTCCATTCCTTCTTTGCTAATGCCTTGGATAAATTATTTGGGATGACGATGGAATTTAAGTTTGCAAGAAAGTTTGAGTTGGAGAAAACTTATTAGAGGACACAAAGTGAGAAATGGGATATAATGGGTGCTTTGTACATTCTCTAATTCCTTTCCTAATGGCAATGGGAGCATCAAGATCAAGATTGCAGAGGTTCAGGGGTTGGAGCTTCCCTTCTTGTGTACACCTGCAAATACCTTATATTATCAAGATTGGTGTTATCCTTGATCACAGATTCAGTGTGGGGCCTAACGAAAGTGGGTTTAGAATCATCAGAAGTGCTGGGGTTAGATTCAGAACTTGGTGAAGGATTTTCAAAGGTGTCAGGGTTGGATTTAGGACTCGGCGATGGGATAGAAGAAGTGGATTTGGAAAGGTCAAGGAAAGACACTTACTTATCTTCCTCCTTATCTTGCATAATAGTGTTCTCCCTCTAAAGATAAGGACTAAAAAAATACGGAAGATGTTTTGAAAATGTGAAATCAATAGAGACAAAGAACTTCTTTGTTGCGGGATGATAACACTTGTAACCGTTTTGAGTGGAGGAATACCTCAAAAAGATGCATTTAAGAGCTCTTGGATCCAACTTCCCTTGATTATGAATATGCATAAGTGCGGTGCACCTAAAAATCCAGGGTGTAAGGTCATTTATGATTTTGAGATCTGGATAAAATTGAGAGAGAACCTCCATAGGAGGTTTATTATCTAGAACATGATGGGGTAATCTATTTATAGTACATGTAGCAGTAATGACAGCATCCCCTAAAAAGATTTAGGCATGTTTGTGTGAAATAGGTAGGCGCAAGTCATAGATAAGAGGTGCCCATTTTTCCCCTCAGCCACTCCATTTTGCTGTAGAGTATATACACAGGACAATTTGTGGATTATCCCTTCCTTTTGGTTTGGAGGTAGGAAGACAAAGTTTGATTGAAGTAATCTCTTGCGTTATCATACCTAAGCCTTTTAATTTTAACCCCAAACTGATTTTGGATCATGGTATGGAAAGTGGGGAACAATTCACTAACGTCTGACTTATTCTCGTTGATGAAAGAAACAAACTATTTAGCACCAGAGATGTTAAGAATAGGAGATAGGCCCAAAATATCACTGTGAATAAGAGTAAAAGGAGAAGAACTTCTTTTATGACTGATGGGAAAGGAAACTCGGTTATGTTTTGCTGTTTCAGAAGTCTCAATGAAAATTGGCAAGATTAATTTTATTAAACAAAGAAAGAAACATAATTTTCAAAGTTCCAAAGGAGGGGTGACCAAAACGACAGTGGTAAAACCATATTTTATTCATAGTAGACGAGTTTCCAATAAAGAAAGACAAAGACACAAAATTCTTCATATCATCAGTATGTGTAGGTACCATTAGATGATAAAGTCCATTATGTTCCTTTGCAACCCCAATCCTTTTCCCCAAATCCTGCTCCTGAGAAATACATGAAGTAAAGGAGGTTACTTTATAGTTTAAATCTTTTGTGAGTTTTTTTATGGATATAAGATTTATGGATAGTTTAGGAACATGAAGAATATTTCTAAGAACAAATGAAGGAGATATTTGGATATTCCCTAGTCCTGCTATGGTAACAAGTGAGCCATTTGCAATTGATATTTTCCTTTTGCTAATGTATGGAGTATAAGTCTTAAAATGATAAGAAAGAATATGTCATATGATTGGTTGCTCCTGAATCAAGTATCCAGGAGTGGCTAAACTAGTTTATCTGTGACATTTAACCTATAGGAGTGATAGAGATTACCTGAATGAGCTAGAGAGCAAGTACTGGTATTACTAGGAGGCTTATCTAAGGTCTCCAACAAGTTGCGTAGCCTTTCAATTTCATTTTTGCTGAATCCTTCAAGGTCTGGAGTCTATTCTTGGTTGGGTTGCATCAAATGGGTTTGCCCTTGAGCTCTTGCTAATCCACTTTTTCATATTTTTTTCATGTAGCTTCCTACAATAGTCCTTGGTATGTCACGGTTTTCTGCAATAAGTACACCATAGATTATCACGATCTTGTGTCTTGTCTTTCCTGTCCTCTATGGGGTGTTCTAGTGTCAAGCCTTGGTGTCTGCCACCACTAATGATAATGACAGATCCTTTAATAGGTTGACAACTAAGCATTACACCTCTCTGAGTCTCCTTAGCTTGAATAATTGAAATTGTATGGTTAAGGGATGGTAGTTCATCCTTACGAAGAAATTAGACCCTTACTTGATCGAATTCTGCATTGAGTCCTGCAAGGAAATTTGAAACATGATCTTTTTCAATAAAATTTTTCAAATATTGTTGCATCTTTGCTGCACTTCATTTCAATGCATCTATAATGATCCATTTCTTGCCAAATGTTTCTCAACATGTTGGCATATTCCATGATAGATTTATTTCCTTGTCAAATCCTTACAGCTTTAATCTTGAGCTCATATACCAAGGCCGCATCTTTAGCCTTGGAATAAGTCTGCTTAACAGTTTACCACACCTCCTTAGCAATGGTGAGGAACATGCATGTATCACTTATCTCTGAATTCATGGAATTCGAGAGCCATGCCATTATCATGGAATCTTCCTCTTGCCATGTCTCATAGTGCTTATCACTTTTTGAGGGTCCACTCTCCAAAATATGACTAAGCTTTGTTTTTCCTTCAATATAGTTTGAACAAGCTGAGACCATTTGAGATAGTTTCCACCATTCAACCGATAATTGGGATGCAGATTCTATAAATCTCCAATTGTATTGGGAACTTAAGTCATTTAAGACTTGAAGGACACTGTGACTTCTAACATTTTAAGGAGCACAATGAGCCAAAATATAGTAAAAAAGGAATGTCAAGGGAGAACTGATTTTGGACACCTGAAAGAAGAGTTCAACTTGCAAAAGAGCTTGGATTGTAGCCAAGGCAAGTTGTTATATAGTGTCAAAACTGAAGGGCTAGGTTCAAGACAAAACAACTTGAGAAAGACTATGGCTCCTTGAGAGCTAGCTTTGATAAACTCAAAGGTGACTATGATACTCTTCTTGAGAATGTGAAGTTCAAAAGAAAGGATGAACTGAAGAACAAATTCACAGATAAGGAGGAGGTCGGAATAAAAAATATAGGCAATTGGGAAAAGTATCATAGTCACCTTTGAGTTTGTCAAAAAGCTGAGACAACACTGAGAGGATGTGTCACGCGCTCACACGCACCTGCGTGAGACAACTTGCAGATGGCTTCGTCGGCGCATGAGCTTCACATGAGGTGTTTCTGGCCATTGGACGATGGGGACAAGCTGATCAGAGCCTTCTATTTCTCCCTATGCTGGCGGTGAAATGTAATCAGCCCCTTAAAGAGATCACCCAAGTTTTTCAACAAGGATCAACTGAAAAAAAAAGGTAGAGAGGACACCCAGAAATGAGCCAAGGGCTTTGATACCATGTAGTGAAGGGGAAGAACTTTTATTTTACCTTGTTTAATATTCAGATAACACACATACCATGTAGTGAAGAGAAAGAACATGCATTTCACCTTGTTTAATACTCGAATAACACACATATTTATATAAAAGATATACACTAAAAAAGGAGGCTAATTAATACTAAAGTTGGACTAATTCGTGCTAGACTTGGACTAATAAATGAGTTGGACTAATAAATGTTCCAACAATTTCCTTTCTTTGATCCCTGCTCCCTGCAGCAATGGTTGGTGTCAGGATCTGTCCCTGTTTACTTTCATTTTTTGGGCCTTGTTCAATTATATATGAGGAGCAATGGTGTCTGTTGACCTTGGTTTGCACTCTTGAGCCCTTTTTTTTTTTTTTTTTTTTTTTTCTTTTTTCTAAGTTGGTGAAAGCCTTGAGATATGATCCAACAGATCAGATAGTTTTAGGCGGGAAACATATTAAGCTCTGACTTGACTTTGCACTACATTTAAATTCAATTTTAAAGCTTCATATCCAATTATCCATTTTTGACAGAGGGTGGAACTTTGATGGTTGTATGTTTCTTGCATGATAATTTTGTTCATCTAAATTTCCAGGATATTAGGATGCCAATGTTCATTTTTTCATGTCGATTGTACTAGCACATCCTTTACAAAAGTCACTTTGGCGAACTCATGTTAGGAAGCTTCAATTGTAAGGTTATGTGCATACACACACAAATAAACTACATTCTATGCTAACCCAAACAAGTAGTGGTCTGTTGTTAGCTAAGTTCTTGAATCAGCTGAACTCTTATCTCCAGTCCTATAGACTTCAATACTTACAACTATGTTGATATCTAATATCTTGACTAACATCAGAGCTTCTGTCTTATATAAGGTGTCCAGGCTGCTTATTGGGAGATGCTTGATGAGGGAAGAATTTCGCAAACAGCTGCTAATATCTTAATGAGATCGGTGGAGGAAGCTATAGATTTGGCTTCACTTGAGCCTATATGTGACTGGAAAGGTTTAAAAGCTAATGTTCACTTCCCAAGTTACTACAAGTTCCTTCAGAGTAGCTTTTTTCCACGGAAATTAGTTACATATTTCACTGTGGAAAGATTGGAATCTGCATGTTATATTTGTGCTGCATTCCTTCGTGCCCACAGAATTGCTCGGCGACAGTTGCATGATTTCCTAGGTAATAGTCTACCTTGGTAGTTTGGTCTATTTACCTTCCTCATACTATTTCGACTCTGGCATTGTTGTTTTTAATAATTTCTTAACCCTTTTTTTAATTCAATCTTTTCTGTCTATGTTCTTCAAAATTAGCAATTTCTTTTTGTAAAACTTTTCATGCTTGGACTGAACATGACTTCCTCCTAAGCTTTTGGGTGAAATAATTAATCTTGTTAGAGGATTTTGGCTTGAGCCACAGTATCCCTACTCTCTACTGACAGTAATGATCTTTTTGTTTTATTTTTCATATAAATAAATAATCACTTTGTTACATAAGCAATTTACAAAAGAAAGAATGGAAAACCCCAAAAAAGGAAAAACGCAGTGGATAAATAAACAATAACTTCTATAACCTAATATATTCTCTAAATAATGGTAAACGTCCAATTTCATGCCCTCATATGACAGTGTATTCTTGGTCTTATGATATTTCTTTGGGCAATTAGAGCTGTAAATGCAGTTGGAAAGGGTTATATTTATTTCCTTTTCATCCACTTCTTTAGGTGACAGTGATGTTTCCTCTATTGTCATCAATGAAAGTGTAGTAGAAGGAGAAGAAGCAAGAAAGTTCCTAGAAGATGTTCGTGTGACATTCCCTCAGGTTTGAAGTTAAACTCTTTCCTTGATACGTCTTATTATTCCTTTTACTAGACTCTTTAATTCTTCTCAAATTGATTGGTTTATAGTTCATATAACTGTCAAAGTTCATTTTTGTACCATATTTATAGTCTGAACTCTGAAGCGATACATTAAGAAGCTTACTTCTGATATTTTTGTTATTTTATTTGATGAGTGTCTAATTTCCAGGTTCTGCGTGTTGTGAAAACAAGGCAAGCAACATATTTAGTGCTAAATCATTTACTTGAATATGTTCAAAACCTTGAGAAGTCTGGGTTATTGGAAGAGAAAGAGATGCTGCAACTTCATGACACTGTCCAGGTATCTTTGGGCGTTATCTCACTTTTGGTTCATCCGTGGTCCCAAATTGTGCACTCTCTTGTGTATAATTGTAGATTACATAATGGGTTCATTTATGTTTCAGACTGATTTAAAGAAACTACTTAGGAATCCTCCTTTGGTAAAGCTTCCTAAAATAAGTAGTATACACCCTATGTTGGGTGCCCTGCCATCTTCTGTCCGTGAACCACTTGCAAGCAATACCAAAGAAATGATGAAGTTGCGTGGCCTGACAGTTTACAAGGAAGGCTCCAAACCAAATGGTATTTGGTTAATATCAAGTGGGGTTGTGAAGGTAAACTAATCATTGTTTACTATACAGCCCTAAGATCTGATTTTTCATGCAAATGAAACGTCTTTCATTATTGCTGTTTTGGCAGTGGGAAAGCAAGATAATAAGAAACAAGCACTCCTTTTATCCAACTTTTACACATGGGAGCACATTGGGTCTATATGAAGTACTGACCGGAAGGCCATATATCTGTGATGTTATGACAGATTCAGTGGTGCTCTGTTTATTTCTTGAAGGTGACAAGATAGTGTCGTGTCTTAAATCAGATCCTTCAGTGGAAGACTTCCTGTGGCAGGTCTGGGTACATTAATAATATTATTTGCTAGTGCTGCTATAGCGTGAATGGCTTCTAACTGCTTATTGATCCTGAAAGTTCAGAATACTTGGTTTATGGCATTTCATATAGTAGCTCAAAAGGGAATATATTTTTCAATCTAAAAATTGCATCTTCAAGATGTAATTTTTTATCAAGCGAGCTGTAGCTCATTAAATGATGTATCTTAAATGTATGCTTGGTGTCCTAGAAAGCATAGAAATGTTGCATATAATGTAATTACTTTACAGAGGATCATAATCACTATGTTTTGCTGCTGCTCCCTCAGATTATTTTGCTTTGCAGGAGAGTGC
This sequence comes from Delonix regia, assembly GCA_037074485.1. NCBI lineage: Eukaryota > Viridiplantae > Streptophyta > Magnoliopsida > Fabales > Fabaceae > Delonix > Delonix regia. Next base: position 37,020,515 of record CM073457.1, on the reverse strand, counting down.
TATTTTCCTTTCCAAACTGTTGGTTCCTCAGATATTTGAGAAATTGGCAATGCAAAATTTAAGAGCTCTTGTTGCGGAAAGATCGGTAATGACCATATACATTAGAGGAGAAATAATAGAAATACCTCATCATTCAATTGGTATTTTACTTGAAGGATATGTTAAAACCCAAGGTCTTCAAGAACTGGTAACATCACCAGCAGCTCTTTTGCCTTCACATGGGAATATAAGCTTTCGAAATCTGGAAAATTCTGGTTAGTGTAATTGTATTTATGCTCTCTCAAAGATGTTTTCCTGTGTTATAATGTTTTCTTTATTCTTTATTTTTGGGTTAGAATTACAACAGCTAATTAGGGTATAAGGGCTATATATATGAAGTTGGGAAATGCAATGAGAAGAGAGCCTATTTTAAGTGTTACTGTCTCAAAATTAAGTAGGATGTGAAAATTGGGTTTTCCTAAGCAGTTGGATCTCTTTTGTTTCCTTTCTGTTCTATCCCCACTGTTCATATCTCCTCCCTCATATCTGCATCATTGATGCTTAGCATTGGACTATTCGTTTGAGGGGACTTAAATAAGAGGCTTGGGGCAACACCAAAAGTTTCTTTTCTCTTCTAAAATTCAGTTAACCATCTCATCTGTGTCTCTTGCATATTCTGTTTCTCTACTTTTGTTAGAAATCAACAAGTTCGGAAAACCTAATTTTACGCTTTATATTATGTACTTAATTGTATTTATGTCAGAATGAAATCTTGGTAGGTTTCCTCTCATGTGAAAAATCTATCTATAATTTCTACTTATTTCCCAGCTAGTTGTCGCTAAGATTTCTTTTGTAGGTTGAGTAAATGATTTTGATTTCATCTTTTGCCTTTCAATTATACAGGTATAACGGAAGCTAGTTTTTCTCATAGAGCATCCTGTTATCTAGTTGAAACAAGAGCAAGGGTAATAGTATTTGACATTGCAGCATATGAGGCTGATGCTGCTCTTTCTAGAAGGTCGAGTTCACTGTTACTGCACGCAGTTGATCATCCCCATAGACCTTTAGGCAGAGAACATAGTGGTCTTATGAGTTGGCCTGAACATTTCTTCAAGCCAAAGCGACATAAGCAAAATACCGAAGGAATTGAGCAACGAACCAATAGTTTGTCTGCGAGGGCAATGCAACTCAGCATTTATGGAAGCATGGTATGTTGTAAATATGATTGATATTAGGTTCATGGATGAGAAACTTTTGATGCATGACAGTCTTAAATTTGATCAATTAGTTAATAAAGAATTTACCATTTTGTTAGCAGTGCTTTTAGTGGATAATCAAACTTGTCTTCGTATATCTCATTTGTTCCTAAAATTTAGTTGCTAGGTATATCTGGCTCTTTATGCAAAGAAATTTTAGATCTGGTCTAGCAGGGATAGTGAATTAACCTGAAGTATGTGTTCTTAAAGAAGTTTCTAATATGTTTACAAGTTTTTCTGTTGATTGGAGATTGCTCACTGAATTCTTCAACTTGAGAGCTCTATTACTATAGCTGGTGACTAATTCTTCCCAGGTTAATGAAGAAAATTTGACCAACGGCACATAAGTCACTCTGGCCATCAACTTCTCATATCGTAAAATCCTTATCAGACTTTGCAAGAATATCATGAAAGTCAAGAAGCAATTAGAAGTAATTTAGTTTTAGCTTTAGAAATGTTGTGTCTGTGTCTCAAGCTTCTTATTTGTTTTAATTTTCCATGTCATTTCTCAGGTGGACATCCGTCAACAGGGTAGAAGTTTGTCGAGCAATCTTACTAGACCACCTCATAGTTTGTCATATCCAACTATTCATTCACATCAGGGACGTCCACTTGTTTCTGTGAAGTCAGAAGGAGCTGCAACTGCTAAGAAGGACCTTGAAGTGAGAAAGTTCCCTGGGAACGTCACAAATCCCCCTGTACGAAGCACAGAACCAAGAGGAAGTCATGCAGAATATTCAAGTGATGAATCTGCTGGTGAAGAAGATATTATAGTAAGGATTGATTCACCAAGCACGCTCTCATTTCGCTAAGCATCTTGAGGGGGTAGGTGGGGCAAGATGGGAATCAGTTGTGATTTATATCCTAGTGTAATTAGTAGTGCTTCCGCATGTTCATCTTTGTATAAAAAAACAAACCTGTAGAATATATATTTACCTTTGCAGTGGATAATGTAAGCTCACTGTAAGTGATTCAGAAAATGTTGGTTTGATCTGTTTCTTCCTGTTATACTTGTCATCTTGTTGGAATATTTACCTTGTAACTCGAGCAAAGTCGCATGACAGCAATTTAATGCCTTCCTATTTGTTTCTTATTTAATAATTTTGACCTGCCCAAACATCTACTTCTTGCTTCCATCTTCTAGAGCCCAAATTTTCTCCAGGGAGACAGGAGATAATATAATAATATTATTTTATTAATTTAATATTATAAAATATTAATATTTTATTATAGGAGACGATCCAAAACCCATCTTCTATTACTTGCTTCTTCTTCCTTATCCCACCTGCTGCTAGTTTCGTAACTTTTGCTACCAACATTCCAGAAGAACGTCTCAGAAAGTGGTCTGATTTTGTAGCATTTCAGATTGCATATGAAATATTTGCTCTTCCCTATAAAAATAGACTACTATGATGACATAGAGCCTTCAAGTTTTTGACTATATATACGAGTCCCTAATCTTTGGTTCTCCACATTCTTCGGCATACAGAACTTAAACACCATCATCGAAATGTAAGCTTAGAAGCTCCCATATCATGTGCTGTATTTTTTCAATTTTTTTATTTGAAAGCAGTGGCTGGCGGTCTTTTCGCATTATTTTCAGCATTTAGATATCACTGATGTGTATCTACCCAGCATCTCATAGCTGGTATCAGATTGAAAAGTGCCTTTGCCTTGCAAAATTTGAACACTATGAATTGGTTGTATTTAGGCATTTTCATTTTGTTTTGTTTAAGTATGAAATCACTCCCACTTTTGGCTTTGGAAGCATAAGAAAAAGAGCTCAAACATGCTGTGAATAACCAAGTTTTGATGGCGGGTCTAAGGTGGGTTAGGTTGGGTCAAACCAAGTTGGAAGTCGAGGATGACCAAGGTGTACATGCCGTTTTGGCATAAGGAGCAAACGACATGTTTTAGCGTTTGGTCAGTCGTGTTTTACTACTCCAAATGATCGATTTGTTTTGAACCATTTTAGTGAAACATGCACTTTGAATAAGCACTTTGACTTCAAGTTCAGATTAGCTGCTAGCTTGTCAAAATTTTCATTTCTCATTTTATTTTTTTAATAACTAACGCTACGCTACGGCATATATACTAATATATGCTAGACAATAGAGGATCCAATTTGATTTGGCTTCTAGTTTGGGGCTTCCATAAATGGTTGACTTTTTCCTCTTAAAAAAAATATTATTTTGGTTCTGCATGTTTTAACTTAATTTCATTTTGGTCTTTTATAAATTAAAAATCTTAAAATAATTTTTCACTTTTCATAATCTGACTCAAAGTAATTCTCCCAAACTCTATTGTTGGTGTTATTTGTTTAACTATCTAAGGAGGGATTGCTTTGAGTTAAATCTTGAAAATTAAAAGATTATTTTAAATTTTATAATTTTTAAAGGATTAAAAATGAGACTAAATTTAAATTTTAAAACTTTTAGTACATAAAGGACTAAAATACAGCTAAGTTGATCAAAATAGTCTTTTTTTTTTTTTTCCTTTTCCTCTTCATGTTTTGCTAATGGGCTTCTCTTCGGTAATTTTGGGCCTTTTATTTTCTGGGTTTCTTCCTAATTCTTTTGGGCTTTCGTAATTTTTACTGGACCATTTTTATTTTGATGGGCTATTTTACTTGCTGTTTCATTAAGAATCTTCTGGACTCCACCAAAAGAAAACAGAAGATTTTTGGACATCTCATTATGGGTTTTAAGTATAGAATCTAAAAAAGCTTGATTTCACGGGCCAAAGTATTGCATTTTTAGGTTCTATAAATTTTTTATTTTTACTCAAACGTATTTTCTAGGAGAGTGTTGTTCACTAGGTCTTAGTTTTGGACAGCTTATGGATCATTGCAATATGGGCTATTTTTCGGCTTTTTATTTAATGCCTCGCAAAATATTTGATATTTGCAATAATTAATTTACATGCGATTTAACTTGACCAAATCTTGAGAAAATTCTTTTGGGCAACTTAAAGTCTCTTTTTGGCAATCTTTAGTGAGCCTTTGTACAACATTTTCTTGGAATTAAAATTTTGTGCCATTTATGCCTAATTTTGAAATATTAATTGAGCAATAATTATGTCACATTTTGTTAAAATTAAAAGAGGAGAATCTTAATTAGTTAATTTGTCACATTTTGGTTTACTTGATTAATCAATTAATTATTTAATTCCCATTATACAAATTGCATATTTATGCACTTTAATTGGCCATTTACATGCACTTAAGAATTTTATGATGTCATGTGATTAGTGTAACTTTAGCGTAATTAGAATTTAGGTACAACACTTTTAATTATTTTAAAATTATACATTAAGTATCAAAATTATATAAAGTAAAATGACATTAAATTGCAACTAATTATATCCAATAGAATAACAAAAGTCTACTTTATTTTTTTTAATTTTCCCAAAGAAATTAATAAAAGGGGTATAATTTACTAGTTTCATTCATAATTTGCGCATGGACCAAATCAAATAAAACTCAGCAACTAGGTAGTATTATTAGCTACTAAATTTATGTTTGACTTATATAATTTGAATTGTTGGAACATGTTATATGGAATTTATATATTACTTCAAATATTGATATAAGCATATAATTGTGCAACATTTCCACTGATCAATATATTTATTTTTAAATTCTTGCGGAGATGATTATAAAATTTGGAAATTAAAATTTCTTCTCCAATTAAAGTGGATGGAGATTGATTATTTAATTAATTAAAAAAAAAAAAGAATGAACATCCTACTCATGAATACTAGCAGTAGACCTAAGGACAGCATTTATGAATGTAATGAGCAATTCAATTGCTTCAGTTTCAGTATAATGTATTTAAAATCCAAAATATCAAGTGAAGTGCATGAATTAATAAGAGAGCACACAACGATTGAGACTTTAATTGGAAAAGAAAATTTAAACGTAAGTATGTTAGTAAGAGGAAGAGAATGAATGAAGTTATTCTTCTTATCCTAAGAAATGAAAAATATACCATTTTGCTATCTTATTTATTTTATTTTTTAAAATAGTCCCCGTACTTTTTAGGATTTGTCACTTTTGATCCCTTTGCATAAATGAGATTTGACAAGAAGGATTATATATAATAATAATCTCAAAAGTAAAAGATAAAAATTGATAATATTCAATAAATGAAAGACTAAAAATAATAATTTATCATAAGTGAATAATTATTTTAAATAATAAAATAAGTGAAAGACTAAAACAACAATTTAGTGATAAATGAATTACCAAAATTTTATTTTTCTCCCTAAGATACCAAACACACCCTTAAATTTTAGGAAAAAGTGTTTTCTTGACAGGTGAAAACCCTAATTCGAAACTTGTGTCATATATATATCTATATATATAGACACGTTAATTTTTCTGTGGAGACTTTTTCATAATTTGAAAAATCAAACCATATAATATTGAGCTGTAAAAAATATCGAGTTATTATATATGTTTTTTAGAAGAACTCAATATAAAATATGAAGGAAATTCTTTTTAGTTGATGAAAGATATAAATGTACCTGCTCTAATAAATAATTATGGAGTAACAAGTCAATGTAGGGATTGACTAAGCAGTTTACCGTAAGAAATGCTACGTGGGCTCCAAGAAATGCTCAAGGAAGAAAAAACAAGAAAGAAAAAAAGTAAGAGCTTTATGCTAATTAAAGCAAATTTATAATGATTCTCATTCACCACTTTGCTATAAGTAGTGGGGTATAGCATCTACAAAAAGGATCATCATAAGGCCTTGCTAATTCAAATTATCTGTAAAACATTATTTTTCGTGCCTAAGTTACTTTTAAATTTAGTTTTTTATTAATGAGTCCCAATCTTAATTTAATTCTACAATAATTTTATTTTTAACTTGATCTTTTTTTATTAATATATTCTCAAAATAGTCTTTTGCTAGTATAAATGTTATTAGTTAAAATTTAATTAAAATTTATGGACTAAATATGTTAATTTTTATATTAGTGAAATGAGAACTGATTAACAAATAAATAACTAAATTATGACTTGACTCATAATTAAGAAACCAAATTGATAATCGATAATAAATTAGAGACTAAAATATATATATATATATATATATATTTTGTCAAAAAACACAATTAATTAAGACAACTAGACATCGGTAATCAGATTTAAAAGTAAAAAATTAAGTTAAAAATTAATTAATAAATGAGGAACCAAAACTTATAACAATACAATTGAATTGAAAATAAATTAATAAAAAAAAAAAAGCACAAAAATATTATTTTAGGTTTTTTTTATAGAAAACACAACTGAAAAAAACCACCTCACACCAAATGCTATCTTTAATTAGTGTATTAACATATTATATAATCGCATACAAAATCAATTCTCATCGAGGTGGGCCTAAAGCCACAACAAGAAAATGCCGCAAATAACACGGTATTAGCTTTCCACACCCAATTTTACTCTTTATTAGCGAACACTGTTTGGAAGCCAAGAAAACACAGTGACGAATTTTCTTTCCTCTAATTGAGATAATTATTAGCACCTTTTATTTGGTCAACCCTAGGAAGCAATAAAGGAAAATTCCCACCACTTGCAAGTTGAAATTTGAGCACCTACTGCAATTATTCGGTGTCGAGCCTCATAGTCATAACTTTTAATGTTTATAGAAAGAGAGAATCCATTTGGGATTTAAAGTGATTCTTGATCCACATCAGATTTTGGCTTTCCTTTACGCAAACTTTTACTGCACACATGTTTATCTTGTGAACAGACATAATAATGATTTTCATTATTTGGATTATTATTTTTTATTTTTCCAGAGTGAACAAGTTTTAATATTTATTATAAAAGTAGATACTAATTTTTCCATTGTGAAAATACAATGCCAAATTACACTATTATGTAATCTAGGCATCTAAAAAATGAGAGCAATTTACTCTATTTCTTTTAGATTTAAGTGTTTTTTAATCAGCATTTATAACATTATCTACACATTTTAAATTTGAGAACAAATTGAAGATGAATAATAAATTTTCAAATTATTAAAAAATCAAATATAATGCCAGTATTATTCAAAATTCTGTGTGTTTGCATATATATTACAAAAATTATTTTGGTCCCTTAATTTTTACATAAGAATCAATTTAGTCTTTTACGAATTTATCGTGTAAAAATAATCTCTTAAAAATTTTAAAATTATTATAATAAAATAGTCCCTCACCTACATAGTATCAAAATAGAAGATATTGTTCTGATGACTTCAAGATTTCTATAACCATTTTAATACTATAAATTCATAGAGAAACAAATTGACACTAATGTAAAAAGTGAAAGATCACAATTATTCTTTTATATATATATATATATTCAGATTTGGGAATGTTATGAATAACCCTTTGAAATTATTTTATAAGTTTTCTTTCATTAAATTTACATAAATACTTAGTCTAACAAAGCACCAAAATGAGAAAAGCATAAAATGGAGAGAAGGGAATAAAAATAAAGGTTTACCGAAAGGCATACTTTATGTCGATGGTTACGCACTTATTTCAATCTATATTTCTTTGTAGCCAACAGCATTTCCTGAATCCCCAAAAGAAGTCAAAAGTAATATCTAACTTCGATATATATACACACACACACACACACACACATTAAAAGCCAAGAAGATAAGGGAGGACTATAATCCAAAAAGAAAAGAAGAAATATACTTTTATTTTTGAAAGCATATATATCAATGGGTTGATTTCTTTCTCTGATAAATAATAAACATTTTATTACTGTTAAAATTTTTTACAGTTGACTATTAAAATTTCAAAACAAAATAATTAAGATATATATATATATATAGTAAAAGAAAATTAAAATCTGGCATGCCAAGAGAATCATCTTTCATCATTTTAAAAGGCACATTCATTCAAGCAAATTCTCTACCGTGCGAATTCAGTGATTAATATTGAAAGAATCGGGATCAGAATTCTCTGGATTTGGAGAATGAATTATAATTGTTAAATTGCACAATTTATTTAATGTTATTGTTAGAATAAAACTGAAGATTATATGTGGTTGATATTAAAACTTTTGACAGCATACAATTATCTAATGGATTGTTAATCTATATAAATTCTTTAATATTAACTGTTAAATTTATATTTTTTTTCCTCAAAGGTAGAAATTCCATATAAGAAAGAACTACACAACAATTTGATATAAAATTGAATGATCGTATGGAGTAAAATTTTTTAATTTTAACCAGGTATTGAAATATAATCCAACTATCTAGATCAAATAAACTACACAATATAACAACCGACGTGAGATTATTAAAACCTTCCAATATAACAAGTCTGGACTCCATGTTCATATATTACTTACATTCTGTTTGCAAAGATTCCCAGATGGCCACGAAATGGGAAGAGAGAGAGAGAGAGAATATGATTGGAGAGACAAAAGGAGGATATGGCTTCTGGGATCAAAATGAATGATTTGAAAAGTGTGAAGCAAAATTGGGAAAAGTGGGAATACAAGTGGATCCCACGGCGTGCCAAGGAAGACAATGTGGTCTCACTCTCTTTCCTCATTTCCTTATCAAAAGACCCATTCCTTTCCTTTGGGACCCTTCAAGATACCGCATTCTCAAAATCCTAAGTGGAGATTATATATATATATATATATATATATATATATATATAACACGATTTTTTATTTACTGTTTGATAATAAGATTAGCTTTTTGTATAATACCTGTTCATTTTTTTAAAAAAATAAAATTAATTGATTATTTTTACTGTAACTTTAAAGCCTTGTATTATACAAAAGTTAACTTTATGGTGGCAAGAAAATTTAAAGCAAGATTTTGCAATATATATTAATTATAAAAGAAGTCTGATGAATGAGTAAAATTATATTTTGATTCCTTACATATAGAGTAGTTTTAAATTACTCTTTTATAAATTTTTATTATTAATATGGCCCTTAAAAACGAATTAGTTTTAAATCTGGTCCTTCAAGTGTAAACTTTCCTCAATTTGATTCTCACAAATAAAATTGTTATCAATTTAATGTCTTACAAAATATTTTAATTTCAAAAATATAAAGAACATTATTGAAAATAATTTTATTTGTGAGGGATCAAATTGATAAGGTAATTCTATGAGAGACCAAATTGAAAACTATGTTATTTATAAGGGATCACTGTGAGAAAAAAATTTTATGAAGGACTAAATTAAAAACCTCTTATATATATCCTATGTATGAAACCAAGACGATATTTTACTTGATAAATATACTTTGTAAAACAAAAAGTAAATCAAATATAATTTATCAAATGAAAAATAGGGCAATTTACTCAAAATTTAGAAAATGGAACGGCCTTAAAATCTGAGTGGCAAAACCTCAAAAATATCACTTTGCAAACTATCTTTATGGGTTTTTTTTTTTCTCTTTTTATCCTTACTTTTATGTCAAAGCTTTTTAAGTTGTCTTCAATTTTTAATTTCAAAAATGGAAGTAATAAAAAAAATTATAATTAGCGGCCTCAATCTTGAAGTTACATTTTTTTTATGGAGAAAGAAAAGTAAAGAAAAAACTTTTGAAATGAAAGGAAAAAATTATTTTAAAATTTCAATTTTTGATATTTGTGTTCTTGATATATTCATTATTGATGTGACCAAATGTAATAATTTAAATTTAAGTTAGTAAATTGTGCCATCTATGTAAAATATTAATATCAATCTATAGCTAAATAAGTTCTCTTTGACATAAAAATTTGGTTGATCAAAGAAAAAACTTTGTTAAGTAAATTTTCAACTCCTTATATTATGACATTTTACCTTTCTCATATTACATATTAAGAATTCATTAAAATACGTAAATTTATTATACTCGATGAGAAACATAATAAAATTATTAATTTGTGTAAATTTTTTGTAGTAAATAAAAATAATGATAAAGTAATTAATTAATATATTAATTAATCGCATATTAAATAAGAAATTTTTTGAATTTTGAAATTTTTTTTAAAATGAACGAGAAAGTTAATAAATTATTCTTCAATGCTTAAGAATTCTTTAGAGTGTATGAGAAAAATAATGAATGAATTAATTAAATTTCTCTTAAATTATTTAATAAAAAATTATAATATAACTTAACATAGTCTAAATTTAAAACAAGATAAAATAATATATAGTTGAATAGTTTATAAGTGTGTCTTTTCAATGAGTTTATTATTATCACTTCTTTCTCACATTCTCACATAACTAATTTTATAAATTTTATCTAATTTATTATGTTTTCATTATATCACAATATATTAATAAATTTAATATTTTACTAAGACTTACAAATATCATTAATTTAAAATGTATTAATATATATTAAAACAATTTTTTTTTGAAGGTGGTACAACGTGGAGACAAATAAATTATTTTATCAATTATAACATAGCATGGCTATCACGTATTGCTATCTTTATTGTATTTATTGTTATTGCATCTACTAAATCAATTTTTAATAATAATAATAATAATAATAATAATAATAATAATAATATTATTATTATTATTATTATTATTAAATTTTAAAATGAATTTTAACATAAGCATCTTTAAAAAATTAATTGTCATAATTCTTAAAATGCTACGATTACATTAAACACATAAATGTAATATTCTTAAAAAAAATCAAACATATGAATGAAACACATGTAAATATCACTCCCAATAAAAAAAATCTAAACCCACACCAAATAAAATATATTTTAATAAATTTATATCCGCTACAACCATTTATCTATATATATATATATATATATATATATAATTGCATTTGTTAATTAATTGTTTTTTTTTTTTTTTTGTAATTGACGTATTGATTCATTCGCCTCAATGAATTAATCAACACCTTGTGTGTGTCACCAGGAAGAAATTGCAGTTGCCCAACAGAATCTTTTGCAATCTCTCCTAATTTATTAATGTCAATGATATTTTTAAATGGCTTAATTAATCACAATAATAAATCAGTAAAGGAAGAAATTGGGATGAACAAAGTGCAATTTCCTATTTTTAACATTAACTAATTAAATTACAAATTAAATAGCCTCTAATTAGATTATGCGTGGAAGATGTTGTAATTAGACAAATTAATTTTATGATCAATGATTAAAATTTTGTAAAAGAGTTATGAACTTAAAGAGTAAAATAATTTTTTAGTCTATCACTTATAGAAATGTCTAAAATAGTACCCCCACTCATTGAAAAAAGTCACAGTTAGGCTTTTATTTTTTTAAAAAAATATTATATTTAGTCTCTTAGATTTATGGTTTAGAGTCTGATAGAGGGACTAAATTTGGCAATGTTATAAAAAGTGAGAGACTAAATGTAATTTTTTTAATCAATAAATAATTATTTTAGACATTTTAATGGGTACAAAACCAAAATCGCAAATTTATAATAAGTGAGAGATTAAGACTACATTTATCTCTCAAATTAAATGTGCAGATCATATGGGCAATAGTAGCAATTTATCCTAACTTTAAGAGGTGACTTGAAAAAGTATAAAGCTAACTGATTTTTTTTTTTTTTAAACCTACTGAAGAAAGGCATTACATTAATAAATTATTACTGTTATTATGGGTATTAATTGATCAATTAGCACTTCATATAATAATGCTAACGTCTTGAAGACTCATATATAAAATAATTATTATTATACGTGATCTAATAATGAGAGATGAAGATAATTTGTTATGATGTCATAAGTTTAAATTTTTGCACCGTTATGTGTAAGAAAAGAATGCAACTAGAATAATTACTTACATGCATACATTTATATATATATGGTATAATTAATGTCATTACTATATTATCAATTAATCTTATAGTTCACTTAGACTGATATTACAGTGATTTTGCATTTGGGAATTGATTAAAATACTAGAGGAAGGGAAAAAGAAAAAATGATAATTTTTAATTATTCTTCCTAAATCCCAATGGAAAATTGAAGTGGAAGAAAGGAAAGAAATGGAGTGGTAAAATAATTTCTCTTTTTCTCTGTATTAGAAAACTTTATTCTCCAAAATTTCCCAAATTATAAGAATTTAAAAATAGAAATGAGGGAAGGTCTAATTGGATGAATTTAAAAAGTTAATTGAAAATCCTTTATAATCTTCATGAGAAAAGCATAAAATTAGTAATCTACTTCTGCACTTAGTGGCAATTTAGTGCCTTACAATTTAACCATGACAAATTAGTTGCTCACAAATTTAAATTTGTGCAAAACTAATTCCTCCGTTTGGATTAATGATGAACTAATTTTATATAAAATAAAATTTTTAAAAGACTAATTTGTCTCAGTATATTTGTAATGAGACTAAATTGTTCCAAAATATAAAAATAGAGGACTAATTTAGTACTTTTTTCTTATCTTTACTACTAATAACTGTCAAGTTCCAAACAAGGGAAATCATCTCGTAAAAACCTTTATTTTCCTTTCCTTCCCTTTCATAGAACCTTTTCCCATATTAAGGGAGTAATTAAATAAGCAAGGAAGATGATAAAATTCACATTTGACACTTGGATATCGTGATGCACATAGTGGAAAATGAAACCTAAAAAATTGATTTTAAAAAAACATGGCAGAAAAAGAAAATTAAAAAGCTAAATTTCAAAAATATTTTTTAAAACCAAGTTTCATGTTTTCACTTGCAATTAAGGGCCTCCCCTTTGCTCCTGTTTAGAATGTTTGGTGTGACAATAGATTTTTAACTTACCTTGCTAAAATTATCCTATGTCCTCACTCTTTTCTACTTTTAAGTTTCTAACGCTTTAAGAAATTTTGTAAGAACAAGTTTTTAATATAACGGAAAGGGAAATTACACTATTCCATTTCCTTCATTCTCTTTTGAATTTCATACTACTCATAGGAATGAAAAAAGAAAAGGAATAGTCCAAAGTGATGCTTGGTAAGAGAAATACAATGGATCATTTCATTCCCATAAGAGAACCCATTCCCACATACACTAGAATGAGCCCTCCTATTGGGAAAGGTTATGCACCTATAGCAAAATAAAATTAATCATTTTCCTGCTTGAAAGAAGTAGAAAAACCCCTCAATGTGAGAGGTCAAAACCACGGGACCTAGTCCTAATAAGTTTTCACTTTCAATAAATCAATGAGTACAAAATAGAGTCTTCAACTATTGTCAAGAACTCAACTTAGCCCTTACTCACTATCTACATAGTCAAAATCACCACAAAGCCAACACACAAACCTAAATAACAAATATAACAGCCCAACCTAAAGAGAATAGAAGAATTAACCAATTACACAAATAAATTACTCGCAGAGGAAACTCCCTCTCTTTATTTCTCCCACTCTCAATAGTGTGTGGTAGAAGGAAGGCACCCGTCTCTTTTATAGGCATGTTTCGTAATTTGAGTGAAACTAGGAAACCATTTATTTAATATGATATAAGACTCCAAATGGAATCTTACTACTAATAAAATTAAGAGTCCTACAATTAATGAAATTAGGAAACCAATTATTCTCCAAATTCTATTAATTTAATATTGTGGGCTCCACATGAGGAGGATTGGGCCACAACAATCTCCCTCTCAAACTTATGTGGAGGCATATGCTAAACTAGCATTTAAATAGCAAGCTTCAAACATCCACGTTGAAGCCTTTGACACTAAGTCTTAGCTTTGTATAATGGAGATGAAGCACTCTCTTCATTCTTCAACATGTACATCCACCTATTTTTCAAAGCTTTCCTATCCTTAGACAATCGACCTGCTCAAACGTATGGCTATCATAAAAAGATATCCTCTTTTTTTTTTTTTTTTTTATTAATAGCTACAACCCACGACCTTTTGTTCAATCTCCATAGCCTCTTTGTAGAACTCAGGTTCTCCATCATTAAGCCAATGGTGGTATTTAATATGTAGATCCCACCTTTTATATATAAACTAGTTCCTGTTTTTATTTCACTTGATTCATTTGACTTTGGAATTTTAACATGAAATCAAACTTTTTGTTATTTTTTTTTTCATGAACCATTTTCAATTATTTAAAAAATAAATATACAATTTTTATATAATAACTTGTGTAGGGAGAAAATCCAAATAATTCTTTTTTAATTATATTAAATATATTTTTGGATACTATGAATTCTAGATAACCATGTAAAACCACCATGCTATTACTTTTATCTAAGGATGGTAAATTTATGATTTTAATGGTATATCCCATTCATTTTTTATGATTTTAAATATAAATAGTATTTGAATAAACCTTATGTTATATATTGTATTTTAACTATGTAATTATATATTTAAATAATAATTTATTAATAGAGGTAAACTCTTACGATTCTACATTATGAGTTTACGATACGAGTTTACACCCCGATTTCTGATTCTACCTAAACTCGCAAGTTTAACAATCTTCAGCAGGAGCATTTGTAACATTATCACCCTTAACTTGATCATCTTGCACATGACTATGCACATAATCATGATTGACAAACTTTGCTACATTAAGCATATGTGTCACAAGAGCTGGATAAGGTTATAAGTGAACTAAGTCATCGATACTTTAAAACTTTGAGATTTCTGCCTTGTCAATATCTTCAATATTCTGATCCTCCATGAAATAGCATCACAACTTTTGACAAGCTTCCTTTTAACTAGATTATAAAATTTGTGGCCAAACTCATTATGATCATATCCAATGAAGATACATTGTCTTGTTTTGACTTCTAACTTAAACTTTTCATCTTTTGGCACATGTAAAAATGCTTTAAAATCAAACACATGCAAGTGGTTATGAGAATAATCCTTGCCATAGTATATAAAGCCTTACTCCAAAAAGAACTTTGCTTCTGAAAACAAACATCTAACTCTATCCATTAGTGGCCCATTCATCCTTTTTGCTAGGCCATTAAGCTGAGGAGTCTTACGTGGTGCCTTTTGATGCTAAATACCTTGTTGTCTGCAGTATTCATCAAATAGTTCACAATATTCACCACCGTTGTTAGTATGAATACATTTTAATTTCTTTCTTGTATCCCTTTGACTTGAAGCCTAAAACTGTTTAAAGAGACCATGTACCTGATCCTTTGATTTCAGGGCATAAATCCGTAATTTCCTTAAATGGTCATCAATAAAGGTCACAAAATAATGATCACAACCAAGAATTTTGATCTTAAAGGATCAGAGAGGTCTGAATACATCAGCTCAACCAACTTTGATTTCCTAGAATCAGGATCTCTTTTGAAAGAGACTCTATTATGCTTCCTTACTAGGTAGTGAACACACTTTTCCAATTTTGCACCTTTTGAACCTAAAAGATAATTCTTCTTAGCCAAAAAATTAAGTCCCTTGCTAAGCCTCTTGTGCCATAACACTAAGACCATCACACTTAACCACATTAACAATATCAATGGAAACTGAATCCTTAGTCCAGTACAAAAGAACCCTTAGTGATTTTACACTATCCGCCACTATATATATGTCAAATGCATGTCTAACATTCTGGAAAAATAACTTTGCCCCATTAATAGTTTTCACAATAAGAAAAATGAAGTAGCAAATAAACCAACTATTTACTCTAATAATGATCAATTTGCTTTTATTACTAGTGAGACTAATAAATTGAATTGTTGAATGTGTATTAATAAAATTAGAACAAAAGACAAAGAAAATACCTATGAATCTTGACTGTGACTCATGTCAAAAAATGCCTAAATCTTATATACAAATCATACATAGTCGATGACTTTACCAAGAGGAAATATCAAATAGGTTTTCCTATTGGACTTGTTGTGTTGGTTGTGGCTTTTCCTCCAATGAACTTGGAATATTAAGAACTTCATATGGAGATGTCACATGTTGCTTACCAAGTTGTTGTGTGGTAGCTAAGCTTAAGGCATAGGTGATAACGATTTACAAGAAGTAGTTCCAATCTTCCCATATGATCCTTGCATATTTCATTAAAAGATTTTTCATCCATTAACCTTATAGGGCAAGTATTTCGTCTTCCATCATAGATTGCTCAGCAACTAATCTAAATATCTTAGTAATTAAAGAAGTATATCATATAAATTAATTTCTTCCTTGGCTTGCATAAACAATGTTATCATATATATGATGCCTAATATCTTAACTCATCCCTCTCATGATAACATAGAGTAGCAAAGCTTGCTCCATTATCTCATTGGTAGTATGTGTTCTATACCTTAGTTTGTCACAAAGAAAAGGGTACCATACCTTGTAATTCTTCTTTTAAAGTGACATAGATAAGTCAATAGGTTCCCTTTTAGCATATCTTCACCAATCATCTTCTCCTTGTTGACTAAGGTTGCCTTGATCTCCTTAAGTTTATACTCACTTTTTAATAATAGGAATTATCCATCAATTTTATATAGAGAGTTTGTGGTATCTCATTGATCATATTACAATCAAATGGAACCCCTTATTTTTAGGAGTGTTTGAGTTGAAATCCTTTATAATGGGTAACATTGCTACCCTTGACTACCTATCAGGGACAGATCCAAGGGATGGTAAGGAGGGTGATTACCCCTTTAGATTTTTAAAATTTCAACTTTTATATATAATTTTATTTTATATTATTGATTTGGTTCTTTAATTTATAAGAGCTCGTCCCCCTTGAATTATAAGAATTATTCTTCTTTGGTTCAAATCTTTGATCTGAAAACTTTCACCCCCTTGGAATCAAATCCTAAATCCATCCTTGCTACCTACAAAGCTTGCTCCATGCTCTTTTACTTACCATTTGCAAGGACTTTGGGTTGAGTCTAGCAAAAGATTGTAGCCTCTTTCTTGTACTGGCTTCTTTCCATTTATTATTACTTGGAACCCTTTTTAGGCATTTGAAAATGCAAATTTATAAGTATCATATGCCTGAAATAAATCCCTTCTAGTTTTGTTTTGATCCATCATGTGCTCTAGTCATTGCACAAGTACAAATATAACTTTCCAATCTATCATCTATTATATATAAGTAAAGTAGCCTTTCTTTAATGTAGCAGCTTTATTTGAGCGACGAGAAACTTCGGTTGATCAAACACTTAGTTTTCTATGCAATGACTCTTCAATTGTATTTAATATAATTATTTTTATTGATTTTAGTATTATATTTAACAACTCTTCTTCCTTCAACATAGATGTTGTAAAGAGTCATAGTTCCTTGTGTCCATGAGTTGATGTAAAGTTTAATCTTCTACGAAACAACAAATTATTTGGTCCATTTACTTCATAGTTTCTTTGAATTCCATAGGCTTTCTTACATGTATGTTCAATCTCTCATTTGAGTGCTTTAATTAAAGTTTTATAAATATATATTGGGAATGTGAATTGATTTTAGTGGAGTTCACTTCAACGTTATACAATCACTTCACTTTTTTTTATTTTATATATAATTGATTATAGTATAATGATTCTAAAGTTATAATAAAGTCATAATGTAACAATACAGGATAAATAAATTAAATCAATCTCTTTATATAAAGAGTAAATATCTATATCATGTTAATTAGGGGCAATGCAAGTGATTAATCAATTTTTTTACTTTAATGCTAGTATGTATATGAAGCACAAATTTTAAATTATTTGAATTAGTATAGCAAAAAAGATATCTTATGAAGTGTGAACTTAAATAAAATTAATTTAAAGATTAATAGAAGAAAATGGGAATGAATTAAAAAATTAAAAATGGTTATTTTTCCTAAGATTAGAATAAGATTAATAATTTACTTTTTAAGAAAAAAATATTTATTTGTAATTTTTTCCTAAACATAAACTATATGTTTTACAATAAGATCATTAATAGATCAATATGTTTAACAATTCAATGTCAATTATTGATTCTAGTCCTAAGGTTTAATACAAGGCTCATGATTTTGATGATAATAATATCCAAATTAAATTCATGCATTATATAATTACTACGTAAATTTATAAGCAGTCCAAAAAATTTTGATATTTGTAGTTAATACAATTCTTACATTGAATATAATATGCGAATTAAATTTAGTCTTCTTCATTTCTCTGAACTCTATTGGCTTTCATGTTCAACAATGGGATTCTATAATAATTAGAATCAAATTAATAAGTTACTTTCTAAGAAAAATATATTTATTGGCAAGTTTTCCTAAACATCAACTATATATTTTACAATTAGATCATTAATTAATTGATCAATATGTTTTACAATTCAATAGCAATTATTGATTCTAACCCTAAGGTTTAATACAAGGCTCATGATTTGGATGGTAATAATATGCAAATTAAATTCATGCATTATATAATTGCGATTTAAATTTATAGGCAGTCCAAAAACTTTTGATATTTGCAATTAATACAGTTTATGCATAGAATATAACATGCGCATTAAATTTAAATTTCTATATCTCTAAATTCTATTAGCGCAAAGGAAAAAGAACTATTCTTGAACAAAACATATTGGAGGATATTGATTTTCAAGATAGTGATAAAGATAACGACAATGACTGTGTATCGAAAGTTTGAAAGACAACTCTCTCAAAAAATGTAAACAACATTAATCTAAAATATATACCTATAAAGCATAATATACTGATATAATTATTATTATTATATACGCAACTATTCAATATTATTAGCATTATCAATTAATTTACATCTTTTTATATAACATCTTTTATTATATAGTCACAACTATCAATGTTATCAATAATTAAATAATAAATTTAATAAATTAATTTACAAATCATATATAAAAATAATATACATCAAATTACAATTAAATTACTAAATTCAATTTTTTTCACTTTTTCTAATATAAAATCATGACACGTCAAATTACAATACATTAATTAATTCAATTTTCTATTTACACTCCCATATTCTTGTACAATATATAAACGTATAGCAAATTATATTAATTTTCAGTGTGCAGGTAAATCAACTAGTATTATAGTGCTATCTGCCACTAAGAAATGAAATTTTCTAAATTTTTATTCCCAGATGAAAAATAACTAATTGCAAGTGACTAATCACTTACCTAATTAATAACCATGACCCTGTTGATAAGAATTTATTTCTTGAAAAGTTTATTTTTACCCAAAATATCCTATATTTTTGTCAGTGAAAATCATAAAATACCCCTTTATCTTTGAAAATTAGTTCATTTTTGTCATTGCAAATTCAAACTTCTTCCAAAATAGTCCCTATCGAGAATAATATCCAAATTTTCACTGGTTAGAATCTTCCTCGATGATTTTCAATCTATATCGAAGTGAAAGCACAAAGAAATCTACCTAAAATAAGGATGAAAATACTAGACTGAGCTCCCATGTTTCCAATACATAATTAGCCTACAGAAAACCAGGTTTTAATCGGTCCAGATGTTTAGGGAAGAAAAATAACCTCACATTTGATTAGGATTAAATAAAGAATGCAGAATAAAGTATTGCGTTTTAAGAAAATGAAAGCGCTATTAATAGAATAACTTTTAAATCTTTTGCATCACAATTGCGTTAAGAGCATTGAAGTTGTGATAGTCCCTAAAGTTCAAATTTTAAGTCCTTTCCGGCTACATGAATCAATTAAATCACTATAGAAAATCCCTAAATATCCTTGAAATACCAATTATAGTCCTAAAATTAATTTTTGAAACTAATTTGTATGAATTTAGATATTTTTATTTTTATTTTTTGAAACTTTATAAAATTTCAAAGTAACTTCTACACTATCCTATTTACATATGATTGCTAGATTGAGCAATTTAATTGCTAATGATTGCAATTTGATCTCTTTAACGTCCAAAGCTAGCTGGGCAATATTAAATTCAAAATTTTTTATCAGTATGGTGTGTTCAACCACATGTTCGTAAATAACATGCATCGTTCATAAGATAATTCAACTAAATGCACATATAACTTCTCCACACATCAGTATAAGGAAGTTTGAAGATTCAACATCTCAATATGCTTAAAATAGTACTTGCATTTAGATTGCCATAAAATTGATGCATCAATATGCAAACAATCCTAAAAGTTCTTTTTCAGAAAATATTTAAAATCTAATCCTAAAAAGATGATGATGACTAATACTCCCAATTGCATGCTGAATATAGTTGATTAATCACCATCATACATGCAACAAAAGCATAGAAATACTAATTATATTAAAGTCTAGAAAAATAAATAATTAAATTAATAAATAAAGAAAAGGGATAACATACTTGCACTTTTCCCCATCTGGCTCTCTATATTCTTGAGAGATGCCTCTTAGGTGGAATGTTAGTTTCAAGAATTTATTTTCTACCACTGGTTGTTGCGGTTGTATTTTCTCCATCCTACATTTTAAGTGTTACTATATAGTTTCCCTTGTGGCTTGCCATATGACATAGAAAAAACCTATTATGAAGGACGAGTAATAGAAACATGATCTATAGCACCTGCAATACAACTCAAACCCAATAAGAATTACTTAATCAAATAAAAAACCAAAAAGATTGCTAAAATATACTATTTACAACATAAGTAGATATTTCACTCCTTATAAACTACAACAGTAGCTCATCCCACCTGTGATGCATCCTTTGTTGGAAATAGTTAGTTTGGAAAACTAAGTTAAAGAGTATGTAATTGTGATATGCTTCCAAATCCCACATAAATCAAATGTGTTTAAAGCCTATATATATGACTATCCACATCACATATGAAATTAGAAAATTAGAGGGAGATTAAGTATTAAATAATTTATATTTAAAAAGTACTTAGCACTTAGTGCATGCGTGTGCATTGGATTAAGAAAGATCCAAGTCCTAAATTTCTAATCTGTTTCGTATTTTATTATTATTATTAAATAAATAAATTGTTTATTTATTTATGTTCAATTTTAAACATTTATTTTTCAACGGTCTTATCTTCATTTAAATTTTGAATGGATATAATTTTCAGAGGAATACAATTTTTCATGAAAAGATGCATTTGTATAGATTTTGGTTATAAATACAAATATGGACAGATTAGAAAAAAGAAAAAAAGATTATAAATCTTCCTCTTCTCTTAGACATTTTACTCTGCTTTATTTAAAAGTTTTCCACAAAGAGATTTCTAGAAGTTGCTATCTATAAATCTCTAAGTGCTTAGGATAATTCTTAGGGATGATTTGCCATTAACCTTGCAGCAAATATAGTGGAGGCAAATATCACCTTAAGGACAATATGGTAAACATACGTTTATAGGCACTGTTTTCATCTTCTATATATATTTTAGTTAGATACTTTTCTTCTACAATCTTAAGGTGATATTTTTAAAGATCGAGACTATCCAAGAATTTGCTTTCAAAGTTATGAACTAAGATTTCATCAAACTATATAGATTCAATGGAACAAATTTTAGTCGATGGAAGGATAAAATGATGTTCCTACTCAATACCATGAAGATTTCATTTCTGCTTGATCCCTTGCTGGCTTCACTTAGTATTCCTAGTGATGATGGAAAGAAGACTAAGGATGAAGTTTTATGTCATGGTCATATTCTAAACACACTGTCTAATCATTTGTATGATCTTTACTCATCTCTGACATATCACAATAAATCTAGGATGCTTTTGAAGCCAAATACAATACAGAAAAGTAGGGAATAGATAAGTTTCCTATCATGCAATATTTTGATTATAAATTACATGATTCTGCACCTGTTCTAGACTAAGTAATATCTACAAATTTTGGTTCATAAACTTAAAGATATAAAAATTAACATTCCTAAATTTGTGCAAGTGGGGGCAATCATTGCAAAGTTACCCTTAAGTTAGCATGATTATAGAAAGAAAATGTTGCATACCATAAAGAGTTTCACCTTAGACCGGATTCTGAAGCATTTACATATTGAATAAGAAGCATGAATTTTACAAATAAAACATATAGAATTTATGTCAATGGTTAATTTTATGGATGCAAACAATCAAAACCATAACCATTCAAGGAAAAACAAGAGGAAGAACTTGAAGTTTGCTGCCATTAATTCTAGAAAACAATATAGGACAACAAATTCTTGTTTTCACTGTGGAAAAAAAGGACATTTCAAAAAGGATTGCAGATACTAGAAAAGGAAAAAGAATGGACATACTAATACTTCAAATACGGTTGAGACTGAATCTAATAAGATTGTTGCTATGGTCTTTAAATTGTGTATTAGTGTGATCTTTGAGTTAAACATGGCTACCACTACTAAGTCTTTTGACTGGTGGTACGATGCAATGGCAACGATTCATGTTTGTCATGACAAGAATTAGTTCAAAAATTATGATGTTATAGAACAAGGACAAGAATTTCTTATGAGCAATGGAAATACAACAAAAGTACTTGGCAGTGACAGCATAGAGTTACAATTCACCTTTGGATAGAAATTAATACTACAAAATGTTCTTCATGTTCCAAAAATTAATAAGAACCTTGTATATGCAAATATATTATGTAAGAAAGGGTTAAAGGCAATTTTAGAGTCTGACAAACTTTTAGTCTTCGAGAATGTAGTATTTGTAAGCAAAGGTTATTCTTGTGATTGAATGTTCAAGTTAAGCATTATTAATAAATATTCAGTTTCTGCTTATATTATTGGGCAATCTTTTCGTTTATGGCATGGTAGATTAGGACGTCTTAATTATAAAACTTTAAATTGTATGTCAAAACATGGTTTGATCACATGTGAGAATGAAATTAATGATAAATGTGAAATCTATGTACAAGTTAAAATGACAAGAAAACCATTTCTTTCTATAGAAAGAAATTCCAAAATCTTAGAACTTGTGCATTCTAATATCTGTGAATTAAATGGCATGTTAATTGTAGAAGGAAATAGATACTTTATTGCTTTTATTAACAATTTTTCAAGATATTCACATGTGTATTTTATGAAATCTAAGGATTAAGCTTTTGAAATGTTTACATACTACAAGTCAATGGTAGAAAATTAAAGAGAAAATAAAATAAAAATACTTAAAAGTGATAGAGGTGGAAAATATTTCTCTACAGAATTTACAGAGTTTTGTGAAAGCAATGGTATAATACATCAAATTAGTGATCCTTACACCCAACAAAAAAATAGTTTAGCAAAAAGTAAAAATAAAACACTAATAGATATGACAAATACCATGATTCTAAGTGCAAGTTTACCTACAAATTTATGGAGAGAGGCATTATTGGCTGCTAATCATGTATTATATAAAATACCTTCAAAGACAGTCAAAACTCCCCCACATAAGTTATGCAAAGGAAGAAAGCCAAATTTAAATTACTTTAAAGTTTGGGGTTATTTAGCATTTAAAGTCCCAGAACCTAAAAGAACCAAATTAGGACCAAGAGCCCTAAAATGTGTTTTTGTAAGATATGCAGAAAACTCATAAGCATATAGACTCTTAGATGTTGAATCTAATATAATTGTAGAATCTAGAGATGTAGAATTTTTTGAAAATAAATTTATTAATGATACAGTAGAAATATTTCATAAGAAAGCACCTAGTGGTGAAAACAAAGATATTATATCTCCTAGAAATTTAGCAATGGTACCTCAAACTAAAATTGAACTTAGAAAAAGTCAAAGAGTGAGAAAAGAAAAACATTTTGACTCATTTTATTTCTTCCAAATCTATTGTTTTTTTAGTTGAAGGTAGAAGGGAAAGTGTTATAAGTTAAATACCCATTTAATTACATATAGAGCAAGATCCCAAAACCTATAATGAAGCCATGGCATTAAGAGATGCTAGTTTTTGGAAGGAAGCAATTAAATGATGAAATGGATTCAATATTACCAAATAACACTTGGGTATTGGTAGATTTAGCTCCAAAATCAAAAACTATAAGTTGTAAATGGATATTTAGACAAAAATATCATATAGATGGTTCAATACAAGCTTTTAAAGCAAGGTTTGTGGCTAAGGGTTTTAGACAAAAGGAAGGGATTGACTAATTTGATACTTATACTCTAGTTGCAAGTGATAACTTCTATAAGGGTTTTATTAGCCTTAGCCTCACTTAATAATTTGTTTGTGCATTAAATGGAAGTCAAGACAGATTCCTAAATGGTGAATTAGAAGAAGAAGTTTACATGGAATAACCTGAAGGCTTTGTATTACCTGGAAATGAAAAGAAAGTTTGTAAGTGAGTTAGGTCATTGTATGGTTTAAAACAGACACCAAAATAATGGCATGAAAAATTTAATTCAATCATATTGTCTCATGGATTTAGGCATAACAATGCTAACAATTGTGTTTATTCAAAATTAACAAATGAGTATGGTGTTATCATCTGCTTATATGTGGATGATATACTTATCTTTAGGACAAATATGGTTACTGTGAATGATACTAAGAAGTATTTATCCTCAAAATTTAAAATGAAAGATCTTGGAGAGGTAGATACAATCTTAAAGGTAAAAGTAACAAGACATAGTGGGGTTTTGCCTTTAATCAATCTCATTATATTAAGAAAGTGTCAACTAAATTTCAATACTTAAACATAATGGAGGCAAGCACACCTTATGATCATTCATAGAACTTAAGCACTAACATATCAGTATGCTAGTGCCATTGGGAGTGTGATGTATGCTATGCATTGTACAAGACCAAATATTTCTTTCGTTGTTTGCAAACTTTCTAGGTATACAAGCAATCCTAATTCAAAACATTGGAAAGGAATTGCTAGAGCTTTAAGATCTCTAAAGAAGACATCAAATCTAAGACTATTTTATAATAATTTTCCAATTATATTGGAAGGATACACTGATGCTAAATGGATAACTAGTGTAAGTGACAATAAATCAACTTAAAGTTGGATTTTTACTCTTGTTGGAGGAGTCATTTCATGGGCTTTCAAGAAATAGACATGTATAACTCATTCCACAATAGAATCAAAGTTTGTTGCCTTAACATCAACATGTAGAGAGGGAAAATGGTTGAGAAACTTATTATTGGAAATACAATTGTGGCCACAGCCAATGCCAGTAATTTCTCTACATTGTAATAGTAAAGCAACTATGTCTAGAGCATTTAACAAAGTGTATAATGATAAATCTAGTCATATAAGTCTAAGGCATGTTTATGTTAGACAACTTATTTGTAATGGAATAGTCACAATTCAATATGTGAAGACAAGTAACAACTTGACATATCCTTTTACTAAAGGACTTACGAAAGATGTTGTATAGAAAACATCCAAAGGAATGGAATTAAAAGCCCTCAAATAGAGTCACTAGTAATGGAAACTCAACCTTTAACTAAACCAAATCTAATTTAAAGATTTAATGAGTAAGAACAAGTTACTGATACGTGACAGAGTGCACTAGAAAATGTAGTAGCCATTTTCAAGTCAAGTGCACGATATAGGAACTTAAGTATTCAGGGTGAGTACAACCCTTAATTGATTCAGGAAAGCTTGAAGGAATTAAGGCTTAAGGGAATCTACTTATGTGAAACATAAGAAGTGGTGCCACTCCTAGTAAGAATTTGGGGTTGATTCTTGGAAATGTTCATGAAAAGCCCAAGGAGAAGCACATGGTCATATAAGTGCTATGAATATTATGAAAACTTTTAGAGTTAAAAATAAGACTATGCGTGTGGTGTTTCCAATGTAAATGTAAGAATTATAGTTCAATGCTTTATACAACCATCAATTTATTAACACTTTGAAATACTTACACTAACAATAGGTTCAAGTCGAAAGATACCATCATTAAGCATAGCCTTATGGAAAAGAGAGGATAACAGAGAGGATACTTAGTTTTCCAAACTAAGTAGGGGATTGTTGGAAATAGTTAGTTTGGAAATCTAAGTTAAAGAGTATGTGGTTGTGATAGACTTCCAAGTCCCACATTGGATAAATCTAATGTGTTTAAAACCTATATATATGGCTATCCACATCACATATTAAACTAGAAAATTGGAGAGAAATTAAGTGCTATTAAATAATTTATATTTAAAAAGCACTTAGCACTTGGCATATGCGTGTGTATTGGATTGAGAAAGATCCAATGGTTCTAAATCTCTAAGTTATTTCGTATTTATTATTATTTATTTGTTTATATTTTCATTTAAATTTTGAATCAATATAATTTTAAGAGGAATACAACTTTTCTTGAAAAGTTGCATTCGTACAAATTCTGGTTATAAATACGAATTTGGGTAGATTAGAAAAATAGAAAAAGATTATAAATCCTCCTCTTCTCTCAGAGATTCTACTCTATTTTATTCCAAAGTTTTCCACATAGAGATTTTTAGATATTATTGTCTATAACTCTCTAAGTGTTTAGGATAACTCTTAGGAGTGATTTGCCATTAACCCTACAACAAACATAGTGGGGGTATATCACCTTAAGGATAATGTGTTAAACACACATTTCTGGGTATTGTTTTCATCTTATATATATATATATATATATATATATATATATATATATATTCTAGTTAGATACTTCTCTTCTACATCCTTTGCTTTTTAAACTTAGGTGTCACATCATAGTGGCAATATCTTGGATGTGAAACCCTAGATTGTTTGGCTCTATCACTTTATTTGTGAGGGATCAAACAAAGTAATGTCTATACATGCAAGATTAGATTGAGAATAACAATATGTAAGAAACTAAATTAAGAAGACAATTCAATGAGGAATCAAATTAAAAACATCTTATTTGTGAGGGACCAAATGGAAAAACAAATTTTGAGTTCATATTTTTCAAATTATTTTGAGGATATTCTTGATCATAATTTTATTTGTGAGGGATCAAATGGGTAGATGTACATATGTGAAGGGTAAATTGGAAAAGACAATTCTATAAGGGATCAATTTGAAAACTATCTTATATATGAGAAAAATTTCAATGAGTTTATATTTTTTGAGTTAACTTATTTTTTAGGATATTATAGATTCAATTTTATTTGTGAGGAATAAAGAAGAAATATACATTCGAAGGAGTAAATTGAGAAGACAATTCAATCAAAGGTCAAATTGAAAAACATCTTATATCTGATGGATCAAATCAAAAAAATTTTCTATAAGTTTGTATTTTTAAAACTAACTTATTGTTTAAAGATATTATTGAGAATAATTTTATTCGTAAGAAATCAAATGGAGAAGTATATATACATATATATATATATATATATATCTATAAGACTAAATTAAGAAGATAATCCTCCCGGGGACTAAGTTGAGATGACAATGAAAAATCAAATTGAAAAACATCTTATTTATATTGTAAAGGACCAAATTGAAAAATAAAATTCTATAAAGGACTAAATTAAGAAATAAGCTACATGTAAAGGACCAAAAGAAGATTTTACTCATAAAGATATGAAATTGAAAAGAATTAAAATTAAAAAATATTAATGCAATGCCTAGTCCACTTAGAAGTAATGAATTAGTCATACAATATTAGATGTATTAAATATAGTTAATTGAAATTGACCATATAAACTTATATTAATAATGTATATACATATCATTAGCATACCACCTGGTGGAACTATACAATTGCTTATATAGTATGAAAGAGTATTAACTGACATATTTACATATCAACTAATTTAATATATTTATTCTAGTAAAATTATTTCCAAAAAAAAGTGAAAATCATTAAAAAAAATCTAATTAAAACTAATAAATTCTAAATTCTAAAACCTTCAACCTTAAACCCTAATATTTTTTCGGATAGTATATGCATCAACACTATGTTTGAGTCAAACTGTGTCCTGTTTGTTTCCAAGAAAAATGAGTGAGAAAAACTCACGCTTTCATTAAATCCAATATTGTTACACAAGTGATGAGAACAGAGCTTCATTTATTTGACTTTTACGTGTCGAAGTTATCTCTTCTTATCCTACTGTAGTCCACAAGATTAGAGGAAATGATTACTGATGGGCCACACCATGTTGAGCACTAATAATAAGTCTCATTATGACACAGTTTTGCACCAACACACATTTCTCTAACGGTCAAAATAAAATCCTTCAGGATCATCATGTTCATGATAACTAGAAAGAGATATTTTTTCTTTCTGGTTTTGCTTTTTCATGCTGAATAATAATAAGTTCAAAGATGAATACGTCCATGAAGGCAGGCTTATTCGTGATTATCAATATAGACTTTTGCTTTTATTTAATTTCCTCTTGTTATAATACCCTATAAACAAGGTGATATATATCATTTATTTCATGATTGATTATGTAATCTGCACGTCGTTTACGTATTTTGAGTTGTTAGTTTGAAGTGATTACATGCAGCTCTACTTTTTCCTAATAGTCTAAAATAGGTATAACATATATTATTATAGGAGAAAAATATATTTTTAATCTCTCACTTCTTACAAAATTATCATTGTACTCCCTAATTCATTGAAATATAAAAAATAGTCTCTCACTCATTGAAAAATATTATACTTAGTCCCTCACTTTTTTAAAAATTACTATATTTAGTCATTCTCCTAAACTTTAAACTCTAAAATAAAGAACTAAATTTGGTATTTTTAAAAAAGTCAGGAACTAAATATAATATTTTTTAATAATTAGAAGACCATCTTGAACATTTTAATAAATAAGTGACCACAATAGTAATTTTGTAATAAATTAAAGACTAAAAATATATTTTACTCATTATTATAATATTGGATTCCAATATATTATTTATGAGTATAGATGGACAGCTTAGGAGAGTTATACATCCAATTTGAGATCTTCACCTTATTGATTTTATATGATTTACTTCAAATTGAGATAGCATTATCCATCACAAACTCTTCACTATTTTATATATACCAATTCCTTTAGCTTTACTTTGAGCATACAGGTAAAATAAGCTATATATATGAAGCTAAAATATAATTTTTGGAGTTTGCTGTTAAATGATTTTAGCTCCTTGTAAATTGCACTCTCCTAATTTCTAAGAAATATTTAAATTATATATCCTTCTCATCCATTTTAAAATCCTGAAACCAAAAGATATGTTAAATAAAATATCTTTCCTGCAACAAAAGATGAGTTACAATTGCTTCTATTTTGATCTATATATATATATATATATATATATATAATATATAGTAAGTTAATTAAATATGCATACAGTCAATATAAAGGTAGTCAGTTTTTTAATTTTAAAATAAATAATTTTAAACAAAAAGTTAATAACATTGAAATAAAAATTTATAATCTATATTTTTTAATGTTAATTAAAAATAATATCATTGTGAATAAATTTGTGTATACTTTTATTTGTGTAATTTAACATAAAAAATTTACTCATAATTATTCTCACGGATTTAATTTTTTTAGCTTTTTCACCTTTACTCTTTGCAAAATGACAAAGATGAGAATTGGGCAATAGCTTTTCTCAGACACTCCTAGAGAATGAACAAAAGAGCATATATTGGCAGACATGGCCAGCTGTTTCTGGGTGTCTCTTGTAATTAGTAAGCCAAAATGGTTGAAATATTGTCCTTGAAGGGTTTGATGAAAAATTCCTCAATTACTATTTTGTTTTATGAATTGAGAACCTATAAATGATCAACTGAGACATGGAATTAGATCCTCCACAGTTAGATTTTGAACCGTAGAGAGAAATTTCAAGTTAAAAAAGAATTTACCCAGGAGAGATAATGTTCATGAACAGATCTATAATTTAATTCTTAAAAAACAAAAGTCTTTAGATTATAATAATTTAAATAAAAAAGATAAATTTTCACAATTCAAAGAAGGCGTACTTTTATAAATTAAAAAATTAAATAAAAAATATGAAAAAAAAATCAATTGGTCCTTATAATTTGCATCAATTTATAAATTAGTCTCTATACTTTATTTTTTTTCAAATCACTCCCTCTACTTTCAAATGATTATAATTTGGTCACTGCCGTTAACCCACCTCTAACGGTCAAAACTTGTCCTACATGGCCCATTTTAGACGACCTGCAATGCCCACATGGAAGAATAAAATTTGCTACTGTCACGTAAGACTCATCAAACTCAGCTTTCACTCACATATGGAAAGGCTTCTTTCTTCCTTCTTCTTCCTTCTAAATCAAGTTTAATCTCTCTCTCTCTTTCTCTCTCTTTCTCTCTCTTTCTACCCCGCGCGCCTTTTGCTGCTACTTCAGCTTAATTGGATGATATAAAGTATAGGTACTTTCCACTTTCTTTTCTTGCAGCATCACCAGTGAACTAGGTGAGGATCACCTTTTTCTCGCGCTCTCACAGCCACATCCCAATAGTCAAATTATGCTCCTAGTTCGCACAACACCAGACATCAAAGATCGGTATGAGAGAGAAAGAAAGAAGCTGTACATCAGAATGAGAATTCTGTCAACAAAAATTTGCTTTTATAAAATTCATCATCCTCACTAAGAATCAGGGAAAAACAAAAGAGAAAACAAACTTCATTAATTCATCCCTTTCTTACTCTCTTTCAATCTTTCATTGTCTTTCGTCTATGTATACTCTTTCCACAGCTCTTTGTCTCTATTTCTTAACTCTTAATTTGATGTCATCCAGGAGTATTTTTAAGGATATTTGGACTTTGGTAACTACCACAATGTATGTAGATGAAAGAAAGCTATCATGAGCAAGTGATCTCATGTATACTCTCGCCATCAGAAAGAAAGTTGAAATATAAACACAAGATTAGTCCACAAAGTGTCATATAAATCACTGGTTCTATTTCTTCAAACATTATTATTCATAAAAATATAGGATTTAATTATCAATAAAATGAACTAATCTGAAGTTGTGAGAGGAAGAGTGTGTAAAATTTATTCATAGGATTAGGATTAAGTGGACTTGAATTAGGAAGAAATGTAGCCACCAAAGGCATCTTCATTATCATTGGATGAGAAGCACATAACCACTAGTACGGTTACTATTATACGTAAAACCCTTCACACATGAAGTCCCATCACAACTAACTTATTCCATTAGCTCATTTCTCTCACTGGCACCTTCAATACCATAAGCTTGTCTTCTTATTTTAGCTTCCTTCCTCACTATTAATTGCCTTTGTTATATCTAAAACAAACCCTCCAGAAACAAATTTGTTTCTCCATCTTGCTTTGTAAAGTAATACAAATCTATTTCTTAGGTATTATGGGACGAGTTTCAGGCAATAAATTCTAATTCCTTGGCTTGTGTGGCAGCTAAGAAGATTTCCTTTGGAAAATGGGTGTTTTAATGTTACTGTAATAACTTTCCCTTTCTCTCTCAGGGCTATCAATTGCCAAGAAAGACAGGTTAAGTTGAAGTAGCGGCAAAAGGTACGCGGGATAGAGCGGAGAGAGAGAGAGATTAAACTTGATACAGAAGGATGAAGAAGAAAGAAATCAGCCTTTCCATCTGTGAGTGAAAGATGAGTTCGATGAGTCTTACGTGGCAGTAGCAAATTTTATTCTTCCATGTGGGCATTGCAGGTCGTCTAAAATGGACCATGCAGGACGAGTTTTTGACAGTGTTAGAGGTGGGTTAACGGCAGGGACCAAATTATAATTATTTGAAAATGGAGGGAGTGATTTAAAAAAAATAAAGTATAAGGACTAATTTATAAATTGATGTAAATTATAAGACCAATTAATTAATTTTTAAAAAATATAAAATGAAATTATATATAAAAATTAAAATTCCAAAAATTCAAGACAACGACCACCCTCTTCCCTCTCGACACTCCTTTACCTCCATCCTTAAAAATGTTATAACATAATCTGCCTTGCAATATTCATAATTTTTGTATGGGACTTTCTCTCTGCAGTCAGAAATTAAAGAATCCAGATCCGTTGAGACATAATATATACATCAATAATTAGACTGTAATAAATATTTTATGAAAAAAATTACTTGGCGGTTTAAAATATGCAGGTTTTTAAGTTTCAGCCAAGTTTATAATTGGAGGATCTAGTAAAAATATATAAAAAAATTTATATCTTTACAATTCAAATATTGAACCACTTGGTATTAACTGATTCATAATTTAATAATCCAAACCCATGAATAATAATTAATTAATTAAAAAATTAATATTTTAGTTTGTTAATTAATTAATTTACATTTAAGGGAGTTGTCACTTAAAAAGTTAGAGAACTGATGTAAAACAGACAACGCGTGATTTTCTTGGAATAAGAATACAGTGTGAGAAAGAACAGAAAAAAAAAGAGAGGAATGTCTTTTCTGTCCTGTAAATACAGACTTTTTATATTTTTCTTTTGTGATTTTTACTGTTTCGTCTTCGGATTTGAGTCTAAATCGCACCAAAACGAATGTGATAAAAGAATTGACCAGATTTATATTTTAATTAATTGGTAGAATATGTTATCACTATTGTCTATAATTTTTTTATAAAATGATTTTAAAATTTCTTGAATTTAGAGAAGTTGTTATTTAAGAAATTTAAAAGTATTTTGATAAAAAAAAATATAAATTTAGTTATAATTTATCTTATAAATTTATTTTCAGTGTGCAATTTAAGTCAATTGTTTATATTAAAAGAGTGGTTATTTTATGCTTAGAATTATCTTAGCTATGCTTGGGAGGTGATTAATTCTTCATTACTATTCATGACTCTTTCTTGTCTTTCTTAAGCTCAATTATTCCCCAATGTTTAAGCTAACTAAATATGTGATTTATTTGACATGTGAAGAGACCTAAAGGGGCTCTAATTTTAAGAAATAGCTGTTGATTATACTTGTGAAATAGATAGACGAAAAGCGAATTAATTATATTAATTAGAGAACGTTGAATTTGATGGAAATTACAATTTTAATAACTCATTAATTTTGCATTTAATATATTAGAACCTTAGTCTTTTTTCTTTGAAAGAATATTAGTTTGTCTTGTACATTTATTTGATAAATGATTTAGTATATTAAATTTAATAAAATTATTTAAAAAAGACTGATAACCATTAAAATAATTATTTTATTAAAACATACATTAAATCAATCATCACCTAAGTATGCATGAATAATCATTGTTTTGTTTTTCTTTTAAATTCAAGTGACCATATAATCAATATGTTGTTAATGTTAGCTTTTTTAATATACAATTAGGTGGGACTTAGGGACTAAAAATGTTAATTTCATCTTAATAAGGGATTAAATTAAAATTAATAAGAGATTAAATTCATAATTGAAGGACAAAATAATATAGGATCCACCAAATTAAGATTGAAAATTTGTCAAGAACCAAGATAGTATTTTACTATGCAATTGAACATTAATATTTAGTCACTCTCTTAATAATTTAAATTGAAGATATTTTTACTAGGAGTTATTAGACCACAATTATCTCAAGGACCGAAACAATAAATGAAATTCTGATTACAAGATTAAAATATTAAACCGGTGAGCCCACAATATTATGAAACATTATTTGGCTAAATTAAGTTTAAGTAAAATATGTTTTTGATTCTTCACTTATTATAAAATTATTATTTTAATTATTTATTTATTGAACTATCCAAAATAATCTCCTATTTATTCAAAAATGTTGCATTTGAGTCCATGCTTTTTTTGTAAAAAAAAAAACTAGAATTAGTATTTTAGTTTCATGGTTTAGAATTTGATAAATGGATAAAATTTAGTGTATTTTTAAGAAGTAAGAGACCAAATATAATGTTTTTTAAAAAATAATAAATTATTTTAGATATTTTAATAAGTGATAATTAAAAAGGTATATTTTTTTTCAATTAACTTTACACAAAATCATAAACCGAAAGCAATGCATAAATGCAAATAAGCAAGCTTTTAGTTTAGAAAGAAATGCAGGAGCACAAATAATTAACTAGAAGATGCAAATAAACAAGTTTAGATTCTCTCTAAAGTGTGAAGCTGTTAAATTGTCTCCAAAGTTCAAGAGAAAGTAATATTAGAAGCGAAAACGTGCATTGAAACTGGCTATTTCTCTCATTTTATCGATTCTATTTTTTTTCTTTCTTTCTGTTTACCCGTGAGAGTCTAAATGTAATACAAGATTTAAATCATTAAATTTTCATTTAATATTTTTAATTTTAATTAATATCAAACAATTTCTAATAATTTATTTAAATATAAATTGTTAAATTTTTACTGAATAATCCAAATTTTATCAAATTCACCTGTATTTAATCAGTAAAAAATTAATATGTGTATACAATAATGTAATGCACCTAAATTCTGAAAAATAAATACACAAAAGCAAACATTAAATGAATGAGAAACTTAAGCAAGAAAATTTTATCCTAATATGGCCAACAAAATATGTAATTATATTAATTTTCTTTCACTGGAAGACTAAGATTTTAGGAAGTATGTTATGAAATGTCGAAATATCCAAGACAAGGTAGGCTTCTCCTTGAGTTCAATCAAAACACAATCTTGAGTAAAAAGGTGTGGTATACAGAGCTCCCAAAAAAGTAAAAATGATAATTTTATTTAATTTCTAATTTGATTCTTATAGTTTAAAATTTTGTAATTAAATATTTACAGTTTACAAGTTTATTAATCTAGTCCATACTGTTAAATTTCTATTAATATTTTACTAAATTTTGTTAATGTAGTTAACTATATTTTATTTTAACACTCTGAATTTGTATGATTTATGTTAATAGAAGAGATAAAAAATAACTAATATAATAAAATAAAATTAGCTTTTATATATATATATATATATATATATTGGTATAAAAATAAAAAGACAGACTAAATTACAAATTATTTAAACTAAAATTAAGAACTCAATTATAAATTTTTAAATTATAGGAAGTAAATTAAAAATTAAGTAAAACTTTAAATGCCACAAAAATAATTTTTTCCAAAAACAAAATTCAAACAGTCGGATGGTTCTGATATGTGAATCCTCTCGAATAAGATAAGATAGATTATAACTAATTGGCTTAGAAGCGTTTTTATAATATGATTAGACTTAAGTACAGTTTATTATTACAACAAAAGTGGTATAAATGAATTTCTTTTTGCCAAAAAAAGAAAGGTTCTTTCTCCAATATTCTTATAGATTCACTAGCTATTTTAATTGATCACTCATAATAATGACAATCATACACCTTAATTCTTAATTAAGTTCTCAATTTCTGTCGCACATAACATGCATTTTCACCCAATTTCTTGATTAAAAGTTTCGTAATTTCTTCATTTTATTAATATTATATGCATTTTTAATATTTTACAAGAGGCATGCAGAGGTTATTAACACGGCCAATAATTCAACTTTTGAGTTAAATTTTTAGAATTTTTTATTTAAAAATTAAGATAATACTTAAGTTAATATTTTTTATTAGTTTAACTTTTCAGAAATTTACTGGTCACGTATACCATAATTATCTTGAAGCAATAAATTATATGTGAACCAATAGTTATGTCAATATTAAACCGATGATAATCAATTGAACAGAAAATATGTTTTACATGTACATTGAACTGTTTTAGTCCTTTATGGTTTTAAGGTGATTAAGTTGATATTTCGAAATTTTAAATTGTTCACTTAATCTCAACAATATCATTAAACTTGACAAAAAAAAAAAATCCAGTTATGAGTGAAGCATACGTTTAACGAAAAAATGTGGGTGACTAGTTTTATTAAAATTTGGATATAGAAGATCACTAGGTGATGAAGAGTGATATTTGAATATAGGTAAAAAAGGAAAATGAATTTATTGAATGAAACTTTTTAACTATAGAAAGACAAATTGATTTTGGACAAAATATATACTAGAAATAAACTATAATTTGTTACTATTAATTTTTTATACGTAACTAATTCTTAGTTTTCAATGATAATTAAGTTTTTATTATCAAAAGGATTTTAGTGTTTAATATTGGACAAGAGACTAATCAAATTCAAATAAATAACACATTATTTTGGTCTGCTGTTGATTACTATTATCAATTTGATCCCTCTATTTATTAATTTGTTTTTAATTTGATCCTTTACTTATAATTTTTATTCTTAATGTAGTTCTTTTCTTATTAATTTATTTTTAATTTGATCCCTTACTAATTTTAAAGTTAACAAATTTGGTGCTTTAATCTTAATTAAATGAGAGGGACCAACTTAAAAATAAATAATAAAGTAAAGAATTAAATTAAGAATTAAATATAAGTAATGACTATTACGAGAGAAAAAAATAAATGAAAAAATAATTATAAAGACAACTTGAATGTAACCTTAAAAGAATCGTGCTTGGATCCCTTGTGCACCAAATACAGTCTTTTGGTGCACAGTATTTTTAAATTTTTTTTTATATAAACAGGTATTAATTTTTTAGAAAAATTATCAATGTATAAAATTTAACAATTTATAATGTTTAAAGTTCTAACAAGTATAAATATTTTTTAAAAAGGAAATATTAGAATAAAACAAAAACAAAAAATATTAAATACGGAATGTCATTTTGTTAAATAAAGAAATATTGAATATCTTTTAAAATTAGAAGCTCTAACCCTTTGATTTCTTTCTGGCTAATAAGTTGGTGTTATATTTACATGATAAAAATGTACTAGATTATATATTAAGATGATAATAATATGTATTCTAGAAAATCAAGATATTATTGCAAAAATTATTATTGCTTTCATGTTTATTTGTTTTAAAAATTTTTGAGAAGAAATTAATACTTGCCATGATTTGGAAGAAAAAAAACTATTTTGTTACATTATTATCTTATATATATATGTGTGTGTGTGTGTGTATATATATATATATATATCTATAAAGGGCGGGAAGCTATATAGCTACCAACTTTATAAGTTGTTTTTTTCTTTCATAAGAGAATGACATTTTATAACTAAGTATTTATATTTGTATTGTTATATTTTAATATTTTTTTTTAAATTAATATTTATCAATATATAAAAGTAGTTGAGCACCCGACACCTGTTGTGCACATATGTTCACCATCTTGTTAAAAAATAAATAAATTGAGAGGTACGGAGTTTTAAACATTAAAAGATATTAATTCTTTTTCTATTTAACAAACTGACATTTTTATTCGAAATAATTGTTTCCTGTCGTTTTATTATAATATTTTTTAAAAAAAGGTTTTCGAGAAAAGTACAAAAATAATATTTTATTTTTACATTTTATGATAATTTGATTTCTTACAAAATAATTATGATAAATTAGTCTATTACAAATTTAAATTTGTACAAAATTTATTTATTTATTTAGATTAATAAAAAATTAATTTTGTATAAAATATAATTTTTAAATATTTGATTTGTCACGATCAATTTGTAATGAACCAAATTATTACAAAATAAAAAAAATGAAAACGGATTTGATACTTTTAAAATTTTGACTCGTTAAAGTTTCAACATTTTTTCCACTATTCTCTAAGTCTCGTAATTAGTTCCTACGCCTAAAGTAAGTCTTCCCTAGTTACCCATTACACTGTTTTCCGCCAAGTTGGTTTTACGCAATACAGGAGACCGGAGACCGGACTTTTAATAACACATAATAACTTAAAATATTTGTAAATTATAAGAATAAACTTTTAAACTACAGCTATTGAATAAAACTGCATAATTTTTCCACATATATGTAACCAATTCTAATTATCAAGTGCTTGATGTAGATATCAGATTGTCAATATTTATATATCCACTAGATTCCAATTAAATTATGGTCATTATGTATTTTAATTTGGGTAACTTTATTTTATTCAATCATATTTTCTACTATATATATTTATGTGTGTGTGTGTGTTTTATAGTTTCCACAAGGATTTTATATTGTTGGACTGTAAATTTAGCTTAACGTGAACTGTTTGATTTTTTTATTTTCTAATTTTATTGATTTTAGTTGCTTATAGAGTAAAATATTGGTTTGGTTATCACTTATTACAAAATTGTTATTTTAATTTTTTATTTATTAAAATATTAGTCTTCTATTTATTAAAAAATATCATACTTAATTTTTCATTTTTCAAAAATATACTATACTTAATTAACTAGATTTAGAGTTTAAAGTTTGATAGATGAATTAAATTTGATGATTTTTTAAAAAATAAATAATCAAATGTGATATTTTTCAATTAATGAAAAATTATTTTGAACATTTCAATATGCAAGGGTCCAAAATAATAATTTTAAAATAAATGCATCAAAAAATACTTTTCTTATTTCTTAAAATTGTAAATTTCAATAACTAAATTTGAAACACAAAGCGTTTTATTACAAATTTTTTTTAGTATAAATCGTTGAATATGTAAAGTTTAAAATAAATTTAGAAGTTACGTTACGACATGTTATGTTATGTTATATATATATATATATATATATATATATCAAATTAGTTTTTTATTTTTATATTTTTTGATAATTTAATTTTTACAAATTAATCGTAATAAATAAGTTATTTAAAAATTTTATTTTATATAAAATTATTTTTTATTAATTCAAATAAAATAAACTAATTTAATATAAAATTAAATTTATAAGAGACTCGTTTGTTACGAATAATTTATAAAAATTTAAATAGTTACAAAATACAAATATTAAGAACCAATTTTATACCTGTCTCTGTATATATTATCAGGCTATCAGCATGGCAATCTGGGCAATAAAGGGCATGCTAACAGAAAGTTGAACACAGCAAATAAACAATTACAAAATTTGGAACAAAATGAGAACTGGAGGATGAACAGTAATGAACTTGGCAAGGAGGAATGGAGAAAAGCAACAAAAAGGAAGGGAAAGAAGGAGGCATCATCACCTACCATGGCATTAACAGTGGGCTAATTGATGTTGCTTCATGGTGGACCCTCCCCCTGTTTAGTCCTCTAATATTATTCTTTACCCCCAAAACATTCAACCACACCACACTATCATGGATTCCCCTCTCCACCTCTCTGCTTGTGGGCCCCCACCCATCCATTCTTAATTCTTTCAAAAGCAATATTATACTTCTCACAACCCCACTCATCAAAAGTTTTTAATAAGCATAATTTGAGTAGAAATTGGGATGGAAAATGAATAATCTACTGTTTGGAATATGTCTTTATAGTAATATTTAGAGTAATAGGATCAAGATTTATTGGCTCCAGATTTAAAACATTTAAATTTTTTTTATAAAAATACAACAATTAAGTGATTTTTAAAGAAGATATATTAATACTTTAAATTTTTTTATATACAATGATATTTTATTAAAAAAAGAAAATTGAATTACACTGTAAGATGTATGAAATAGACTATAAGGTACTAGAAACAATTTAATCTTTTTTCAACAAAATATTATTTTATGTAAAAAATATAAAATATTTATATATCTTTTTTTTTGAACATAATTATTTTTAAGCCATTAAATTCAAATTCAATAATTATAAATATTACTAGAGAAAACTAGACAGGACCCGTACTTGTAGCTTTAGGTCTCACATTGATGAGATGTAAGTGAGTATGAGAATATAATATGCTAATATACTATTTAAGTGTGAGTATATAATATGCCAAGTGTGAGTGTAAATTTTAGTAGAAAAAAATAGTATAGCTCATCACTTTATTGGTGTAATAATAATGATAACAAATGGTTTATATTTGTTATAAAGTTAGGTCTCACATGATGATGGAATATTAAAAAAAAATATTTGTTTTTCTCAATATATATATTTTTAAAAATCTTTTCAATATTGGTATTCACATAATTATTAAATTCATATTTTTTTTTTCATAATTTAAGTAGATTTAGATTAACTTAAATAAAATTATCTATATATAATTAGTTAACTCTAGCTATGGAAAGATAGAGATGATATATATATATATATATATATATATACACGATTTTTCTTTGATATGGTAAAATTATTTTCATTAATCCCAAACGTTAAAAACAAAAAAAAAATTATTTCAAACAATTTTTTATATTTTATTTTTCTATAATATTATTTTAAAAACATCGTTCTAAAATCACTTGAAAATAGAATATATAAGAAATAATATTTGCTCTTCTCAATACAATTTTTAATCTTCTCAATAAGGTTAATCATATAACTATTAAATTCATATTTTTTTAATAATTTAAGTAGATTCACCTTAACTTAAATAAAATTATCTATATATGATTAATTAGCTCTCATTAAATAAAAAAATGATATATATGTTTTGTTTTCTTTGATAAAATAAAATTATTTTGAATTCTATTTTGAAACAATTTTGATAATATTTTATTGTTCTTGAATATTATTTCAAAATATCATTCTAAATTCATTAAAGTTATTTGAAAAATAAATCTAGGCAAGTGAATAAAATAGATTGAAGATGAATTTTGAGGGAATGCCATTCGTGTGCAAAGAAACAGTGCTTCAAATATGAAAACAAAACTAGTAGATATGGTGCAAATTGTGTCTACAACATATGATGCACCTATGCCCTACCACTAATGGCCAAAAGAACAAGAGAAAAATATCATTTTTGTCTTGGATTTATCATTAACTTATTATTTTAATCTCTTACTTATTTTATTTTTTACAAAAATTCAATTTTAGTTGCTCACTTTTGTTTTTTAAGTTTAGTTTGGACCTCCAGATTTGATAAAATGAACTAATTTTGTCTCTCTTTTATACTAGTTTAATCTTTAAAGGATCATTATTTTAAAAAGAATTTCATTTTTAAAGGATTCTTTTGATATTTTTGTTATCATTGAAGGATCAAATTGAACTTAAGAAAAAAAAGAGGGATTGAAATTACATTTTTATCTTTTATTTTTATATTTAATTTTAAGAATTACATATAATAACGATCTCAAAAATAAAATCTAAAAAGTGATAATTTTCATTCACTATGGAGCATTTTAAAAAATAAAAATAAATAAAAAATTAAAATAATAGTTCATTAATAAGTAAGAATAAAAATAAGACTTTTTTTTAAATAGTTGATCACTGATTGAACATTGTCATCCTTAATCTTTCACATTAAGTTAACGAGGTTTATTTCAATGGTCTATCTATAGTAATAATAAAAAAAAAACCGAGGAACTAATAGTAATAATTTTCAATCTGTTTGAATTATTTTACAAAATGAGTAAGGGGTTGAATTGATAAATTAATAACAAATGAGTAGCAAAAATAATATTTTTCTAAAAAGAAAAAAGAGGCCTAGTCTAGATGTGTGATATGATACGGTCTCATTCTAACAGAGGGAAACATTCTCACGCTCACTGACAGACAGTGACTCTTGGATCAAGCACAGGCCAACGTTTTTTTTTTTTTTTTACTATTAATTTATTTTTATTTTTTGCTTTTCGTTATAGCGCCGATCTTTGGTTGGACTCTTTTTCGTGGGTCCCACTTCTTTTGACCAAAAGTCAAATCGCTCCTTTCTCTTATATTCTCTCTCTACGGACGTTTCTGAAGCTGATACAAACATAACGCAGAGTCTGTTGATATTTGAACAAATAGTCTTTTCTTTTTGGTGCTATTTGAACCAAATTTTCATATATTTTATTATTTAATAAATGAGCAATTATCCTGCTAGCATTCATATAGTACGGCCTGCATCAATATGTACGTATGATCTATATTTTTATTTTCATTAAATTTTCGATAATTTTTTAAAAAATAAATATTAAGTAAGTTAATTTCACATATTTAAGTGAACTCAACTGATTTTGTGTTTATTAATTTTTATGTGAAAATTAAGGGAAAAAATTGATAGAAAAAAGTAGGAAAGATCCAAATTGAATATTACACAAATTTTTAGTCTTTTTAATTTTATAAAATTTTAATTTCATTTCCTAATTTTTTTGGCCTGAGTTTTCATTTTCTAATTTGATTATCACTTCTTTATGTTACTCATTCGAAATGTAATATTAAATTTAATAATTTTTAATTTAAACATTATCTATGTATAACTCATACTTAAATATATCATTTAAGACAATAAACATTTAAATTTAGCGTCAACTTTTCAATAAAGATGTAAAAAGCAAGGTGAAATTTGATTATTTTAAAATAAAAAGGACAACATTGTATATTTTTAAAATTGAAAAAAACAAATTCATACTTCTACAAAATTAAAAGGAAATATATTTAACCATCTGTTTGGTAGTATAGCACAAGAAATACGTTATGTAGAGCGTACGTACACGCTCAGCAAGTTTCAATCTTCGGTTCTCTACTTCTATATTCCTCCCCACGTTCCCTCCTTTTTCAATATTTTAAAACACAAAAAAAGCAACTTCTTTTCCTAAAGGTCGCCCTTCTCCTTTTCGACAACAAATTCTCATCATTCTCGCTACCACCACTCTCTCACTTCGTCTTTCCTCATTCTTCTCTCTGCAATATCTTTTCAGGTCTCTCTCCTTCAGAATCCCATACCAGTGCCGGTTCTGGTTTTGTAGAAGCTTGTTTTTTCTCAATGGAGAAAGACACAGTTCAGCTTTTTCGTTATCTTGCTCTACCACTTCTCTTTCTCATCACTGTTCTTTCCATCCCTCTAACCGAAGAACTC
This sequence comes from Delonix regia, assembly GCA_037074485.1. Classification (NCBI taxonomy): domain Eukaryota; kingdom Viridiplantae; phylum Streptophyta; class Magnoliopsida; order Fabales; family Fabaceae; genus Delonix; species Delonix regia. Next base: position 36,977,822 of record CM073457.1, on the reverse strand, counting down.
GCAGTTTCGTCATCCCTCAAGACTGATGCACAGGCTCTTCTCATGTTCAAAAAGGCCATCCAGAAGGACCCTAATAGAGTCTTGTCCACGTGGCAGCTCAACAGAGATCCATGCACCTGGTATGGAGTTTCCTGCACTGGAAGACGTGTCACTCAGCTTGATCTTAGCGACAACAATCTTGTTGGGACTTCTCTTAGTCCCTTGTCTTCTTTAGATATGTTGGCTGTTCTGAATTTGCATTTGAACACGTTCCCTGTAAATTCCACTTCTTTGCTTCAGCTTCCTTATAGTTTGACACAGCTTGATCTATCCTTTTCTGGAGTTTCAGGACCTCTCCCTGAGAATTTTTTCTCAAGGTGTCCTAATCTTGTTATTGTGAATCTTTCTTACAACAACTTGACAGGTCCCGTACCTGAAAATTTCTTGAAGAATTCTGATAAGCTTCAGTCTCTTGATATTTCTTCCAACAATTTGACAGGGTCGTTTTCGAGCTTGAAAATAGAGCGCAATTCCTTGTTGCTTCTTGATCTTTCTGGAAACCGTTTATCAGATTCAATTCCGTTTTCCTTGTCAAATTGTACTAGTCTTAAGACTTTGAATTTGGGCAATAATTTGATTACAGGGGAAATTCCTAAATCTCTGGGGCAGCTTAGCAAGCTAGAGATATTGGATCTTTCTCATAATCAAATTACTGGTTGGATCCCTTTTGAGTTGGGAATTGTATGTGCCTCCCTTAAAGAACTTAGACTCGCTTTCAACAACATTTCGGGTTCGATTCCACCGGCTTTTTCTTCTTGCTCTCAGCTGCAAATTCTTGACATATCTAACAACAATATGTCAGGGCCATTGCCAGATTCCATCTTCCAGAACCTCGGATCAATTCAGGAACTGCATTTGGGAAATAATGCTATCTCAGGACCATTTCCTTCTTCGATATCTGCGTGCAAAAGTTTGAGGATTTTAGACTTGAGCTCTAATCAAATCTCAGGATTTATTCCCCAAGATTTATGTCCAGGGGCGGCATCCCTTGAGGAGCTTAGAATGCCGGATAATCTCATTTCCGGAGAAATTCCTGCTGAACTGTCAAAATGTTCACAGTTGAAGACTATTGATTTTAGTCTGAACTATCTTAATGGTTCAATCCCGGCAGAGCTTGGGCAGCTTGAAAATCTTCAGCAGCTGATAGCATGGTTCAATGGGTTGGAAGGAAAGATCCCACCAGAATTAGGTAAATGCAAAAATCTGAAGGATCTTATACTGAATAATAATCATCTAACTGGTGAGATTCCTATTGAGTTGTTCAATTGCAGCAATCTTGAATGGATTTCACTGACAAGCAATGGACTCGCCGGTCAAATACCGCCCGAATTCGGCCTATTGACACGCTTAGCGGTTTTGCAGCTTGGAAACAACAGCCTCACCGGGGAAATACCCGGAGAGTTGGCAAATTGCAGTAGTTTGGTTTGGTTGGATTTGAACAGTAACAAGCTCACAGGAGAGATCCCACCTAGACTTGGCAGGCAGCTTGGAGCAAAATCATTGTTTGGAATCCTCTCAGGAAACACATTGGTGTTTGTACGAAATGTTGGAAATTCATGTAAAGGAGTTGGAGGATTGTTAGAATTTTCTGGAATTCGACCAGAAAGACTTCTGCAGGTGCCAACATTGAGGACCTGTGATTTCACCAGATTGTATTCTGGTCCAGTCCTGAGCTTGTTTACCAAGTACCAGACTCTGGAGTACCTAGATCTTTCCTACAACGAGCTTCGCGGAAGAATCCCTGAAGAATTTGGGGACATGGTAGCTTTACAGGTTCTAGAATTGTCTCACAACCAGTTATCAGGAGAGATTCCCTCTTCACTTGGCCAGCTCAAGAACTTGGGTGTCTTTGATGCGTCACATAATAGGCTGCAAGGTCATATCCCAGATTCATTCTCAAACCTATCATTTTTGGTGCAAATTGATCTGTCTAATAATGAGTTAACTGGGCAAATTCCATCAAGAGGGCAACTTAGTACACTTCCAGCCAGCCAGTATGCAAACAACCCAGGACTTTGCGGTGTCCCATTGCCAGAATGCCAGAATGACAACAGCCAACCGGCAACAAATCCTAGTGCAGATGCTAGCAAAGGAGGCCATAAGGCATCAACTGCATCATGGGCAAATAGCATTGTTTTGGGAGTCCTCATTTCCATTGCTTCTGTTTGTATCTTAATAGTGTGGGCAATCGCAATGCGAGCAAGGAGGAAGGAGGCAGAGGAAGTCAAGATGCTTAGTAGCTTGCAAGCATCTCATGCTGCCACAACATGGAAGATTGACAAAGAGAAAGAGCCCTTGAGCATTAATGTGGCAACATTTCAGAGACAGCTAAGAAAGCTAAAATTCTCACAATTGATTGAAGCAACCAATGGCTTCTCAGCAGCCAGCCTCATTGGGTGTGGTGGGTTTGGAGAAGTGTTCAGGGCCACACTCAAGGATGGGACAAGTGTTGCAATAAAAAAGCTCATCCGACTGAGCTGCCAGGGCGATAGGGAATTCATGGCAGAGATGGAAACCTTGGGGAAGATCAAACATAAGAATCTGGTGCCTTTATTGGGATATTGTAAAGTAGGTGAAGAGAGGCTGCTTGTTTATGAGTACATGGAGTATGGAAGCCTGGAAGAAATGCTCCATGGAAGAACAAAGACAAGAGATAGGCGAATTCTAACATGGGAAGAGAGGAAAAAGATTGCGAGAGGTGCAGCGAAAGGACTTTGTTTTCTTCACCACAATTGCATCCCACACATAATACACAGAGACATGAAATCAAGCAATGTACTACTGGACCATGAAATGGAGGCCCGGGTTTCAGATTTTGGAATGGCAAGACTAATAAGTGCCCTTGACACCCATCTAAGTGTCAGCACACTGGCAGGAACACCAGGATATGTGCCACCAGAGTACTACCAAAGTTTCCGATGCACCGCAAAGGGAGATGTCTATTCATTTGGAGTTGTAATGTTGGAACTCCTGTCAGGGAAACGCCCTACCGATAAGGAAGATTTTGGTGACACTAATTTAGTGGGATGGGCCAAAATGAAGGTACGTGAAGGGAAACAGAGGGAAGTAATTGACCCAGACTTACTTCTGGTGACTAAAGGAACAGACGAAGCAGAGGTTAAAGAGGTGAAAGAGATGATAAGATATTTAGAGATAACATTACAATGTGTTGATGACTATCCTTCCAAAAGGCCAAACATGTTGCAGGTAGTGGCCATGCTGAGAGAGCTGATGCCTGGATCGGCTGATGGAAGCAGCAACAGTGCTTAAATAACCATATTATTGTCTATAAATATGATAAGTGAATGAAGATCATGAGGCTTGTAAGATTTTCTCTAATGCTGTTAATGAGTTTCTCTTGCCTAGTTTTCCAATTACTTTCACCATTTGTTATTTTATTAGCTGCCAGACAGTGAGAAAGTGGATATAAACAACGTGTCCTGAACCAATGCAAACATTGCAGTAATTAGCAAGATATAATATCAGAACCACAAGATTTAGTTCAATGAGTCAATCTGATTGAATCATTTTTCTCTAAGGTAGCTAAATAATTAAATTGGTCCTTTGCATAAGAATGATGTCTTCATTATCCACCATGCTGGAGAAAACTCAGTGCAGGAAAATTGAATCAGTGAACCAAATAACAGCAAAAGAATCATTCACTATATACTTATTCAGTGTTTATTGAAACGATTCTTGACCTGCGTACCCCAAATAGCAGCAAAACAACCAATAAACCATACCTTTCGAGATTTTGCCATTTTCTGGATGCTCTTTCAGCCCTTTCAATTCATTCCTGCACAGGAGACCAGACAACGGCGCCTATCAAATTGTCTTTCACTGGCATTGCAAAGTTTCTTCATAATAACTCGCAGAGTTGAGCATGAGCTGGGTTAGGAACTAGATTTTTGTTAATTTTTTGAGGAATTGAACACCATATGAAAATAGGATGTCTTACGTATAATAAACTTCGAAGAATTGGTCTAGTAACGGAGCCGTCCATCTGTTTTGTTTTACGTTATTCTGTCACAAGTATAAATATTTACTATATCAATTTCTTGAAGTCAAATCGCAAAGAATTTCTTTATCAATCCCTTAACCTCTTAGTGAATAACAATGAAGTAGTAGAGCTCGGATTTTCTCCAGTAGAGAATCTCCCGTAGTCAAAAAATATTAAAATTTTTTTTTTAAATAATAAAAAATTATTTTTTTATTATCTCCAGGAAATGATCCATTCTAGAATTAGTAGGGGTACAAGCAATTCACTAAAATTGTAACCCAATTAGAAGAAATTTGAAAGGTCAAACTTACTCACAATAGAGAATAAACTGTTATTAGACATTTATTATTTTATTATAAATTATTAGATTATTATAACTTAAAGAAAAATTGATATAGGCACAAGTAAGAAAAAAAAATACAATATATATAAATAAATAGAGATTTGTCATGTAAAAACTTACGTGAAAGATATGAAAAAAAATAATAAAATAAAAAATAAGAAGATAAAATTAATGTTACAACTAATGAAAAATAATTAAAAATATTTTAGTCTAGATTTAATTTATTTTGACACATTTTAAAATATGCTTATAACAATATATATATATATATATATAAACATATCGTATCATGATATTAAATATATATTTTATATAAATACATCACCTAATTAGGAATATTAATAGTGGTTAGACTACTACACATTTTTTTTTTATTTGGTCATACGGTTAGATTACAACACTAATATCACTAGATTTGCCGAAATGGATTAGTTACAATAGTGACCTTTACTGAAGAATCTGTACAAAAATTTAATAACTCAAATTCGAATGGCAGATTTTCCAATAATTTAAATTACTGCGGAAGACCTGGAGTCATGTATTGTTTTCTGTTATAGTGATGTGGGGCGTAGGTGAAGAGATAAGGGTTATTCAATCTTTTCGTATCATAACGGTCATTGATGAGGGGAACTGAGGTGTTATGGGCAGTTAAAGCGCGCCATTAGATTCATTGTCAAGTATTTCCAGTCTCTAGAACGTGTTAATCACTGTGAAAGTTCACATGGGTTTTGCGTTGTTTTCACGCTAGCTTCTTTCATTTTTATTTTGAATAAAAAATATTTAGTTGCTTACTTATAAATTTATTTTTAACTTTTTATTAATTTTTATTTTTAATTTAATCCCATAATAATTTTTATTTTTAAATTAATTTTTCACTTATTAGTTTATTTTCAATTAAGTCCCTTGTGAATATGGAAATATAATATATTTAGTTTCTTAATCTCAATTATATTTTGATTAAATTGATAATAAACTCATAAATGAGATATTGAATTATAAATGAAAATTAATAAGGAATTAAAATGATATTAAATTAATAAGTGAAGGATCTAGATAATATTTTATTTGATTTTTTTATTTCTTTTCCAAAGTACATTGTACTGTTTTTAGGAATTAATACTATAATGCTAAAGATTTCAGTTAGGATGACTATTATTTCTTTGTAAACCCAATATAAGGGAGTATTTAAATTTAAAATCTAAATATAATTGTTATTATTCTCATAAAAACATATAAAATTATCTACCAAGTAAAAACGAAAAAAAACCATCACGAAGGCAAAATTTCATACATGATTTTAAATTCTAATACTATTTTAGGATAAAAATAATCCAAATAATTAGTAAAGAAAATCTGAAAATTATATACAAAATTGACTAATCATTCAAATCCATTTAAATGCACATGGTGTCCACAATAAATTATATATGTTCAAAGATGCTCATCAACAAGTGAAGAATTATGCGGAAAATTTCAGATATTGTTTCCATAATTAGGAATAATTAAGAAGCCTTTCTTGAGGGGTAATTAGCATAGTTTGTAGGCATAAATTAAGCTAAAATGATCAAAGAATAAACCTTTTTATAACTTATTTTTAAGTTTAAGATCTGAAACCAATATTCAAATTCGTAAATTTTAGTTTTTTCAAAGAATATGGATAATTTAAGATCTGGAAATTCATACCCATGCATTCATTGATTTTATCTCAGAATGATAACTATAATTAATTCAATAGTTACGGAAATACGATTTTTTGGAAAAAAAAAAATTAAGATGAATAAAATTATGAATATTTTATTCGTATCAAATGTAGACATTTATGATAATCATCTATTTACCTTTATTCCTACATCTGGTTAATAACTCATGATTTAAGATCACACCATGTCAAACCAATTTCTGGCATAAAAACAGAGACATCACAGTCACACAGAGAGTCTTTTTGTCATAACATAGACTTCATACTAAAATCTTTCTTAATACATATAATCTAGTTAAAGATACATTAAAAGGGTCTTAGTTACATGCCAAAATAATTAGCTCATCTATTTCTTTTACAAAATTTGGTTTGTGTGTCATCTGTGTGTCCTTCTATTTAATCATAATAAATCATTTGATGAAAATTTAATTGTATAAATTTATAGATAAAAAATATAATTGTATGTAATTTTAACAAATTTATATCATCGAAATTCTATCTAATAATTTATTTTGGTTAAATATGACTTTATATTTTTGTCAAAATACGAGAGAATCCAAATGGAAAGATTCAAGTAGACCATGTAATCCAATATATGCATACAGTAAATGAAGAGAGAAAGTATCGTATCTACGAATAAAGCTAAAGATATCAGATAACATTTTCACATGTAGAAAGAAAGAAGAGAAGGAATGAGATGAAAAACATCTCAGTAGTTAGCGAAAATATAGCTGACTTAATTTCTTATATAAAAAGCACACAAGCATTGCAAACAGTATGTGACCAAATTTTGTGCTTCATGTGACTGATTATGCGCCCTTTGGAATCCCTTTCATGCATTTACGCTTTACTTCATGGTACACACAATTATGTATTTACGCAGTCCACAAAATGTAGGATGGATACTTCTCTGCTTGAAATTTATCTTAATCAAATGTCAGGTCTTTTAGACTAATCTTACAGGACCTACTGAACAACTCGAATAACATGTACGATTTTTCCTCCTCAAACACTAACCCATGTTCGTTGCACCTAGGTATAGTACAAGGAGAAAGCCTCTGGGTCACACTTTAAAATTTAGAAGTGTGACAAACACAGTTAGAACTTCGTTCTCATAAGCTACACACAATTTGGGATTTGGATTTAGTATATTTAAAATTTTAAATATAGGTGAATTTGATAGAATTTGAATTGTTAGATAAAAATTTAATAGTTCAAATTTCAATAAAATGTTAAAAGTTATTTTATATGTATTAAAATTTGAACTGTTTGATGAAAATTTAATGATTTAAATCTTTTTTAATGTAATAAATTTGAATTTTTAAATGTAAAAAATTTAAATCTCATAATTTGAGCCGAACCAAATAACCAAAGAAAAGTATACTGTTGCACCTAGTAACTTCAAAAGGTTGAGTGCCACATGAATGATGAGAAAAAAAAGGGAAACAAATTATCTCTTAACACGATCTCAAAAATTGATATATTTAAGAATTGCCATTAATATTTTTAACGAAAAATTTTAAAAAACTATATTCAAAATGAAAAGAAAACGAAATGTGGTCTACGTAAATAAAAAATGATTTTTTTAGAGTCTATTTGAATGTAGAAAAGATGTTAAATACTTTATAATATTTATTTGTAAGGACGATTATTCTAAACTTGACAAGTGAAATTAATAAAATATGGCATTATTTTTATTTTGATTACCTTTATTAAAACACATGAAAATGAATATGGAATATAGAAAAAAAAATTATTAAAAGAAGATAAATAAAAATTAATATTTACAAAAGGCGGACTTGACTTAAGATAAAAGTTTACATCTACGTACCCAATAATTAAGATTAAAGTCCATGTAGTTCAATTAAAAAAGTATGTCAATAGGTTAGTAATTTTTAATTTTGCAAAAAAAAAAAGAAGACAATTAGAAATCAAATAAATTTTTATAAACATAACGAGACTAAAATTTTTGTTTGTGTCCTTTAATTTACAAAATTAATTTGATCTCACTCCTTTGCTCTTTCTCCATTTTCTCACTTTTTAATTTTTTTAGATTTTTGGAAATAATTTTGAAAGTGAAATGAAATTATGATGGAAAAGGATTTGTAGGATTTTTTAAATTTATTTATTGTTATTTTTGTAGCTAGAATTTTTATTTTAAATTTAAAAAGGATAGAAATTAATGAGGTAAAGGGTTTTTTTATGATGATTTTTGCAATTTATTTTATTTGAATTTTTGAAATTAGAGTTCTTCTTATTCTAAATAAAAAAAAAAGGAGAGTGAAATTATTGAGGAAAAAAATATCTTGGTATTTATGGTTTACAAATATGGCAAAATAAAAAATTTGTGATTTTGAAATTAATTTTTAATTTTATATTTTTGAAAATCATATGTTAATTTTTAAAGTTTAAGAAAATTAAAAATCTCACATTACCTTTACAACTAGTGCACAAGAGATTAATATTTTCACATAGGAATTCTAAATATAAAAGAAATATAAATTAATGTTGTGATTTAGAAATTAATTCATTATATGAACTTTCAAAACTTAATAAGATTAAAAGTTTGAGATGATCATTACTGGCTAACTCTTAATTAATTGAAAAGATTAATAATCTCACACAATAACTTTTAATAAAACAAGGACATAATAAAAAATTTTGTAGCTTGGAAATTATTTTCATCCACTTATTTTTTTGTATTTTAAAAAAATTGCATGTTAATCTTATAAAAAACAAAAGATTTCACATAAAATCATTAAACCATTAAAATTATTGTTTCTCCCTTGAATGATACGTCCATATATGTATGATGCATATTCGACCATGTAAGCATTGTTCCTTTATCCACCTCCATATTTTCATAGAGCCATCCATCACCAAGTACCCAACATCAATATTTTCCCAGACATTTATGTGTTTCTTGCTCGCTGACCACCTCTGTTTAACTATGTTTCTAAGTGTGGAACAGTACGACCCTATTGCGCCCTTTCCTCTCTTTTGCTGGATGTCAGTGAAGGGTCGGAACCAGCTAGCTATATATGACCCTTTTCTCTCTCTTGAATAAACCAAAATCTTAAAAAATCTACGGAGCCAAAAGGCAAGAACTTTTGCTCTTAATAATTTTATTTTTTTATAAAAATAAAAAAAATTCTAATTTCAAAAAATAAAAAAATATATTCAAAAATCTTTAAAATTTTTTTCAGATTATTAATCTCATCAGGAATTTGATAATTAACTAGTAGAGATTGCGTGAGATCCTTAGTCTTTTCAAGTGGTAAAAATTAATTTTTTTTCCTTCTAAAAAATAACAAAGATGGAATAATTCTAAAAAAAAAAAGTGGTTTTTCTTACCTGATATTCATAATTAAAAATCCTATATAATGATTTTTTTATTATAATCTCATTTTCAAAATTAAAACAAAAATCCAAAAAAAAATTCAAAAATCTTGAAAAATAGTTTTTCATTATAATTTAATTCCAATTTCAACAATAAATTATAATTTTGAAAATCCAAAAAAACTTTTTTCATTCTAATCTCACTTCAATTTCAAAATAAAATTCTAACCAAAAAAAAATTTCTCATTATCATTTCATTTAAATATCAAAGTAAAAGTCAAAATTCCAAAATAAACAATAATTTAAAAGAAGAAAACTAAGAGAGTAAGAAAGTGAGATTACACTGATTTTGTAAATTAAAATATACCAATCAAATTTCAGCTCATTTTGTTTATGACATGCGAATTAATATCAATCATCTTGTTCTTTTCACAAAAATAAAAAATACCAACCAACTGACTCGTCTTTTGGCCGATTTATGTGGACTTTAATCCCTTTCATAGGGTATGCAGACCATATGCTCTGATCCTAGGTTAAATCTACCTTTGTAAATAATTATTTTTCTTTCTTTATTTTAGTTTCTTAACTTCATTCTTTTCCTTTTTTTGCTTGTGATTGATAATAGTAAACGAAATTTGAATTAAGATCATATAATTTTTGTATAATCAACTTTGGATAAATATTTTTAAGAACGAGTTATGTAGGGTACCTAACACCTTCCTCACACATAATTGATTTTCGAACTTGATTTTTGGTTCGTATACCACTTTATCTTATAAATTGGTTTTTCAAAATTAATTTTTTAAAAATTTTGGTGATGACTCCTAAATTTTGGTTTTCGTTGTTTAAGTGAAAATTAAAATTATATTATTACTTTCGTGCCTTGCCATCACATTTCGGTTGTGACAATTATTAATTAAAGAATTAAATTAAAAATATAAAATAAAATTGCATATAAAAATTTAAATTAAAAAATGTAAAGGATCGACCACAGTTTGCACCCTCATTTGAATTCATTCTTATTTCACGTAATATGCAGGGAACAATGGAAGGGAAAGATGCCATCTAATTTTTTTCCACTTTGTTGTCCGTTTTATGTTTTATCTGTGTCCTTGTTTTTTCATATTTTTTGTTTGACCTTCGTAGAATAGTTTTTATTTCAATTTATTATTTATATATGCATTTTTATTTTTAATTTTTTTCTTCTTTCTTTCTTTACTCCTTCCTCATTCTGCTTTATTGTTTTAATTTTACTTTATTAATTTTTGTTTGTAATTTTGATTAGTTTTGTTTCCTTTTTTGTTTTTGGATTATTTTATTTTTCATCATTTCTACCTTTGATTTTGTATTTTTTTTCTTGATTAACTTTTTATTGTTTTAGTTTTTAAAAATTTTTTGTTTCTATTTTGTAAACTTTGATATTTTCAATTTTATTACTGATCTTTATTTTTATTGTTCTAAATTTTTGGGTTTGGGTGATCACATACACAAAAGACAATACACTTAATATTCCATTATACACACACACACACACAAACATTTATACAAGGCTCAATGCTCAGCTCTCATACAATTTTTAGAATTTTTTTAGTTCATTTGATTAGGTAACAGTAGGTTGTTTTGAATGTAGGTCAAATTTATTGTTTCTTTGCTTTTAATAAAATTTTACTTGATTAAAAATTTTAGAATGTTATCTAAATCATTTTGATAAAATTAGCTTTTCCACAAAGGTACCTTCAGTCTCCTAGTTACTCTAGCTTCAATAAAATTCTGAGTACTGCTAGTATATCTCAAAATTTGCAACTCTACACTTTTGAAGCGCTCCTTGATGGAATTTTTGATAAAAATATCTAGCTAAGGCATTATGGCTAATAGCACATTATCCATCTCCACAAGGTCAATATTAAACTCTAGCAACACATTATCCATCTTCCCTAACCTATGAACTATGAATAAGCTTCTTTGACTAATTAAGTAGTAAGATAGGCTTCATCTACACATTGACTTGGGGTGATATTTTTCAGGTTTGTGGGGGGCTTAAAATTTTAATGGCAAACTGAGAGAAAGGTTGATGACGTGGATATGTTAATTTTATGCATTTTAAATATTGCTGAATTCTGTGATACTTTTATTCATGGAGCTTATAGGCCATGATTCAAAATGCCCAGCTACAATAGTGAATATTTCCTCAAATTGAGGGCTAATAGTTAGTAATATATAGTGTTAGTTTGTTAAAGCCTTTTGGTCATCACAGAGCATTGGTCTAAGGCAAAACAAAGCAGCAATCAATAACTTAATCCAATTGTTTACCATTTTGTTTTTCACCACCAATTTATACTAGGCATAGGCTAGGCCTAAAATGTGAAGTGAGGCAATATTTATTTTTTTATTAGTCCTTGGTTCATTAATTTGGAAGAATTCTTGTATCTTCAACTTCTTGTCTTCTATGTGTTCTATCAAAATGTGGAATCACTGTCTACATACCTGGAGATATTTGGGACAATAATTCATTACAATCTGACGCTAGATCGTTGGATATGTCATCCAATAGTCTAGATTTTAATAAATATTAAAATATTAATCTAATTTTTATAATATACAAAGACATATTAATATTTTTAGATAATTTTTTTATACATTACGGTATACTATTAAAACATTAATATACATTAAAATTCAATGCATATGTAGACTATTAATATTTACAAATTAAATCCCCCATATTATGTTGTGCCCTCCTGAACTCCATGATTTCTTCTTTGGTCTTGTGAAGAGCTTATTCATCCTAACTTGACAAGCCCTGTAGAACTCCACTCAGTGCATTTTCTTTAAACCAAAACACTAGAAATGATGGAAGCACCAGCTAAGCAACAGGCTAAACATGCTTGGATTTTAAAAATTTTGTAGAACTCTTCTATATCAATGAACTCAATAGATCATATTTGATCAGGATTATGAAAGCAGTACAAAATTATTTCTTATTTCAAGAAAAGAAAGTAGAACCTTTAAAATATCTCTCAATACACATTGCATTCCATTCCATTCCATTCTACCATACCATACAAGACAAATTAAAGCACATATCACTGGGCAAAATAATGACATGACAAAATAGGATTCTAATGATATGTCTTCCAGGGTTATTATGTTAGGTATTAATTAGATTAGATATCCATGTTTGTAGTGTAAGATCAAGGTTTTTCATACTCTAATGACCACACATGTTTGATAAGTTAGCTAATTTAATTAACAATTTAGATGGGGTTAGCAATATTAGGAAGACATTGAGAATTTTTGCAAACATGTGGGATGAAATCTACTCAAACGAAAAAAATAATGTAAAATGATTTTTGAACTGACCCCGAGCTTGATGAATGGGAAAACATTTTTGCCATAATATTATTGAGAAAAGTATATAATTAGTCTTCTACTTTTGCATTTTGTAACAATTTGATTCTTCTTAAATTAATTGTGACAAATTAGTTCTTTACAAATTCAAATTAGTAGAAAATCAATCTCCTACAAATTCAAATGGTACAATATTAATTCCTTACAAATTCAAATTTATACAAAACTAGTCCCTCAATTTAGATTAACAAAGGACTGATTTATCACACTTAATTTGTGAAGGATTAAATTGTTATAAAGTATAAAAGTGGATGACCAATTTGGTACTTTCTTCTAATATTATTTGTACTACTATGTGTCAAACCAATGAAGAGGCATGAATAGATTTATTGAACCGTTCAATTCATAGCTGATCATATGAATGAACTCAAATATTGATGCTTAATACAGTAATCTATAATTATACTTTTTGTTAAAGAGTTCAATTCTCAGCCATTAAATTGTCTCGAGATTTATTATAAGTTATATTTTATTACTCTACGAATCGGGAAAGCTCTCCATAACACCAACATTACACCAAGATGGGGTTCTATAAATACTCCTAAGTCCTAACAATTTATGTTTTCTAAACAACAAAATTTTTAAAAGCAAATCCCATCCAAGCTGAACATGGAGACCCAAATACCCCTTGCAATTTTGTGATCTAAAATCATCACATTTCTTTATTAGTAATAATAAAGTAAAACATACTTAGGTGGTCTATGAATGAGAGAAGGTAGTAGGGAAAGGGCTAGGGATAAGGTTACGTACAATGTTCTACTTGTCTCAACATTAATCAAATTAAAGATTGAGATATTGATGCCATATGAGCTATCAACACTCATCAGAACTAACCCATTAATGGGGGAAAAATGAAGAAACATAATGTTTCACTGCTAATTATTAAGGTGGAAGAAAAAAGGAACTTCATATATAAGCTAGACATATATCTCACCTGGTTTCATCATTTTTTTTTTCGACAAAAAAAATACATGTACCCTTTCCAAATGCGAACCATCTTAGAACGCCTAGAAAGTAATTAAATCTGGAAGAACTTGATTGTAAGCTGGATTATATGTTACTAGGCTATGTGAATCATCAAAAGGGTTGGTTGAGGCAATAATCTTTCCACCATCAGAGGCACATTCTCTAAGATCCACCAATAAATTATTATCATCCTCAAACACTTCCCATTTATCAGTGATCACTGTCTTGGAACCATTGTACAGTACTATAGCCTTCTCTTCATTTCCCTCAACATCAAGCTCATCATCAATTTTCTTCATGTCTTTGATCTTCTCATAATTCCCATTGGCTATTCGCTCAAGAATTCGAATACTTTCTTCGGAGATTTGCTCAACTTTAGGGCTCTGAGAGGCATTGACGACCCCAATTTCTTTGCAAAACTCGAAGTACCATGATAGTTCTTCCCCTTGTATTGCAGCTTTTTGTACAACACTGAGCCCAATACTTGCTTCCACCTTCCCACCCACGTCATAAATTCTCAAGAAAATCCGAGATATCCCTTTGCAAAATTTTCCGTAGAGATTGAAAAGCTCAACGATAACGCAATCCATGGCTTCAAGAATGAGAACCACATGATTCATGCGCTCGTTCTGGGGTCTGATCTGAAGTATTACATCAATCAGACTCTGCATCTTCTGCAACGTCTTCAACTCATCCATCAACGTGTCCTCCATTTCCTTTCCCTGTCTGCATTTTTTCTGATATTCCGAGGCCACAAAGGCTGACCTCTGGTCCAAATACGCAAAATACGCACGAATGAACGCATTGAAACCTCGTACCTTGTCTGGCCTCAAATGGCTATCGCTGAAGTCAGATAGATCAAATGGTAAGTGTCCAAACTTCTGTAGGGATGGGATCTCACAACAGAAAATGCCATGCACGAGCATTAAGCCCTTAAGAGCCACAGCCCAGCTTTGAGTCTTTTTCATACGCATGGAAAGAGTGTAGACAAGAGGTTTCAAGTACAATGGCGACGCACCAACCCATTGCATGATTCTTTGAACGTTCTTGTAATCGATACGATGCTCATCGTGGCTTGTGGCTTTGATGATCGCTGTCTCGAGAATAGGGTTTCGAAGATAGCTCTGAGGGGAGAGCTTAGCAACCCAAATGCTTCGCTTGTCTTTGATAGCTCCGGTGGCCCTCTTCCACAGCTTCATTTCGCTGTGGAATTCTGTGCAACGAAGGCCAAAGGTTGAAGAAACCACCCACTTTCCCCACCTTACCTCCTCGCTCGACCCGTTTTTTCTTTTTATTCTCAAATTTTCCTTTTTTAGCGACACGCTTAAAATAACCAGTTAGGGAATATTGTTGAGCCTGTTAAATAGGAGCCAGAACTGTCAACCAATCACTCTCATCGTTTTTGGAATATGCTAACTGGGACGCGGATCCATCACAGATGTGAATGAATATAGGAATTCATATCTCAAGCACATATAGGTTTGGATTATATAAGATTAATCCTAGGTTAATAAACATATAAATTCTACTTATGTTATATAATATAACCTAGATAAATTAAAGATCTTCGTTTACACCAAGATTATAAAGGATTATATTGAAATTTATCCTATATATGATGGACCAAAAAAAATTTTACTCAAAAAGACAGAATGGAAAAGAACTTAAAAAGTTAAACCAATGACATAATTATATAGCCGTTAATTTTAATTCTATTCTCATTCTTCTTTCAATTTATCTCATATTTTTAAATTTCACCCACTTAATTTTTCTTCCTCCCCCTACTCATATTTGCTATTTTAACCTTCAAGGGGTCCTAAATTATTTATTTCAATTTTAATTTCAAATTATTAAAAATTTTCAAATCTTTGAATAATAAATTCCCTACTATTATATATTAATATAACTGATTATATTTTAGCATTACATAGGTAAGATATTTAATTATTAATTTAACATTTTTCAAAACTTTCACATCATTTCTTACGTTATTTGTTTTTAGTATAAAATTTTATTTTAAAAAATTATTACATTTTGTTTGATAATAGTCATTTATGATATAAAATAATTTTTTTAACATAATTAAAAAATTATTGTCATTTTAATTGTATCCTAATATTTATTATATACTATTTTATAAAAACAAATCCAAAAACATGGCTTTAGTGGGGGCAAAATTGTCACCATAAAAAGGCATTTAATGGCGAAAAGCCTTGCTACTAAACGTCTTTAGCAACAACAAGATTGTCACCTGACCTTCAATGGCAACACAAGTTAAGTTGTCACTACATATTATTAGTGATATAAAGTAGTGTCGTTACAAAAAGCTATTTAATGACATCCCTACAATGTTGCCGCTGAATATTGAATATGTTGCCACTATGAGTATTTAATAGTGACAATGTTGGAGTCGCCACCAAAAGTACTTCCTACAGTTATGTATACATTTTTAGTGACGACCCTTTTGTATTGTCACTAAATATATACGATGACTATTTCAGATTGTCGCTAAAAGTCGTCACTAATAATGCTGCTTCTTGCAGAGATGTTGAGAGAGATCCACAATAAAAATCTTATTGGATCTTCTTATTTTAGTTTCCTCTTGTTATTTTACTTGCAACTAAATGCGATGCATGATTGCTTTTTCGCCAATACACATTTGGATGATTTAGATTTCGGAATTGCTATGGAACTTTGTTTATTTTTAAATATATTTTTTTCGAATGAAAATTTTGAAGTAGTAAGAGAGAGAGAAACTTTTTGTGTTTAACAAAATTATTTGATAATTTGTTTTATATGATTGTATTTGACGAATATTTAGAAAAATGCTTTTCACCTTCAAATTACTCAACAGGACAAGTATGGATTTGATTATATAACTAATATTATTTGAACGGATAAGTAATTTTAAATATTCAATATATTTAATTTTGATCAAGTTTCAAACTTTTTAGTCAACTAAAAATAAAAATATAAGGAAAGAAAATTAAGGAAAAATTAATTATTTGGTCCCTATACATTACATCAATTTTTAATTTAGTCTTTATACTTTTTTTTTTCAAACAACTCCTTCTACTCTGCAAATGCTTCTAATAAGGTATTTAGTGTTAAGTTTTGTTATAAACAGCTCCCAAGACTTGAACCCGCAACCTCCGAGCAATAAAACCGTGCCTTTCTACTGGGCCAACGTTGTCTTTCAGTATATATACGAGTTGTATTATATATATTTGCACTTCATTTTCTTAGTTTCAAAAATTGCATCTCCTTATACTTAAACCCAAACACTTAGAATAATTTCATCATCTATTACTACGTTACCAATAAGAACTTCATCTTCATCATTTGTAATGCATTATATATATTTATTATTGACTTTTTTTATAGAAATTTTATTTTGAATTTTTCTTTAGTCATGACTTGAAAGTTATTTATTATTATCTTTTGACCTGTTTTGACAAAGTAATTTTTAATAATTATATTTATTACTCTATAAAGCATTTTAATTCAAACTTAAAATTACTAATATTTGACTGTTAGTAGTTATTATATTTAGATATTAATATATAAAATTTTAAAAAATATCTATATTTAATTATCACTTATTCAACTATAATCAAATTAATAAATTATTAATTATTGCATTCAGTAGTTTTAGTTATTAGTCTAAATTTAAAAATATTGATTTTAACTATGTAATTGCATATTTTAATAATTATTTTTTATTATAGGTAAACTTTTACGATTCTACGTTATGAGTTTACCTTTCGTAAACGATTTTACCTAGATTCGCGAGTTTAACAACCTTGCCTGTAGCCATGCACCTAAGCCATAAATTCAGCTACCATATATGAATTCATCTCTTACTTGTTTCGTAGTGCATCACTAATTAATCCATGGCTACTTTTATGAACAAGAATGTGTTTGATTTGGAAAAGGCGTTGGTGATGGTGAAGAGATTGAGTTACATTTAATTATGGTAAGATGCAGAGCTATAGGTGGAGAGCTTCTTAGTTGGAGGCTCTTATTAACCTTAGGGATAATCACTAGTAGAAGATCGCTTAAGCTATTCACCCTGACCTTTGGAAGTTGGAAATTTAAGCCTACATCCAAGAGGTATTTTCTCTCTCTCCCTCCCTCTCTCTCTCTCAAATTTGATGTACTACAAAATTTACAACATTAATCCTTTTTTATTCTCATTATTTACTTAAGTGTTCCTCGTTTGCTTGCTTCATTAGTTTCATAGTTATCAAACTTATGAGTTTGTTATCTGAGTTTACGATTATACATGAAAAAAATGAGTCAACTCGTTGTAAACTCAAACTCAGTATAAACTCGGATAAATTCGTAAGTTGATCAAAATTACATTTAATATGTACTTATTAAATAAAATAAAATAAAAATTATTTAATTAGTTATATTAAACAATTATTTATGTATGACCATCTTAAAATATTCATGTTGAGTATTATAAATTATGAAATATAAATAGGTTTTGTTTGATTAAATATAATTTGAATTACATTTGAATAATTTTCTAATGTATATAGTATTTATACTATAAAATTATATATTTTGATAAATATTTATTAATTGAGGCAAACTCTTATAAATTTACATTATGAGTCTACTTTACGAGTTTACTTTTCTCTTGCGAGTTTAACAACCATGATTAGTTCAGTTTATAATAACTTGTGAATTTCTTTTATTTTAGATTGATTAGCAACATATTTGATATAGCAATTTATATTTTTAAAACTATATCATTTACATTAATCGTGTATTACATGTCAAACTCAACTAGAAACCCCTATTTCATGATGAGCTTTATGTAATGGTGCAATCAATGGTTGCCAAGAAAAAAAAAGAAGAAATAGATGAGTGAATATTAAATAAATATTAACTTAAAATCCTTACACATGTTTGCAGAGTATAACTAAATTTGAACCATTGAGATTGTTATGTATTCATAAATCTTGTGACAACCCTTTGGTTTCTCCAACTAAACCCCAAGAAGCCATACAAGATATATAAGAAACTACATAACAGGGTTTTAGATATATCAAGAAAACATATAGTTCCAAGATTGGCCGTTCACATAAACTCTCGTTTTTAGAATTTCTGAAAAGGCTATCACAAGAAAGCACTACCAATTTTAACTTCGAAGAAAACATATATAAAAGGCCTGCCACTCTACCCAGAACTCTTCGAAAAGGCTAATGTAATGACATAAAGGAAAGAACAAACCTAAAAATCTCGAAAATGCAACCAAGGATATAATTAGAATCAGAGACATGAAAATTGACGCTCCTGAATCCACTCCTGTAACAAGAGTGGATAACAGGAATTGATTCTATAATATAATAATATTTTTTTTATTAATTTAATATTAATAAAATATTATTATTTTATATTATTTTATTACAGTATCTACTCCAGACGATTTTAGATTCCATACTTTCTTCTTTAATAGCCTCGTCATGTCGCAGCAGCTTAGTCTATGTTCTGTGATACTATTTGAAGGGAATTGGGAATTTTTTAGTATTTGAATTATTTGCTGCATTATCCCTTGAGTCCCTCCCTGACACAGAGCAAGAGAGAAGGATTCATATATGACAGCTGAATTTAATTTCTCTTTGGCATAGGTGGCTAAACTTAATCCACGTAGGCATGCCATGTTACCTATACCAGCCACTTCATTTTTATAACAGTGTTATAATAGAGTTTAACGGTAGGGACCATGTATATTTGAGGTGTTTGTAAAGTATAAGGAATTGTTTAAATAAATAAATAAAGTGTAAGGACCAAATTGAAAACTAATACAAAATATAATGACTAAATGATGAATTTTCTCAACAATTAATTAAAAGGAGTAGACTAAATGTAGAAAAAATATTTAATTATTTTATGTAAGAGTACTTTTGTCTTATAAAATATAATTTCTTGTTTTTGCTTCTACTTCTTCAAAAGAGAACTTTCAATTTTCAGGTTCTTTCTTCCAGCAAAAAGATTACTTCTAATTGTCCTAAATGTAGCTTAATTTCTTTAGAAACTTCATTAAAGTCCTCAAGAAACCAAAATAAGTATTATCTTTGAAATATTGAGTAGTTTCTTCTCTCCAAGAAGGATGATCTAATGTACAGATTATTTATTCAAGTATGGAATTGTAAGTGTAAGTTTAATCTTTTTCTATTTTATGCTAAATAATATGTGCATATAATTTTATTTATTTAATCTATTTTGGATCTCATGCTAATAACTTTGAACGAGAAAAATAAAAAGAAAAAAAAAAACTATTGCATTGCAAGAGTTTCACGTTGCCATGCATCCCATGAGTTACATCTTAGCTAAATGCTTTTAGGACATCATGGGCCTAGCAATACGTCATTATGACAAATTCATGGTGCAAAACTTAGGGAAAAAGAATAAGGCTTCCAAAGCATGAATCTGAATTCACTACAACTTTGCACCTGAGCTGTGTATTCAATTACGCAGTTTGTTTAATATTGACAGTCAGATCAAAATTTTAAATTTATCAATTTCAGTAAGCTAAACTTACTACATTTGGTATTTTCAATATTAAATATAGACCATCAGATATATATATATATATATATATATATATGCACATTTTCTTTAATATTTTGTGAGATTTTCAGAGTTTTTAATAAACAAAGGAATTCGCGCGCACATATATATATATATATATATATATATATATATATATGTAAATTAAAGTAAGAGTCTAGAGCAACTTTTCTTTCAAAAGGTCTTGAGGGCTAGAGGCTCTCCATATCTTTGTGCTCTTTATCCCATGAAAAGGCCAAAAGATTTGTCTATATCAGAGTGGTCACACAAGAGTTTTGTATAGATAATTTCTTCCTCTTTCGTCGTCATCAAAGAGACGAGACATAGAGCATGAAAGCCATACAAACGTAAGGGAAAATTATTTTTTCATCTTTATATTTTCACTCAATTTTTAATTTGGTCCTTATACTTTACAACTCCATAATTAGGTCCTTATAGTTTAAATGATTTACAATTTAGTCCCTATTATAATATTTTTATCAATATTTTGCTACATATATGAGTTAATTTTACTTCATTGTCTACTTTTACAGATGTTGTTAACATAAATTTTACATAATTATAATAGTAGGATTATATATAATTAATTACATAAATAAAATTTAGAAACTTACATACATAATTTTAACTCTAGGGATCAAAGTTAAAATATTTGTAAACTATAGGTATTCAATTACAAATTTTTAAATTATAGGGACAAATTAGAAATTGTTTGAAATTATAAGACCTAAAGTATAATTTTCCCAAAAAGAAACAAATAATCCAACATGAACAGAAAACTACAGTATAGGCACTATCATTGAACAACTTTACCAAACAAAATATTGTCATATCCTAATATGCATGCAAGTATCTAAGTCAACAACAACAAGACATTTCATCAATGTATTAGTTAGTTTGAAAGCAGAAATAGAGCTTAAACCATAATACAAGAAAACATAAATAACTTAAGGCTTGTGTCAATAAGCCATGATTTTGCTGTCACACATCTCCCTTATGGGAAATTACAAAAATTGCCCTCAATCTTTCTTTTCTTTATCACGTTCAGTCTCTAGCGCATTGGAAAGCAGAGCTGCTAGCCATTGTTTTCTCTATTTCTTCCCATGATTCATGCTGCAGATAAGACTTCATCACTGAAACGTCAATTCCATAATGATTCTGGTTCATTGCTCACATTAGTCGAGTAGAAAATGCGAGGCTCTGACGAAACCTTTTCTGGCACAATTTTAGTGTAATTTGGACATGATAGGTTTCTTCCAAAATTTCTATAAGTCTTCGATTGTAAAGTGATTTATGGAAGCTTTATCCTCGGATTTTGTAGCCTAATTTCATCATTTGGCTGTAAAATACAAAACCCATCTTTTTGTAATTTAGTTGACGACAACATTTCAAGTTGGGCTTGGTTTGGGCATCATTTCGTCAAATAGAGTTTGGGTTTTTCTTCTTTGGTGAAATTCCTTCGTAACCCTTCAACTTCAATAGAAAATTCACTATTTCAAAATCTTCCCACCATGGTTGCATATTCATACGTGTAGGGTGATAAAATCCAAAATTTTTTTTGGCTTTTTTAGCATCCATAAGCCTCAAGAGGAAGGATTTAGGTTGTTGGGAGTTTTTCTTTCGGAGCGGAAAGTTGATTTGATGATACTTCCCAATATTTTTGAATTTTCTTTGTTGTAGAGGGATGTGAGATGAAGAAAAAGCATATTGTGGATGATTAAATAGCTTTGAATAATTATTTTAATGTAATGACTAATTTTTGGATTTGCTTAGCTATATTGGTGAGGTTGATCAAATCATGAATATGGGAAGAGGTATAACTAAAGTATGTTGGCAAAAATTTATGACATTAAATATTACTTACGTAATGAATTAGTTTTGGACTATGATAGTGTCATTTCTATTTCTAAGCGATTAATGAAGTTAAATAATCCCTAGTCATGAAGAAAGAGTTACAAGGAGATTGCTCGTTGAAAGTGTTTTTTATTTAATTAAATAAAAAATAAATTAAATTTAAGTTAGATAAGCTATTTAGGAGGCCAATGAGTTTTCTTCATTGTAATTAAGACAAGCATGTAATGGAACTAGTTAAGGTGGTACTTAAATGAGGATTGGCTATAATATTTGAAGGATTGAACCTTGTAATTAGAAGTAAAGGATTTGAAATGGGCAACCAATGTTGGTGGCTTTGTGTCTCAAACAATCCAAATGATTCTTAATATTGAAGTTCACTAGTTTAAATAAGTAAATTGATAAGTAGAAAGATAGAACTAGTTAGAATATTTTATGACATGAGAAGTTGAGAGAGCATTATTTGTTCATATACGTCCTTAGTGCTATTTGTAAACAAGTGATTTGAGAAGGCATTACGAAGAGGTTTTTCTACTCCTATTTAGGTGTGTAAATATTACTAACTATGCTTATTTTTTGCATTTCAATCATTTCCATGTGAATTAGTGTATTTGTACTCTCTAGTGCATTGGGAACATGCTTCCTAAGATAGATTCTTTCTTCCTTGAGAATTATTCTTATTGCTTTGCAACTCTATCGCATGTTACTTTTGCAACTAGATTGACTTTTACATGATAGCTTAATTATTGTATTATTACGACTTAAATTCATTGGCCATGATTAGTTGATCATACCCATTTTTCACCATGTCATTCAATGTAATTTCATGAGGTTTATTAAGCTTAAATACATGTTTAGGTAATACTTTGTGGTATATTGGGATTATAGGCAACTTCATGTAAAATGTGCTTTTTTAAGTGTAAAAATTGTAATTTTTCCACTTATTTGACTTAAATTAATTAAATTGGAGATATTACAATATTTGAATTCTTGCATTATAGGCCAAATTCAAAGACTAGTTAGGAGAAATTGCAATCAAGGACTAGAAAAATAAAAAAATTGTAGAAAAGACCCAGAATGTGCATACTGTGTAGTTTGCCATGGCAAAGTCCTTCTTTTGATGCTTCATCTCTGTGTAGTTTGCCATGACGAACTCTACCTAACTTGCACCATTTTTTTTTTTATCCAAATCCAATTTGACGATTCGACCCAACTAATCTCCCTTTAAATACTAGAGTTTCTGCTAGCTTGAGGCATCCATCAAGTGGAGGAGCGGCTAAGAACTCATCCACATTCACTCTTTTCTTCATTTTTTCCATGGGTATTCTTGGTGATTTTGAGCTTGGTGAAGCCTCCCTCTCTACCATGAGCAGCTAAATATCACTTGCTCATAGGAGAATTAAGGAGGTTTGAGCTTGGAACATCAATTAGGGAGTTTTCTTAATCTTTTCCATCATTTTCTTCTTGTAATCATTGTGTTTTGGTTAAATCATTTTGGTTACTTTGATATTTCATGTTTTAGGTCTTGAATTGAAAATCCCTAATTTGGCTATATGTGTTCATACTTATAGGGTAATAAAAGATGAATTTTTTTAGCTTTAGCATCATTAAGCATCTAGGGGAAGGATTAAAGCTATCAGAGTTTTTGTTTTGAGTGGTAAGTGGATTTCCTATTTTTTTCTTAATTTTCTTGGATTTTCATTGATGGAAAAAGATAGAAAATTAAATGGAAAACCTTATTAGAGTGGGTTAAGTGACTTTGGATAATTATCTCAATTTAATGACTAATTTTTTTAATGGTTAGTTAATTTCCCAAGTTATGTTGTATGAAGGAAGCTTGGTGAAGGAAGTTTCATAGGAGGAGGTTGTTAGCATTGGATAACTAATTTAGATAATAATTGGTGTAGTCTTCAAGAACTCACTAGTTACTAGGTTGTTGGATAGGAAATATTGGCATGCTAAGGAATATTTTGGCAATGAGTGGGAAATGAACTGGAAATAACTAAAGCATTTTTATAACAACATTGTTAATGATATAAAACTTACATCAATACTGTAGCCTAGTTAAAATGAGGCATATGTTTATAATTGCACAAAGGAGGTCGATAAGTGTGATTAATGTTAATGTTATTTATTTTCTTCTTTTACCTTTTGATTGGTGGGGTATGTGCCAAAAGAAGGAGAAGAATTTCTATAACATCTTTTTGTTATGATCAAGCTTATATTAATGTTTATATAAGAAAGGAAATTGGGGAATTATAAAGGTATAACGCATGATAAGAATAATATCCATTAGCAAACTCTAAAAGCTAGTAGTTGGTTTATTTGATCATTTAATTAAGTGATATCTATACTTGCTTGAGTTCTGAGTTATTAGCTAAGGATTCAAGAGACAGGAAATAGTAAATATTCCATGATTTGCTAAATAAATAAGTGAGTAAATAAGTAAGACTATGGTTAAAAAGGAGATTTAGGGAAGGGTTGTCTTGATGACTCAGGATATTGAGGTTACTTGTCATATGGGATCCTAGAGATTTCCTCTACAAATTCAATGTTTATGTAAAGGATGTTGGAATTGTTGGAATAATTTTAAAATTTTATGGATTAGCATTAATTATTTTATTTGATTAGTACCTAATTAGGCAATCAATGTTACAATTTATAAACTGAGAATGGACTGGGTTTTATTTTAATATGTGTGTGGATAATCGGTGATGGGTTCGATTATCCACAAGCCCACAAAAGGCAAAAACCCAACCCACAGCCCGAGAGCATTAGTAATCATCCCGTCAGATTACTAATCCAAGATTGCTATCCAGAGAGAGAGATTTTATGGGCTTAATTTAAATTTAAAATTGTTTCAAAGATTCTGGAGGATTTTACTGAATATTATTAATTAATTATATTGGTTAAATAAAGTCCTATATATATAACAGAATGAAGCCCTAGTTTTGATAACTGACACAAAATAAATTTACAACTCTCTCTCTGCCGTCAAGACTCTCTGTAAAGCACTCTGGGGTATTGTGGGTTGAACTGATCGGACTCAACCAACATTCAAAGCAACGATGTCGTCTTCATCAGGTCAGATAGTTGAATATATTCTCCCACATTATATTGTTGAATTACAATTTTGATTCCGCTGAAATCCAGTTCTATTTTCAAATGGTATCAGAGCCTGGTTGTCTGATTATAAAATTTATGATATTTTTCTCCATCAGACAAAACGTTAATTTACTGGATTATGAACCTGTCAGTGCGCAGAAACATTACTGCATTTGTCCAAATTTTGGGTTAATAGATGGGTACATTTTGTTATTTCCTTTTATGGCCAAATCAATAGGGCATATAAATTTTCTTTTCATAATCTGTTATAATCCGAGACTTTAAATAGGATTATAAACCACATCTTGATAATACAGTTGCATAAGCTGATTTTTTGTAAAGGAAATCTTGTTTTATGATTATGTTTCTGGGACATAATTAATATTTCCTTGTTTTGCTTTATCAGCTTCTGTGTTTCAGCAACTGTCTGTGGTGAAAACTCTGAACGAGACGAACTATGATGACTGGTATGAGTCCCTTAATATGTACCTGATAATCGAAAGATTCAAAGCCAGGCTTGTAGCTAAAGGCTATAATCAGAAGGAAGGGATCGATTATACGGAAACATTCTCACCCGTATCTACTAAAGATGCCTTTAGAGTCGTAATGACTCTTGTTGCGTAATTGAATCTTGAACTTCACCAGATGGACGTCAAAACTGCGTTCTTAAATGGTGATTTACTTGAGGACGTTTATATGACACAACCTGATGGATTCATTGAGGCAGGGAAAGAACACTTAGTGTGTAAGTTAAAAAGATCCATTTATGGACTTAAACAGGCCTCAAGACAGTGGTATTTAAAATTTGATCAAATAATCACCTCACTTGGTTTTACAGAGAACATTGCTGATCAATGTATCTACCAGAAATTTGATAAAGATAATTTCATGATACTCGTTCTGTATGTTGATGACATACTCCTGGCTAGCAACTCAGTAGCCATGTTGAATGAGGTTAAACACGTTTTGTCATGCCACTTTGACATGAAAGATCTTGGTGAAGCCTCTTTCGTCCTGGGAATTCAGATTCACCGTGATAGATCTTGTGGCACTCTTGGTTTATCTCAAGCAACCTATATAGAACGAGTACTGAAGAAATTCAACATGCATACTTGCGCTCCTTGTGCAGCACCTGTACAGAAAGGTGAAAAGTTATCTAGTTCATCCTGTCCCAATGATGACAATTCGAAAATTGAGATGAACAAAATTCCATATGCATCCGCTGTTGGCAGCCTCATGTATGCTCAGGTGTGCACACGTCCTGACATTGCTTTCGCTGTCAGTGTGCTTGGCAGATACCTGAGTAATCCTGGTCCTGATCATTGGAGGGCTGCAAAGAAAGTCATGAGGTACTTACAAGGTACAAAGCATCATATGCTTACTTTTAGAAGATCTGAGCCACTTGAAATTGTGGGTTATTCAGATTCTGATTATGCATCTTGTGTGGATGACCGAAAATCCACTTCTGGATACATCTTTATGATGTCTGGAGGAGCTGTATCGTGGAAAAGTTGCAAGCAATCAGTCACAGCTACCTCGACTATGGAAGCAGAATATATCGCTTGTTATGAGGCTACCCGCCAGGCCATATGGTTGAGGAAACTGATATCTGGCATGCATCTAGTTGATTCTATATCACGACCTCTAACCATATACTGCGATAGTTCGTCTGCTGTCAGCTTTTCTCAGAATCATAGGAACTCCAGTCGCACTAAACATTTTGATGTTAAGTTCCTATTCGTAAGAGAAAAGATTGCTGAATCTCAGACTCGTTTGGTTCATATTCCTGGTGAACACATGTTGGCGGATCCATTGACCAAAGGCTTGCCCGTAGGAGTCTTTAAGAATCATGTGACTCACATGGGCGTTGTTAAAAATTTTGATGTAGCCTTGGTTTAGTGGGAGTCTGGATTAAAATTCTTAAGGGATTTTTTGAATTGTTATTTGACAATTTTGAACGTTATTTTATGTTCCATTCAATTCAGTTGATGAAACTTATTTATGGAAATGTTGACATCACTTGAATCCCTATCGGTTTCAGTGATTTTGTGTATGGTTTCTCCACTGAATCTTGTATGGTTTATAAATATACATTCATCCATGTATCTATGTAAACATTATTGCGCCTGATTAACTATTCGTTTATTGATCCAATAATTTAATTAATGCTATCCAAGTGGGAGATTGTTGGAATAATTTTAAAATTTTATGGATTAGCATTAATTATTTTATTTGATTAGTACCTAATTAGGCAATCAATGTTACAATTTATAAACTGAGAATGGACTGGGTTTTATTTTAATATGTGTGTGGATAATCGGTGATGGGTTCGATTATCCACAAGCCCACAAAAGGCAAAAACCCAACCCACAGCCCGAGAGCATTAGTAATCATCCCGTCAGATTACTAATCCAAGATTGCTATCCAGAGAGAGAGATTTTATGGGCTTAATTTAAATTTAAAATTGTTTCAAAGATTCTGGAGGATTTTACTGAATATTATTAATTAATTATATTGGTTAAATAAAGTCCTATATATATAACAGAATGAAGCCCTAGTTTTGACAACTGACACAAAATAAATTTACAACTCTCTCTCTGCCGTCAAGACTCTCTGTAAAGCACTCTGGGGTATTGTGGGTTGAACTGATCGGACTCAACCAACATTCAAAGCAACGATGTCGTCTTCATCAGGTCAGATAGTTGAATATATTCTCCCACATTATATTGTTGAATTACAATTTTGATTCCTCTGAAATCCAGTTCTATTTTCAAAGGAAACAATTGGAGGTAAAAGATGGTGTCCATTAGTCAAGTGAATTGATATTACTAACTTTCGTTTCTATATTTCGGTTCTTCCTTTTGAAATTACTATATTTGTACTAGTGCCACTGGAATTGACTTTCTAGGGTAAACCATTTTCTTATTGTAATTTTTCTGAACACTTTGGAAACTTAAAAGATTTTTGTAATAAAATTCTTTTGCTCTTGCATGGACTTTATTCGATTATCTATATACAGTAAAACTTTTAAGAACCTCCTGACGACAGTATATAGTATTACTTTCTGAAAATCTTTTGAATAAATTGGTTCTACTGAATTATTTTGTTTATTGACTAATTTCAAGAAATGTTTGAATAAAATTTATTCCATGTGTTATCTAGAAAAATCTTACTTAGTTGTTATCATATTATTTTTGGAGATTGTCAGAAGTATGACTTTCCATAAAAGTGAAGATTTACTGTTTGTATATATTCAAAACATTTCTTTCAATGTTATTGGGAAATTGTTTTGTGAAATTTTATTTAACACAGAACCCTGTAACTAATAGTAGTAGATATTAATTATGGTGTATCATGAATTATATCACTGTACTAAGGTATTATGTTGTATTACTTATTGTTTGTAAGCCATTGCTCATCCTAACTACTATACTATATTGTTACCACTTGCAATAGCTAGTGATTGATTATTGCTACCATTGATTCTATGAGATGTATTTCTAATAGGTATTTTAAATCTCATGGTTTTGAATTGTTTACTAGTGTTATTTATTTTTGCAAAGCACCCATGAATGGCATCAAACTTAAAATTTTGTAATGTGATTCATGTTTTGCTAATATTTTTAGTACTTCGGGTTATGTAAATTCACACAATTTATTTGGAAAAATGAAATGGTTATGTAAATTCACACGATTTATAATTTATTGTACTACTGGATTTGACTTATATAAATTGAAATTAAGTGAAGAAGAAGCAAGATGAATTGAAATGATAAGTTTGACAATTATGTGTTAGTACTTGGATTTCTATCAGTTTATTGTCTCATCTGATTTCACATATCAAGGGGAATCGTATTTACTATTCAAATGATGATACGATAAGAACATATGAAAAAGAGACTAAAAGGAGGCAAAAAATATAAAGATAGTAAAAGAAATGATGAGCTAGCAAAAGGCACTTACATGACCAAAGAATACGTTATTATGTTATAGAAAATACTTTTTTATCAACAAACTACAAAGAAAAGAGGCATGATTTTTTTGGAGCATCTAAGGAGTCTATTTTACACTTTTTTTTATATCATCCCGTTGAACTTACATCGAATGCCAAATGAACAAGAACTAAAAATAGAAGGTAAGTTTTCTAAATGAAATAAAGGAAAGTCACAGGAGATAATTGTAAAAAAAATAGAAAATGGAATCACTGTATTACAGCCTCCCTTTCCATAAGGCTTTTAAATAGGGAAGAAAACTTTCAACCAATTTATCCAAATCATGCCTCCTTTCTTCTCAACTTATTACCTTTATATAGAAAAGTATTGTCTATAATGAAAAATGCATTCCTTAGTCATGTAACTGTCTCCTATATTTAGCTCATCGATAAGTGTCTTTCACCACCATCTTTATATTTCTAGTCTTTTTCTTTATATCTTCCTAATTTGCATAGTTTAGTGCAAAATTAAATATGAATCAGAGGTAATGAAAATTAATCATGTACATTCCTAATTAATTAATTATCCATTAAAATAGGAAATTTCAGGAAATGTCCACTACAGATAAATTAAGAAATATAATTAAGTAATTAAAGCCTAATTTCATGGCCAAAACAAGTTCTATGCTCTACTTGTACATTGTATATCAATTTTATTGACACAAACAACTCAAACCCTTAAAACTATGAAAGAAACATGAAACAGTTAGCTATTGTGGAAGGGATCGGCTCTCTTTCCATGATGTGACACCTAATCCCAATGCATATCAGGTTCATGTAACTAATTGCAATTTACTTTTTGGGTAGCCAATTAGTCATTCATTTGGCGTGAGAGACATGGATGAAAGAGAAAGAAAAAAGGTTGTGCATGAGATAATTTTGGGGGAAAATTCATCATTTAGTTCTCGTACTTTATCTAAAAACTTGGTCCTTATACTTTATTCTTTTTAAATTGCTCTTTATAGTTTTAAGAATTTACAAATGACTCCCTATCATTAACTACAACACTGACGTCCTAAAGCAAGTAGCTGATGTGGTGAATACTTAAGCTGAAGTTAAAAACTAAAATGGAAAACACATGCCACATGTGATTCCAATGATGCGAACCACTTTATTTTTTTAATGAACTCTCTCAAGACGCAGCAAATTTACTCAAACTATGCCTTTCCCTCTTCCACACCTTTACCTTGTTTTTCGCTTTCACTCTCCTCACCACCACCACCATTCATCCCTCTGTCACCATGTTACTACTTCCAACCACCGTTGCTAGAGCCTTTCTTCACTATGCCATGGCCGCATCTAGGACAAATGTCAGCACCGAAGCCCTTAGTATTGATTTCTTAAAACCCTTAGTATTGTATCCTTTGTTTTCTCCAATCGTTATATGCCTGATCAGGATGATTACAATTTTAAAAAAATCCAATAAGAATATTAATAAATATGTACTCTTTATTGGCTCACCTTTATAAGTTACATGCTTTTGTATTATATTCGCAGAAAAAATATTTGAAAATATTGTGGCCAAATTGAACACAACTTTAACTACTTGTAGAAAATATGTATATGACTGAGTTATCATATTACTTGTGTGTTTGAGTATGCAAAGTTAGGAAAAGAAAAAAGACGGGCTATAACAAAAATTGTTGATTTTTTTTTTTTCCTGCATGGTTCTAGTGTAGAGGTCATTTAGCGTTCTTCCAAGCTTTCACATGTTCTGATTCTATAAATGCTTTGCTATTCTTCTATTTGGTTGCTTTGTTTGAATAATATGTACTAATCTAACTCATCCCAGAAGTTTTAACTATAGTATTTTAAATTTGGATAATAAAAGTAAATGAAAATCAAGCTATTTTCTAGTATTATATATTCTAAAGATCAGGAATTTATTAACCAGGTTGACGATGGGGTTTTTTGCATTTCAAATTCTATGTTGCTGAACACAGAACTTCATCCATATCAGCCACTGATCAATGTTGAAGTTGTTGCTCTTGTTACCAAACCTGAACTGCAATCTAGCAAGGTTAATCTTATGGATATGCACTTTTGACAATAAGTGGTCTAATTATTCTTTCTGCTTCCTACATATTGAAAGCTACAATAAGTTTTCTCTACTGCTTTTTGTTTTTTCCCATTTGGTATAAATAACGAATACTTTCTATTTCACTTTCATCGTACGTCGTGAGGCAAATGCAATGAACGCATTGTATAATACTATACGTTATTATAGGGCTTAATAGGAATTTTATACTATGGGGTATTTAATGTGACACTGTATAAAATAATATATTGCATAACATAGTACTATTCTATTTTTCGTGACACACTATATAACACTAGTAAGATTAAAATTAACTATTTTGACAAAAATATCTATTTACTTCAAAAAAATTATATTAATCAAAATGTTAAAAGAAAAAGATTTTGATGTTTTTCTGCCTGTTACCAAATAGTAATACATTAAAATACATTTAAGGTGGAATGAGAAAAATTAAGATTTGAAATAAATAATAAATATTCAAAACCTCATTTGGGTCTCTCTACGTTGAGTATTTTCAATTTGGTCCCTTATAGAATTTATTTTTCAATTTGATCCCTCATAAATAAGATATTTCTTAATTTAGTTTTTCTCATATGGATATTTCTCAATTTGGTCTCTCCCAGATGAGTCATTATTAGCAATAACTTACTTTTAAGGATAACAATTTTATTTATGAAGGATTAAATGGATAAATATTCATATTTGAGGAACTAAATTGAGAAGACAATTATGTGAGGGATTAAATTAAAAGGACAATTTGTAATACCTCACCTAGAAGTCATCAATTCTACTACAATGATATAACTCTTTGCTTTCTATCACTTTGAATTTAAGTGATCTTTAATATTATTCTTTTTACTTGCTTAAGTAGTTAATTTGTTTTTTTCTTTCCTTTTCAATTACTTGATCATTTCTTATCTAATTCAATCATTTGCTTTTGATTAGCTGAAAATCAATAATTTAGAATAGTATAAACCATGCTACTTTAATTTATAGATCTTGTCTTTATGATGTTATACATAACCAAAGTGTACATCATATACAAAAGCAAGGCTCTAATATTACTAATTTGATACATCTCAAAATAGGTCTTCATAAACTAATTATGCACCCTTGACCATTAAACTAATTGCCTTGCATCATGGGGAGCTTCCCTGGAATTTTTGATAAAATGATGAATGAGATAGGTATCTCAGTAGCTAGCTACATTCAAAACTGAACTTCTAGCCTTAAAACATATAATTTAAAATCATGGACTACACATAAAGCATGTTGCATACTAGATCCCATCAAGAATCTGATAAGAATCATTATTTGGTCAATTTCCCCAATATTGTCTCATACCAACAAAAAGGGCCATGCATAGACATACCAAATAGTTCAATACAAGACACTTGCCATCAAATAATCATCATATAATTGTCATCAAACATTTATAGCATATCAACAAGTAGTCCAAGTTGTATGTCATCAAACAAACAAAATAAGAAGTAAATTAGATGTTTTTAGGGCATGGGCTAGCTACCTTATCTTGTGTCAATCGCTTTTTTTTCACAAGCTCATTACCTTTGAAACATACTCTCTAATTAGGCTTCCAGGTTTAGTATCTAATATAAAGATAGAATAATACTATTCTTATATTCTAGTATCAAAATCTTTATTTTCTATCTGTATCTCAGTTTTCCATAAAAGACTTTGTTTCTAATATTGAACTCTTTTGCATCTCATGTACTATGTATTGGTTCTATGAGGTCAAATTACTTGGGTTATAAATTTTTATAATATCTTCTTCTAAATAATATAATAATAAGTCTAAGTGTTTGTTACCACACAATATTTTTCCATCTTTATCTATCGCTAAAAATGTATCAGTACTATTTCTGAGATCTTGCTATCTGATAATTAATTCGAAAAAAGCATACTTATCCTATTCCAAAATTCCTAAGCTTTTCCAGATTTATATTTTTGAATCTCCTCAAATAGCAAAAAATTTGGGCTAGAAACTATTTGATTTGCCACTTAAACCATATCACTTTTTAAAATTATGCAGATTAGCTCCATTTTCGGACTCTAATTTGTTTGGGCTTAGTTAAGGTAGCAAACTATATCCAAGTTTCTTGAAATTTAACAAAGAGCTTCCCATATATCTTAATAACATTCATTTAAAATTTTGAGCCCCAAACTTCAGGTTTTAAAGCTTCAAACGAACAATGTTCAAACAGTGCCCGATGTTGTCATTGTCTGACAGTTCAGGTACTTGAATTAAAAATCTCATCAACACCGTCCAAAAATTCCTATAAATTTCCAGATTACATGTTTGACATGTTAAGACCCCTTATATCAAATTTCATAAATTGTTGACGCCATTTGCCAAACAGACAGTACAGCTACCAACGAATTTTGCACTATGTTGCTTTATTGTTGCTTAGATTTTGTTTGATTCCTATTTGTATCCTAGTATTTTTTTTTTCCTTGATTTTATCCTAAGATAGATTTATGTAGTTATAACTCAAGGGGAAGCTCTTACCAGGTTGTATAGACTCACTATTCTACCTTTCTTCTTGCCTCCTTTCCTACAACTTGGTTTTTCTTCCTCAGAGCAAAACATTCAGCTCCACTTCCATAACTGAAACGTGATGCTCTCTGACTATTTCACCAAGCAACGGAGTATTCCACTTGAAATTCCTAGCAGCACAATCCTATTTTTTCTCAACCGTGACTCACTTCGTCTTGATGGCCCAATGTGGAATAGTTGAGCTCTATTTATAGCCATTCCCATCGGTCATTGGTTTCCTATGAAAGAAGGCTGGAGTGTTACATGTTTGCTCTACGATTGTGCCAATCTTCATTATTCCTTTTTGTTTTGCCAACACACCAATTACTTTGCCTACTCACCCCTCGGCTTCTTCTTCTTTTGCCACCTCTTATCTATATGAGTCTCTGTTTCTTCTGTGCTTAATGTCCTTCTATCCTAATTTGCTGCCACTTATCCTTGCCACTGATTTGGATCCTCTGTCGTACTGTAGCTGCAGTTTATATAAAAATTATGATTGCTTGTGGTCATTTTTAATATTTTTGACCATGCACGGTCTTTATAAACAAATCTCAACTGTTAGATCCCTACTGCCACTGCAATTGGCATCTACCAACTGTAGGAATCCAAAATTCCCTTGCCACTAACCACTCTTATTATTTTGCCACATGTTCTTAAGGTGTTTTCTTCTTGCTTAGTGTCCTGTTGTTTAGTTTGCTGCCACATCTATAAATTGATAGCCATTTGTTTGCCACATAGTATGTATCCTATGCTGCGTCTTCCTTAAGCTATGATAGCCACCTATTTCATTTTAACTCCTTTTAATGTAATGTGAAAAAAAAATGCCACTCAATGTCTAGAGTTTATTCATGTTTTATAGTAGCTTCACCACATGTTTTCATCACTTATGCTGTACTAAACTATCTTGCTACCACCTGGCCTCTCTTAACTAAATATATCTACATACATACATACATATATATATATATATATGTGTGTGTGTATATTTCCTGGGCTTGAGGGTATTTCCCAAATGCTAGCCACACTTGATGTGTATATTTTTGTAGAGAATAAAATCAATGGTGAAGCAGATTGGTATTGGTGTAGATCCCCTGGCTGATGATGAAATAATTAGGAAACAATATAAGAAGTTGGCTTTCATGCTTTACCCTGATAAGAACAAGTCTATTGGAGCTAATGAGGCATTTAAACTTTTTTCAGAGGCATAGAGTTTACTGTCAGATAAGGCTAAAAGGGTAGCGTATGATCAAAAGAGAAACATAGAAGCAAAGAAAGTTTCAACAGAGCAAATTCTGTATGTGGCTTTATTATACCAAGAATATAGATCTTTAACAGATCCCTTAAGACCAGTGGTCTTGCAATTCTAGATTTCCAACCTATATATGGATTATCATTAATTATAAAATTATTAGTCTAAATTACGGAATAATTTTTTGACAAAAAAAAAAACCAGGTTATGGAAGGAACTCCGCCCTATTTCATGCAAAGCTCTTTCTAGTGCTTCAAATGCACAGATCTTCCTCCTTCAATTTAGCTTAGCACAACGTTCCTACAGGAGGTGTATTTATTCCATAATTTATCCTAATAATTAAGTAATTAAAGATATATCGGTAATCAATTTATAGGATCATGCTTAGATTATAACTTTAGAAAATAATCCCCTTAATTCCCCTATAAAAGGTTTAGAATTTCATACCTTAGTGTTCTTATGCTATTCTTCAGTTAATGAAGAGGGTGGAAAAATAATAGTAAATAAAACTTGATGATTATCTCAAGAATATATGAACAATAGATTTTGTTTTTGGAAATATTTGGATACAAAGATTTATATAGAACACTTAATAGCTCAAAGAGAACTCAAATGCTTAATGCCTTCTTCTTGAGATTACATGGCTTTATAAAGGCTGGGCATCCCTAACCTTTACAGATATTTTTACTATTGAGAGATTCCTTCTTATCTTCTTTATTGCTACTCTTCATAATTGTCCTCCTTACTTTTAGCTTTATGTCATCTTTGATTTTTTCGGTTGCCATAATTGTTGTCATTGCTCTTATATCTTCTTTATGTCATCTTTGCTTCTGTTGGTTGCAATAATTGTTGTCCTTGCTCTTCCTTGTCTTTGTTCTTATCTCTTTCGGTCTTTTGATTATTCTTTTGTCACTTCATCAAATTTTTTTTTTCATCCCCCAGTAATGTAGAGAGAAGTTTTTAGCTCATCATAATCTTTTTCTTCTTTTACTCTTTCTTTGCAATATTTTATCATACCATAATGAAAATTGCTTGTTTTCTGGACTATTTTTCCCAATTGAGTATATACATGTTGTTGGGCCTGTGAAGTAGGTCCCTTAGGCTTCATCACTAGTGATTGTTCTATTCATCTCTAAGCAAATGATGTTGACTTCCTAAGGTATGATTCTTGAAATAGTATGTGGAAAGTCTTCTTATGAGATGTCTTCATTTCCATCTTGTTCAAATTTGAAAGGCTTCTTGGTGGTTCCAAATTTAATTAGATTAATAGGTGGATAAAATTTCTTTGGGGTTATTTCCGCTATTGTTGAGTAACATCATATATAAACTCGGTATTGAGTTACTATTCTGAAATAGAGTTTGGCACCTTCTTAGATGGCTTTTGGTAACTGGCTAATTTCGTTCATGTCGGTCGAATGGACTGTATTAATCCATAACTACACAGGGTTTTTACTAATTCTGGATTGGTGCTTGGGTAAATAATGGCTTTGTTGAGAGCAAAGTAGGAAATATATATATATAATGGTAGTAGTTGGGATTTTCTTCTGGTTTAATTTACTAATCAGAAGTTTAAAATACTGGAATTGTTATGAGATTTTGGGGTTAATAGTTGGAGATGGTGAAGATGTAAAGGCTTGATTTTTTGTTAGTTTGGAAGGAGTGATGAATTGTCTGGTATTTTTAGTAATTTAGGTTGAATTGGGCTCTTGGTTTATTTTATGGATTTTTTCTTAGGCTTTTAAAATTTCTAAAATATGGATTATTTGGTTTTTCAACAGTGGACTAGTCTAAGATGGACTAGTTGGTGTTGGAATTATTTGTCTTTTT
Source organism: Delonix regia (assembly GCA_037074485.1). Taxonomy (NCBI): domain Eukaryota; kingdom Viridiplantae; phylum Streptophyta; class Magnoliopsida; order Fabales; family Fabaceae; genus Delonix; species Delonix regia. The sequence goes on along the minus strand of CM073457.1, from coordinate 36,940,828 downwards.
GTTTGGGCTAATCTTTTTTCTAAGTCATTTACATGGGTAATTAGGCTACCCATAGATTGACTTAGGTTGCTTACATAATTTGTTAGATTATTGATATGACTATTTACTCGGGTCTATAATAGCCCCATATTCATCTCTAAGATATTCATCTTTATGATTACTTGTTCAATACTTGTTTCAGTTCTAGTGGTCTCTCTTATTGGGTTGTTAGTGGTCTTTTCTTTATTTGGCTTCATCCTTGCTCTAATAATCAATAATCAAATTATTCTTTCCTTTGATATATTCAACTTCATAATCATAATGGGCTAGATCTAATTGCCATTTTATTAGCATTTTATTTAAAAGTTTAGTTGTTTTTACTCCTCTATCTAACTAGTGTTTTACTTAAGTATTGTCTGTTCTTATAATGAAATGAGAATTAACTATTAATAATTTAAATTTTTCTACTACTTTTACTATTGCTAAGAATTATTTCCAATTAGAATAATATCTACTTTGGCTCTCATTAAATTTTTTGCTAGCATAGCAAGTGATTATTTCTATTCCTTTTTCGTTCTCGTGATGCAGAGCTGTTCCTCAGTAATTTTCTAAGGCATCAGTATAAATAATTCATTTTATTGGTTCTTTAGTTGGTATTGTTAATTTTGGTAAATTTTTACATAATTTTTTAATTATTTTTTCTATTATCTTGCTTCTTCATTCCATTGCCATTTAGTTTTTTCTCCTGATAATTTTGATATTTTTTACATATATTTAGATAGATGTGGAATAAAATCCCTAGCTTGGTTTACTATTCCTAGAAATGATTGAAGTTCTTTCTTTGTTGTAATCTCAAGGAATTCTTCTGCTTTCTTACTCATGTGTTCTTGTAATTCTATTCCATTTTTCATAATATAATGTCCTAAAAGTCCTATTAATATGTCGTTAATGATTTCTATATAATCTATGAATTGTAATAAATGATTCTCATGTTCTTTCTCATTATTTGAAAATATTAATATGTCATCAATGTATATTATTGCAAAATCTATAATTGGTATTACTAATTTCATAACATATTCTTGAAATATACTAGGATTATTATGAAATCCCATTGGTAATACATTTTACTCATAAAATCCTTTTAAGGTAGTAAATGTTGTATATTTTTTTACTATTTTCTTCTAATTTCATTTGAAAAATCCTAATTTACAATCAAATTTGCTAAATATTTGTTTTCCTTTTATTAGATTAAATAATAATTCTATTTTTTGTATTGGATATATATTTCTGATAGCTATTTCATTTAATTTTTTGTATAATTAATTACCATTTGAGATTTTCCTCTTTTTTCTTCACTATGTTTCATTACTATCATGGCTGGTGATGAATAATTTGATCTACTTTCTCTTATCAAGTCATATTTTTTCATTTCATTTATATGTATTATGAAGTCTTTTTTATCATTTTCGATCAAAGGGTAAGGTTTACTTGTTATTTCTTTATTGTAGTCTAATAATTCTATTTTAATGGATTTTCATCATAAGTTTCTATTAGTCTATGTTCTATAGTAGTTATTGCTGATTTTGTTCTTTGATTTCTATAGGTCTAGCATTTGGTATGAATTGTATCTCATTATCAAATCTCAGTTTCCTAAATATTGTGTATGTCCTATTATATGGATTAAATATTCTAATTGCCCAAGCTTCATGTTTACATGGTGATGTTAATACTAAGGCTTTATGAGCAAAATGTAATGACATATATTGTTTTAAGAAATCAATTCCTAATATTATATCAAGGTTAGATTCATTATATTGGTATAATATTGGTATTTTTAATTCATAATCTTCTATTTGTACTAGAATATTTTTTTGATAATAATTCTATTATATGAATATCCTTTCTTGCACTACTCATCCAAATGGGTTTGTCTTTTTCCATAATTCTGATGGTAACATATTATATTTAGCAGACGTCATATTTGCTCATGTATCTATCATTGCATGATATTTTCTGGATTGATATTTTTCATAATTGAATTTTACAAAAATATAATAGAACTTCATTTATATTAGTCTTATTTTTTCTAATATCACTATTTGGTGATCTATATTTATTAATAGCCTATTCTCTTAGATTCTATAAGGTTTTACTTCTTTTAAGAGATCTTGTGCTAATATTAATTTATTTGTTTGGGTATTACTTATTTTAGTTTCTACCCATAATTTTAATTTTATTATATCTCTTTTATTGAATCTAATTATTGTCTCAGTTTTTGTACTTTCTTCTTCTATTTCTGTTATTATCTATATATTCTAATTGTATTATACTTTTTTCATATTTTAGTTCTATTAATGCTATTATTTCTCTCCATGTTCCTTCTTTCTTTGATTCTAATAATACATAATATTCATGGTTGTCTATTAGAATTAATTTTGGTGTTTGTCTATTTATTTATACTAAATTGAGGTAATGGGTATTTCAGCTAATATATTTCCCTCATAACTCTCTTGACTCTTTGATCTTAAAAGTCCTTGTCTAGTTATTGGTCTATATACTTGCATACTTCTCCTAGAATTTATATTTATATTTATATCTATTAGTGTGTTTATCATGATACTCCTTATTCCTAAATTATTATCATATTCTATTCTTCAAGGGTTTTCATATTGACTTATTTCTCTAGAATTATCTAATTCTAATTGTAATTGTCTTAGTATCATTATTTTTGCTTTGTCTAATTTTAATTCTTTTAATACAGGAATAATTTTTTTTTTCTATAGTTATTTTTCCTTGATTTCTTTTATAAATTTTGTGTTCGTTAGAAATACTGATCCTACCATTCTTGTTATACTTATTATTCTACTTCTAGGTGACATTTGTATTTCTTTTAATTTATGATAAATTACTAAAGTTTTATTCATATTCATCTCTGTTGTTGATATTCCAAAATGTGTATTAACTATAAATTTTAATTTTTGATATATTAAAATTCCATTTAATGCTCCTAATATATTATTTGGTACATTATCTATTATTCTATTATCAGTTATTAATAATTCTATTGCGATATCTATTCTTGATCTAAAATAGGCTTTATTAATAATTGTACTCCTGGTACATAGATTTCAGTCACTTCGTCTTTTATAGATAATGTTTCTATCTCTTGTGCTATTAATTTTTTATTTATTAATGGTATTCTTAAAATCCATTCTGTTTGGGTTGCTTCTATTGGATGGTTTTCCTGTAATACTACACATACATATTTTTCTTTTTCTTTTTCTTCTATCATTTGTTCTATTTTTGTCATGATTCTTTGTTTTCTTAAATCCTGAGGAGCTAAATCTAATTCTTTATTTCTTATTTTATAATCTTATTTCTGAGTAAATTGCATTCTTCTTTCTACTATATCTTCTTCTACATTCCTAAATTCTTCATACTATTCATACTCTTGTTCATATTGTTGTTCTTCTAATTGATTATTACTAGATTCTCCTTGCATCATATTAATCTCATTTTCTTCTATTATATAATCATATTCAATATTCTCTAAACTATTTTCTGAATTATTTTATGTTTCTATAGTTATTTTATATATTTCTAAATCTGAATTATATATTTCATTTTATGATATTTCATTATATTCTACAAGTTCTAGGCCATAATCCTAAGCTATTTCCATTATGTTCATTGCTTTCTTATTCTTTCGTTTAGTACATTTTGTTGATATAAGCCCTAATTGTTTGCAATTATAATGCTGCCATTTTCTTCGATTTTTCTTCTAATTTATTTTTCTCCCTTTCTTAAAGTATTTTCTTGGTTTGTAATTACTTATGAACTTATTTTTTGGATATTTTTTGAATTTATACTTTTTATATGGTTTTGAATATTTCTTATTCTTTTTATATATTTTTTTTCTACTTTACATCCCGACCAATGAGGTGTTTCTAATTTACTACATTTTAATATTAATTATTAGTTTTTATAATATTTAATGTTTCTCCATGCTTCTTTACATTTGTTAGATAAATATTCTCTTAGAAAATCTTCTCTTCTTCTCATATTGTCTATAAATGGTACCAATTCTTGTCTTTCATCAAAAGCTTTTTTTGTAATCATTTATTATTGTTTCTGATATTAATCTTAGTAATTTTCTGTAAAATAATTCCATATAAAATCTTTGTTGTTCATAATCTTGTAATCTTGCTTTATAATTGTAAACACCTCATCCCTAACTACCTAATTATTCAATTAATTGATTCACCAATTAATTAATAATTAAACAAATAGGGAAAATTAAAAATGAAAAAGACTCAAATGACATCCTCAATTGGGAACAATTTGAAATTGAAAATAAATAATGAGGAGACTTTAAGACAAGCAAAATAAAAATCCAAAAGTAAAAAATTAATTAATAATAATAAATCAAAGTAAAAATGATGAAAAATAAAAATAATAAAAAACAAAAAAATAGAAAATTAAAAAGTCCAAAAATGAAAACTAATAGTGATAATAATAAAAATTAGAAAAATTAAAACCAAAATGAATAATATATAAAGTAATGGATTAAAAAAATCAAAGAAAAAAGAAATAAGAGAGGAAAGAAAGTTGAAAATGATAGCTTTAAAAGCAACAAATGAAAAGGCAAACAAACTAGAAAAAGTCAAACAAGGCAAGAGTGCTTAAATTGGAAGGCTATAATGCTGGTGGCTCCCTTTCCCCTAGCTCGTTGGTTGCATAAAATAGAGAAGCTAAGTTCCAAGGTAGAATAGGAGGGTAGAGATTGTGAACAAGAACCAGGAAATGCTGACATCCCTTTTTTGCTTCAATCTGATCATGAACACCTCATTTAAAATTAAAAGAATAAGAAATAATAATTTTGGAGATTAAAAAGTTAAAATATTTTTAAAACTATGAAACCTAAAAAAATGCAAGAACATAAGAAGCCAAAATTGAAGTTAAATAAAGAAAGAAGCAAAAGAAAGAACGAGAAGAGATAATAAACATGTTTGTCCACCCACGTGAGCCATATACACCAAAAAGCATAAGAAAAAAGAAGCCAGCATACAAGTTCTTTTGTTACAATGCCATACTTCAATTTGCATGCATGAATGAATAGTTTTAGAGGTTCTTTTCAGTCATGTGTTATAAGTTCCAAATGCCCCAGTGCTTCATGAAATAACAGTCTCACTCAAAGAATCTAGGAATAAGTAAACGATTGAGTGTGTGATTGGGCTTGGACATGTGTAGTCATGGTGTCTTGGTATTTCGTAGGAAATGCAAGTGAAAAATGGTGATCATGACAATAATTTAGGGACCCATGAGCTATTGCTTTTTTTTTTTTATTAGTAAAAATGTTGAATCTAGATGACATGCCATGATGATAGGTTATTCTTATTTATTTTGGTTTCTTCTTGTTTCCTTTATTTAGTTTACTCTTCTTGTTACTATATTTTGTCTTCTTACACCATGCTAAGAATCCTTCACGGTTTTTGTCCTATTAAAGTGTGACTATCGTGTCTAAATACTAAAATTGGTAGAAATAGAAAAGGCATAAGATCTTGCTAGTTCACTTCAGAATAAGAAGCATCTACATGTGTGAATACTAATTAAGAAAAGAACTCATTATTGATTATGCACAATCATGCACTTACGCCTTTTTATTATTATTTGTATTTTGGTTTTAGAGTTGTTACATAAGATTGAATGTCATCTTAGGCGATTAGGGAGCCAACTAAAAAAAACATGTGAGACCATGTGTCGCTTTAGGTTTTGCCTGATACCGATTAGTTGTTATATATATATTTATTTGAAATGGATTAAAATTTCAACTCAATTGGTGTTTGTCCTTTTAATTAAAAAAAAAAGAGAGAAAAAATTGAGTCCAAATAAATATCTTCATAATCTTTTAAAATCTTTTCTTTCTTCAAAATAGCTTCTTACTATAAATTATAAAAGGGAAAAAGTAAGAAAACAGGTGGAAAAAAGGGGTAAGGAAAAAAGTAAAAGAATTATTTTAATGGTTATTATTTCACTTTTGAATTTTTTTTGGACTCATCGTGTGAGATAGTTAATTTCCTCAGGCATTTAAGAATTAAGAAGTAGAGGTAGCGTGAGATCCTTAGTATCCTCATACATTGAAATTTAATTATGTTTTCAAAAATACAAAGATAAAATAAATTCTAAAATTTTTTTTAAAAGGTTTATTTTATCTATTATTTATAATTAAAAATCCCAAAAATGCTATCTTTATTATAATCTCATTTTCAAAATTAAAAAAAATCCAAAAAAGAACAAAAATTCAAAAATATGAAAAAATAGATTTCCATTATAATTTCATTCCAATTTCAACAATAAATTCTAATTTTGAAAACTTGAAGGAAAAAATTCAAAAATTCAAAATATTTTTTTCTTCACACTTCAATTTCAAAAATAAAATTCTCACCCCAAAAATCCAAAAAAAAAAAATCTTTTCCCCTTAGCATTTCATTTATATTTTAAAACAAAAGTTAAAACCAAAATAAACAAAAATTTAAAAGAAGAAAATGGAGAGAGCATGAAAGTGAGATTACACTGATTTTGTAAATTAAAATGCACTAATCAAACTCTAGCTCATTGTTTACGAAATGCAGACTAATGTCAACCATCTTGTTCTTTTCACAAAAATAGAAGTCACCAACCAACAAACATGCATTTTTGGTTGAATTACATGGACTGTGATCCCTATCATGGGGTACGTAGGCCCAAAGCTTTCATCCTAGGTCAAGTCCACCCTTTGTAAATATATATTTGTTTTGCTTTCATTATTGTTGTTTTTGTCTTCTCTGTTTGATGAGCATGCATGTCAACAAATGGTAATTGAGATAAATTTAAGGTCATATTCTATTTCAATTGACTAGTTAAAGGTAACCATCCTTATGGAAGGGTGTTGTGGAATGCCTAACACCTTCCCCACACTCAAATAAACTCCTAAACTTATCTTTGTTTTCGCAAAACACTTTGCCTTTTCTTTTTGTTTTAAATTGGTTTTCCAAAGTTTTTCTTCAAAAATTTTAGTGGCTACTCCAGTAAATTAATTTTCAAGATTCATTTAAGAATCAATTTAATCTTTTTTTTTCAAACTTTTATCGAAAAGTCAGTTGCGACAGTTTGGCGACTCCACTGGAGAAGGTTCGAGAATCAAGCTTGCTTAACTAGTCAGTTGAAATGATATGACCTTTTGTTATCTTGATTACCCTTGTTGTGTTTTGCTTGTTTTAATTGTTTATTTTCATTGTTTTCTTGTTTATTTCTCTTATGTGGTCGTATAATATGCCTATATGTTTCTATGTATTTATTATTTATTTTTGTTATTTGTGTTGGTACATATCTTCCTTTTAGTTGTATATCATGCTCATAGTTTCTCATTTGTTATGGCTGAAATTGCTTATGTTGTTTTTTTTTTTCTTGTTTAATATGTTTAATTTGGAATAGATAAATCAGAACTTGATGAAAGGATATTTCTTTTCTTTTTGTTCTTGTTTCTCTTAGAGTTATGTATTCTTCTTGACTTTTTGACATTGTTGGTTATTAGGAGCCATTAATTCATTACGTTAAAGTGTTAAATGCTTCACTGAGCTTGAATGCATGGCCAATAGATTGTAACTACTTATCGTATAATGTAAGTTGCTGGATTTGGAACATGAATGTTTAGTGCTTAATGTCTTACTTTCCCTATTAGTAAATGAAAGGACTTGTTTTAGTTGGGAAGAAAGCAATGATGAAAGAGATAATTATGATGAAAGAAAACTACACTTTACTAATGAGCTACACTTTTCCTAATATAAATGATTCAATTACAAGACAAAAAACCATTTTATGACAAATGTCTTGAACTAGTTATAACAGATGGTGATATTATGACAATATCTACATTTTACAACCTTCTATAGGAATTGGATTACTAAAACATCTTCAGCTATACAAGATCACATGTGATAAATGAATAGAGAATTATATATTAACATTCCCCTTTCAATCGAACGAGAGATGCATATACCTTGAATTTGTTGCATAGAGACCAAAATCATGGTATCAGAATTGCCACACTAAGCCACTGACCAAGTGTTTCAATCGAATGGGACAGTGGCTTAGTGTGGCAATTCTGATACCATGATGGAAAATAGCATAGTAATAACTGTTTAGCAACACTTGGTCATAAATATAATGAACATCTATTTCAATTTGTTTAGTTCTGGCGTGATAAACTAGAATTGTAGCAAGTGCATTGGCATCCAAGTTATCTCATTGTAGAACCAAGGTATATGTAAGAGAAAACCTAACCAAGATACACTAACTCCATTGAATGACACTACAACTTATGTTGCAAAATTGATTAGTTGATCTTTTTGAGAAAGACTTTGTTATATATATATATATATATGTCTAATGGTGATGTGCTTTAAGGATAGTTTAGATTGAACAATTCCAAAACACAAATAAATGAAAAAAAGAAAAGACAGAACTAGCAATCTCGAATGATAAGTTTACATGCTACACTCAAGAATACTAGGTTTGATTCGCCACACTCTAGAATAGAAAAGAGAGAGTGATAATAATTGAGGATAATTTTGGCACTAAGTTTAGAAAACTTAGATAAGAAATTCACATATAAGAGGCTAAGCTAATTTTCAAAGCATTCAAGGTTGCATTTCTCATTAATAAGTTTTGTATTTAAAGCCAAGAATAACCCTCATGGCATAAGTCTAAGATTCACCTAATTTTCACATAATTTGGAAAAACATGCATAGATATACACCTAACTTAGAATTTTAATCCAATGTAACTTACCCAATTTATCTAATTTAGACTTTCAAGGACATATAGCTTACCTAACTTAGACTTTAACCAATACTTATTTCAACTTTCATCACATGCATGATTGACATTTTCACAATTCATTCATTATAGCACATGATTAAATTGCCCCACTTAAACTTAGGCTCCATATAGAAGTTAGGCTTAAACCCTAAATGGTATGATTCTAATTTCAGTTATTGGACAACCATGGCCTGAATCTTCTTGGCCATAGAACAAGTAATCAGTTCAGATGGAGCTCCTTGACCTAAGTCAGCCTCTTGTTCAACTTAAGGCTCATCATTCTCCTCAAGTTCAAAAGGATTTGTCCTTAAATCTAGGTCTTCATTATTGTCTAAGTATGGTGTCAAATCTCTTACATTGAATATGATAGAAATATTGTAATCTCCTGGTAAATCAACCTTGTATGTATTGTCATTTATTTTCTCCAAAATCTTGAATGGACCTTCTACCCTATGCATCAATTTTGACTTCTTTTTGTTAGGAAACCTCTCATTCCTAAGATGAATCTACATATAATCTCCCGGTATGAACTGAAATTGATTCCTTCCCTTGTTTGCTACCTTTTCATAAGCTACATTCTTCTTTTCAATTTGGCGCTTCACATTTTCATGTAGAGCTTGAATCATTTCAGTCTTTTTCTTTCCATCCATACATAATTTATTACTCGAAGGTAGTGGTACTAGATCAAGTGATGTGATAGGATTAAACCCATAAACCATTTCAAAAGGAGAATGCTTAGTAGTTTTATGAACACTTCTATTGTATGCAAACTCAACAAAAGGCAAGCATTCATCCTAATTCATCAATGCTTATTTACAGTAGCTCTAAGTAAGGAAGAAAGTGTTCTATTGGTTACCTTTTTTACCCATCAGTTTGAGGATGACAAGTTGTGCTGAAAAGTAATTTTATCCCAAGCTTTTTCACAATGTTTTCCATAAATAACTTAGAAACTTGGCATCTCGGTCTGGCACAATGCTCTTTGGAATGCCATGTAATCTCACAATTTCCCAAAAGAACAAATCTACTATATGAGAAGCATCATCAGTTCTAGAACAGGGAATTAAATGTGACATCTTCAAAAATCGATACACTACCACTATAACTGAATCTTTGCTCCTCTGAGTCCTTAGTAACCTAAGCACAAAATTCACGCTCAAGTCAACCCATGGTTGATCAGGAACTAGTAATAGCATATACAAACCATGTGCAACCTCCTTGCTCTTCGCTTTCTTGTAAGTTGCATATCTCTCCACCACAATATACACATCTTTGATCATCCTTGGCCGATAAAAGTGTTCCATGATCATCTCTAATGTCTTTTTTTTTACCAAAATGTCCTACCAAACCTCACCCATGAAGTTCTCTTATCAATAATTCTCTAACAAAGCAATTGGGAATACGAAGTTTGAAACCTTTAAACAAGAATCCCTCATGCTTATAGAAACCGTCAATAGCATTTGTTTCACATGCTAAGTATATATCAAAAAAATTAGGATCTTTTACATATTGGCCCTTCATTAATTTGAATCCCATAAACTTAACATTCATTAATGAGAATAAAGTATGCCTCCGAAACAAGGTATCTGCAACCATATTAGTTGTTCCCTTTCTATATATGATGACATATGGAAAAGACTCTAGAAACTCCACTCGTTTAACATGTCTCTTACTTAATTTGGTCTGACCCTTCAAATATTTTAATAACTTATGGTCTATATGAATAACAAATTCCTTAGGGAATAAGTAGTATTCCTAATTTTGTAAGGCTTTGACCAATATATAGAACTCTTTATTATAAGTTAAATAATTCAGAGTTGCTCAATTGAACTTTTCACTGAAATAGGTAATGGGATGCTTCTCCTGCATAAGAACCACTCCAATTCTTATGCCTAATGTATCACACTCAATCTCAAAAGTTTTAAAGAAATCAAAGAGTGCTAGAATTGGTGCTGAATATAACTTCTCTTTAATGATTTCAAAACTTCGTTGGGCCACCTCACCCCACTTAAAGTCACCACCCCCTTTAATGTAATTAGTTAAATGCACTAGAATAGTATTGAAATTATGCACAAATCTTCTGTAAAAGGATGCTAACCCATGGACACTTCTCACCTTGGAAATGCTTATAGGAATAGGCCACTCTTTGATATTTCTAACTTTCTCTGGATCAACTTCAACTCCTTGCCGATTAATCATAAACCCAAGAAAAACAATTTGGTTTTAGTAGAATTGGTACTTTTTGAGATTGCTAATTAATTTTTCCTTTTGTAGAACTTCAAAGGCCCTTATCAGGTGCTCTCTATGTTCTTCCTTATCCTTACTATAAATGAAAATGTCATTAAAATAAACCACAACAAAATCTATAATACAATTTTGTAGGACATGATTCATCAAACGCATGAAGGTGCTTGGGGCATTTGACAAACCAAATGGCATAATCATCCATTTATATAACCTATGCTTTGTCTTGAAAGTTGTCTTCTACTCATCCCCTTCCTTCATTCGAATATGATGATACTTGCTCTTGAGATCAATCTTCAAAAAAATTGTAGAGCCATGTAACTTATCAAGCATGTCATCAAGCCTAAGGATAGGATACCAATACTTCACTGTGATTTTGTTTAAGGCTTGACTGTCTATTTACATCCTTTTCCTGATTGTTTCATCCTTCTTTGGCACTAACAAAGCTAGTATTGAATAAAGCTCATTAACTTTCTCACAAAGCCTTTTTCTAGTAACTTATTTATTTAACGTTGTAACTCCTTGGCCTCATTAGGATTACACCGGTAGGTTAGTCGATTAGGAAAAGCAGTACCTGGAATGAGATCAATTTAATGCTTAATCCCTTTAATTGGTAGTAATCTCTTTAGCATCTCATCTGGAAATAAGTTAGCAAATTCTTTTACTAACTTCTCGATTAGTAGAGGTATAGATACTACTTCTGTTGCCATAGCTTCCTTCACCATTAGCATTAGTATTGGATTAGCTGAACGCAAAGCTCTTTCAACTTCTCCTTAATTTGTAAATAAGTTTTCCTTTTTCTTTTCCTTATTCGCTAGTTGATCTTTTATAACTTGATAAGGACTAAGAGGTGTTAAGATAATCTTTTTCCCATCCTTGGTAATAGAATATGTGTTTTTGAACCATCATGCATGACTCTACTATCATATTGCCAAGGTCTTCCCAAAATCAAATGACTGGCATTCATTAGTACCACTTCACATACTACTTCATCTTTGTAAGATTTTCTAATAGAAAATGGTATCTAAACTTGCTTAGTGACTTGAATTTCTCCTTGGTCATTCAACCATTACAGCTTGTACGGACTATGGTGCTTTGTGGTCTTCAAGTTTAGTTTCTCCACCAATGTTGTTGAAGCAACATTAATACAATTACCTCTATCAATAATGACGCCAAAAACCTTTCCACGAACTATACACCTGGTATGGAATATGTTCTCACATTGATCATCTTCTACCTTAGCTTGTGAGTTCGAAATTCGTCGAACTACAAGTAGCTCCCCTTCATTTGGATACTATACAGTGCGCTTGTCATCTTTTTATTCAGTTTCTGTTTTAGTTTCACTTTCAACTTCCCCTTGTGCTCTTCAAACAATCATTATTCTTTGATTTGGACATTTAGAAGCAATGTGTCAAAAATCAAGACATTTGAAGCACTTAATTTCTCTGTTCCTCTTTGAGTTCTTTGCATCATCAACCTTATCTTTTCCTCTAGATGAGTCAGCATGGTCATTGGAACTTGTCTTTTCCTTTTGCCATTCATTACATTTTAAGACATCTTTGGGTGTTGACGAGCCTAAGTTTGTTGCCCTAAAACTAGTAGATTATGATCTTCCTAGTTTAGTTGTTCCACTTCTACATTGCCTTTCTACCTTAATTGCAAGCTTAATTACATCCTCAAGTGTTATATAAGGTTATAATTCCATTGCATCAACAATTTTCTTGTTCAAACCTTTTAAGAACCTTGCAATAGATTGTTCTTGAGGTTCTTGTATCTTATGTCTCATCATCAACATTTCAAACTCTTTAATATAATCTTCAACGCACATCACCCCTTGTCTAAAAGTTTATAACCGAATGTAGAGCTCCTACTTGTAATAGTCAGGAACAAAGTGCTTTTGCTTGACTCTCTTCATAAGCCTCTAACTCCTAATCTTCTCTTTTCCATCTCTCATTCGTTGTGCTTTCAAATTCTTCGACCATAAATTTGCATAATCGATAAATTCAAGGGCAGCTAGTTTGCATTTTTTAACTTCAGAATAGTCATGGCACTTGAACTTTTTCTACACTCATTGCACCCGCTCTAAATACTCCTCTGGTAAGCTGGTACCTTTAATTGGTGGAATATTCAATTTGATATTGTTTCCCAAGTTATGTTGCTACCTCCTTTGTCTATGTGTATTAGCTTCATCTTCCATTTCTTCATTGCAATCAGAATCAATGGAAGTTCAATGATTACGTTGTTGTGAGGTTGTTGAACATTCAATCTTCTGATTGTCTACTCTAGATAAATCAACTGCTCTCTCATTTCTTATTGACTTTGTTATATGCCAATAATTTGAGCTTATTCCAAAGAAAGCCTCTTGGAATATTAGTAGTGTTGTTTTTAGCCATATCTCACTCTAAACACTTTTTTCACGTGTTTCTTTCTCTAACTAGTAAATGTTTCTCTCTCTATCCACTCTCAACTAGAGGTTTGATACAAAAAATGATGTACTTCAAGAATAATTTAGATTGAATAACTCAAAAACACAAATAAATGAAAAAAGAAAAAACAGAACTAGCAATATCAAATGATAAGTTTGTACACTACACTTAAGAATACTATGTTTGATTCACCACACTCTAGATTAGAAGAGGGAGAGTGATAAGAATCAAAGATAATTTTGCCACTAAGTTTAGAAAACTTAGATAAAAAATATATATATAAGAGGCTAAGCTAATTTTCAGAGTATTCAAGGTTGCATTTATCATTGATTAGTTCTGTATTTAAAGTCAATAACAACATTCATGGCATAAGTCTAAAATTCACCTAATTCTCATCTAATTTGGAAAAATATGTATAGAAATACACATAACTTAGACTTTTAATCCAATGTAGCTTATCAAACTTATTGTGAACACCTCATCCCTAATTACCTAATTATTTAATTAATTGATACACCAAAAATAAAAAATGACAAAGCTTTAAATGACATTCTCAATTGGGAACAATTTGAAATTAAAAATAAATTATGGGAGACAATTAAATAAACTTAAAACCCAAAAAATAAAATCATCTAATTAAAATAATTATAATAAATCAAAGCAAAATTATAAAAAGTAAAAAAAATATAACAAAACAAAAATAGAAAATAAAAAAAATGCAATAATAGTAATAAATATTAAAAAGAGCAAAGACAGTCTGAGTTCCTACTACTCCAACTATGGCTATCACGAACCGGGAAAGAACTGCAACCCACTGGGAGTTGCAGAAAAAGCTGGAAAGGGAAAAATGACAGAAGCTTGAAGAAGCCACATACCGATTGGGAGGTGGGAAAAAAGGAGAAGAAATGGAGTGAGAAGAGTTCACAGAGACAGAGCAGCGACAGGCCGAGAGTGCCGAAGTGGAGAGAGAGAGAGAGAGAGAAAGCTGGCGTGTTGACATAAATGAATCGGAGCCAAGTTAGAGAGAGAAAGCCGATGAAGGAGGAGGATGGTGGAGCAACACGAAAAAGAGGAAGCCGAAATGGGCCTCTGTTTTGGGGAGTCAAGAGCAGAGGAGAAGGAATGGAGGAAGAGGAGGAGAGACTCAATACAGCGGGCATCGCGTTCAACCAAACCGGGTTGGAGTTTTCTCAAGTTAGCCCTTATCGGTACACTCACGGGAGCCACCACTGCAGCTGGTTACGCCAACTCTACTTACAGTTTAGATGAAATAAAATCTCTACGAGAATCAGTGAAGTATAGTGTAGGCGAGCGAGAAGGCAAAGACGGCTTGCTTTGGTTTCGGTACATTAGAAAGTATGGCTCCGGCGATTTTTTGATGGTGTTGGTCCAGGCAAAACAGTTTCTCGAAGACCAGAGCCAGATCGAGTCTGGCCCTCTGGGCACCTTCGTAGGTGTATACGATGGTCATTGAGGACCCGACGGAGCTCGATACGTCTGTGATCACTTGTTTCGGCATTTCCAAGCAATATCAACTTAGTCATTGGGAGATATGACTGTTGAGACCGTTCATAGAGCATTTCTTCGAACAGAAGGCTTCACTTCTCTTGTGTCAGAATTATAGAGTACACGACCTAAGGTTGCAACTGCTGGGTCTTGTTGTCTAGTTGGAGTGATATACTAGCAGACCCTCTTTGTGGCAAATGTGGGAGATTCACATGTTGTATTGGGTAAGAAAGTTGGCGACACTAGAGGTATGGCTGCAATTCAGCTTTCTACAGAACATAATGCAAATCTTGAGGCCATTAGGTAGGAACTTAGAGAATTACATCCACACGATCCTCAAATGGTTGTCCTCAAACATGGAGTGTGGGGAATAAAAGGCATTATTCAGATGTTGAACACATTTAAGTAGTCTGTGGAACTGTGTTTGTTATGGTAGAGGTAACCATTGATCTTGCTATAAGATGATAAGCATCCTTGGCTCAGAACTGTCGAGCCTCAGTTCCAAGGAGTATTCTTTTGTTGGTCTGGTTTAATGAAGCTCAATTACTGGGAACAAAGATCTAAGGAAACCGAAAAGGGAGTTGTCTCGTACCTGCATATTTGTTGCATAAAGGCATGTGAGTGGTTCTTTCATTTCTTGAGGTTTTTATTCATTTATTTGTTTATTTATTTTTGTCTTATTCTTATCATCATTAGTATTATTGTCACTATTGCTATTATTATTCCATCCTAATTTTTACAATATTGCGTGAGAATACTAATTTCGTTAGACACTTAAGTAGAGGTCACATGAGATTCTTGTATATCTCCTTAGGCCTTGAAAGTTGGTATATAATTTTTAAAAATGCAAAAATAAATATTTTAATTAAATAATTTTTTTTATTATTTACAAAACGATTAAGCTGGTATTTTATAAAATTTAATTAATTAAAAAAATACCATGTGAGACTTGGGTCTCCATAGGCTTTGGGGAATTGATCTTATTCAAATAAGACTAAAAGAATTCTAATTTCAAAATCCATACAAATCCATAAAAACAAAATCTCGAAAAATTTTCAAATATTTTATTCCTTTTTGAGTTCTCGCATGAGATCGCTCATCTTCTCAGGCACCCAAAAGTTAATTAGTAAAAACCTCGTGAAATATTGAGTCTCCTCATATTTAAAAAATTAACATTTAAAATATTGGGATGAATTAATAAGAATAGGGAGGTTTGTCCCACCTATTATGTAACTAAAGATTCTAAGAATATTTTTCCATTATAGTTTTACTTTAAGTATTAAAATAAATTCCAATTTCAAAAAATAATAATAAATACAAAAATCATAAATTTCAAAATTCTAAAATATTTTAATTTTACTTTAAACCTAAAGTAAACTCTAAATCTAAAAAATTAATTAAAAAAAATCGTAATCTAAAAAATTAATACAAAAATCATAAAATTCAAAAGTTCCAAAAATATCTATTTTAGTCTTACTTCAAGTCTAGAGTGAATGCTAATTTCAAAAATAAATGCAAAAATCATACATTCAGAAGTCATAATAATATTTTTCATTATAGTTTTACGCTAAGTTTAAAATAACTTATAATTTCACATGAAAAAAATACATACATAAAAATCATAAAAAATGAATATAATATAAAAATCCTAAAAATCGTTCCAATTTTAACAATAAATTCTAATTTTAAAAAATCTAAAAATAAATAAATTTCCTTTCATTATATATATAAAAATATATAAACAATCACAGAGTGAGATATTAAATCTCCTTATGTGCTTGTGAATAAAGTAGTAGGATCGTGTGAGATCCTTAGTCTTCACAGGCTTTGAAATTTAATGCTCATTCTAAAAAATATAAGGATAAAATAAATTTCAATATATATATATATATAAAGGGATTTATTTTACCTGTTATTCATAATAAAAATCCTAAGAAATGCTTTCTTCGTTAGGATCTCATTTCCAAAATTAAAATTAAAATCCAAAATAAAAAAAAATCAATTCAAAAAAATTCCCAAAAATGGCTTTCCGTTTTAATTTCGTTCCAATTTTGACAAAAAATTCTAATTTTAAAAATCTAAAAATAAAAAAATTCAAAAATATACCTTTCATTATAATTACATTTCAATTTCAAAAAATATAAACTCACAAAAATCCTAAAAGTCTTATCCCATTATCATTTCATTTAAATTTCAAAATAAATATTAAAACTCCAAAAATAAACAAAAATTAAAAAGAGAAAAAAATGAAGAGGTCAAGAGAGCTAGATTAATCAAGCTGTTGTAAATTAAAACATGCAAATCAAATTCTAATCCCGTTTTGTTTACAAAAATATATTTAACTCGAACTCCCCTGTTTTTGTTGCAAAAATTAAAATATTCTAACCAACAGATATGCCATTTTGGTTGAACTATGTGGACTTTGATTCCTGTCATAAGGTACGTAGGGCCTAGGCTTTCATCCTAGGTTAAGTCCACCCTTTGTAAATATCTATCTATTTGCCTCCATTATTGTCATTTTTGTTTTCTCTGTTTAATGAGTATGCATGTCAATAAAGGGTAATTGAGATAAATTTAAGGTCATATTCTATTTCAGCTAACTAGTTTAAGGTAATCATCCTTATGGACGGGTGTTGTGGGGTGCCTAATACCTTTCCTACATTTAAATAGACTTCCAAACCTATCCCTATTTTCACAGACCATTTTACCTTGTTCTTTTTATTTTAAATTGGTTTTCTAAAGTTTTCCGTTAAAAATTTTGGTGGCAACTCCAATAAATTAATTTTCAAGATCTATTTTGAGAATCAATTTAAACACTTTTTATTCTTATCTTGCTGAAAGGTCGGTTATGAGACTTATTTAACTTAGACTTTCAAGGAAATATAGTTCACCTAACTTAGACTTTAACCTATACTTATTTCAACTTTCATCACATGTATGATTGACATTTTTACAATTTATTCATTATAGCACATGATCAAATTGCCCTACTTAAACTTGGGCTCTATATAGAAGTTGAGTTTGGACCCTAAATGGTATGATTCCATTTTCAATTGCTGGATAACCATGACCCGAATATTCTTAGCCATAGAACGGGTAATCAGTTTAGATGAAACTCCTTGGCTTAAGTCAGTCTCTTGCTCAACTTGAGGCTCATTAAATGGTTTCTATGTAGAAGTAATATAGGGAAATAAGAAAGGATGATTGCACATGTGTTATTATCTCAAACCACAAAGCATGTAAAAAACGTAGTGACTAGTTTCTTTTTCGGATTGACAATTCTATCTCTCTACATTTTTTTGCCTAATGGCAGCCTGACGTGGTTCTCAATTGTGTTGCCATGTCAGTACCTTGTGCTTGTCAATCATGCTGCTGCTCTTGTTGTTAATGTGTTATGGCCTCTTGTAAAATGGTTGCAAAGCTTTAAAGAGAAAAGTACTCTTCTCATTCATTTGTCCATGGATCAAGGTAAGTGTACCTTAACATGGTTGAGGAATGTAAAGAGAACACTAGATGTAGAAATCTATTATTTAAAGTGCAAAACATATATAAAATCTATACTTATATTAAATTTTTAAGCTCAATTGAAATTCATTTAACAAAATTAGACCTTTCTAAAATTTATAAGTACTATCTTCTTTTTGTTTTCTATTCTGCAAATGTCAATACAAATGGAACAAATGCTCTCTTAACAGAGTGAATCACACCCACAATGCCTGAGTTGCATGCAAAAATTATCATTTCTTTGAATTCTTCTACCAGATTGAACCTCTCTACCATTTCGGCTTATTTTGATAATCTCTTCTTATATATATATACACACACACACACACACACATATATATATATATATATATATAGTTATATATATTATATTATATTACTTAAATCAGCTGAGAAACTATTTCGCATGCTCGACTAACAACAACTTGTAGAAGCCAGTGGGATCTCTACTACCCCAGTGTTGGGAATGCTCTTTGCCATTGTGGTTCCTACCAAAATGACCTTTGAAGAGTGGGCTTGCATTATTGAAATAAGTTTCATGTCATCAAATGCTTATTCTAAATAGGAGTGAATGAAGAAATAAGATGCAGTTTTGACCTTTCTGAGCCTATGTTTAGCTCTCTCTCTCGTTCTAAGATTTATTTGTTCTTGACTTTTGTTGTGATTTCAAATTGTGGAAAATTTTTAATACGAATAAAGTGTGCATATAATGTGCTAATTCACATATTGTTTTTTTAACCTGTTTACACTTTGCTTTTTGAATAGATTGTAATTGGTGTTTATCATTATTACTTTATGAAGTGAAGAAGTCCTTTTACCAGGAGGATGGTGTTGCTGTTCCAGTACGGTAAATGTTTGTGGAAAAACTAAGTTGGTAGCAGAGCAATTCATTTCAGAACAGTGTTTAAATTTTGCAATTTTGAGAAGCTGTATAATCTATGAGTCACAGACGATCTCATAAGTTCTAAAATATCTTCCTATTCAGGTGCATGTGTTGCATGTTGACTTTGTATTATATACCATATTGTCAAATTAATGATTTGGGTCTCTAACCTATTGATGAATGCTAGCCCATTCTGATGCTTGTCAATTTTTTCCTTGTTTATAGTTTTCCCGGTGGCATTATTTTCTCCACGGAAGATTACAGAACTAATGGTTTCCATGTTTTAATTAAACTAATTACACATATTTACTTTTATACTATTAGTTGCTTAATTTTATTCTTCTTAGTACTTAAAGAATGCTGAAGATATGGGGTCATGCTCTTGCAAAAGACATGTTTATGAGAGAATTTATGGTGACTCCATGTGTTATATTTTTCTTATGGTCCAACTCCATGTGTTCTTTATATTTTATACATAACTTTTTACCGGTGCAGTGGATTGATAGTTCCCTGGCTAAAGGAGAAAAGGTAAATTTCTTTCATGATGAGTTTCATTGTCTCATTCATGTTAAGGACCTTGTAACTATTGTTCTAGCTTTAACAAGCCAATGGAAATTAGGTAGAATTTCTAATATTTATGCCGTATTGGTTAGATTTATGGGGTGCTACCACTTTATTTTTAAAATTTGTGTGCCTTTTGGCATATAAGAGTCTAACTTTCAATGACATACTCTTTTGGTATTGCAAAATGAAATTTAGAAGGCTATTCTGGACATGTTAGAGCAAGAAGAGTACTCCATTTGTGTGAAAGTTTTTCTTATTATGGCTGAAACTCGGGTTGAACTTTTTCTGGCATTTGTAAAAATCATTGCTTAGCATTTATTCCCTCTTTTGGCAGTTTCCTTTCTCTCCTTTCTGTTTCCTACACTTCCACTTGTTGTGTTGTTTATTATAGTTTATGGTCAAGCATCTCTCATCTATGTCCATGAATATGGCATTTCTAATTCTTGTCGCAGAAGGCAAGCAAATGCAATTGAAACCTAATGCTAGTGGGCTGATAGGGTATCATGTGTTCAAATGGCAGAGGCTGCTGCACAAGTTAGAGGATATGATACCTCATTAGTCCAGTCAGTGTCTGCCTCCTTGGTACATATTGCACTTTAGTTCATCAAATAATTTTGTGATGCATGCACAATTGTTAAATTGCTTTCTTTGTTTATTTGCATTATCTGTGAATTTATGAAACTAGCAACATTTTATTCTCGTGCCTTGATCTTCAATTTTGTAGTCCTCATTCTATCTCATTATCAGAGTATCTGCATTTTCTTTTGATGAGCATTTGAGTACTTTTTAGCCAGTGACAATTTGTCTTCTTTCTTTTGTTATCCTTTTGCAGTTAGAGGGTACGAGAGAAAAATTATTGCATAAACTCCTTGCCCAACCAACTAGTGCTAGGAGTCAATAGAAGCTCTTTAAATTGGTATCTGCGTCGTATG
Organism: Delonix regia; assembly: GCA_037074485.1. NCBI lineage: Eukaryota > Viridiplantae > Streptophyta > Magnoliopsida > Fabales > Fabaceae > Delonix > Delonix regia. The sequence goes on along the minus strand of CM073457.1, from coordinate 36,919,931 downwards.
ATTTCACTTTCATTGCTTAAATAAGTTAATAATAATAAATGGAAATATAATATTAGATTGTATATATTGAATTAGTTAATAAATGTTTAGATGATGATGCAATGATAAAAATAAGATTTATGAAATAATATGTGCAAGTACAATATTGTGAGAGGAGGGAAACTACCTACTTTCAATAATTGAAAGTAATATAATTGTTAGAAAAAAAAACTTGTCAATAATTAAAAGTGTTGTAATAGTAAAAAAATATTGAAAGTACTGTACGTTAAAGCATATATGAAATTATTAAGGTGAAAATGACTTTTTAGTCCCATAATTTTGTTTGAGATTTTACTTGAATTATTTAACTTTATTTAGCTCTAATTTTGTTGCTTAATCTTACTTTAGATTTTATTTTTGTCTCTTAAATTCATTTGGTTCAATTTGGTCCCTTATCATTATCTTAAGTTTCACTAATATCCTTTAACTTTATGTTATTCTTATTTGACCTTAATTTTCAAAAACTACTCAATTGCTTTTTATTTTTAACTTTTATTTTTTAGTTTTTGTGAAAGCTCCATGAATCGAAGTAATTATTATTTTGAGGTTCAATTCTTGTTTTATTTTTTCACAAACTAAATTGATTGGTACTTAGTAGTCAAATTTGTTTTAATCTTTATTTTCTTCATTTTAATATTTCTTACCAAACTTATTATCTAGTGGTTATAACTCTTACTTCGTACAAAGTCTAAATATTTAAAACATTTTAATTTGATGATTTTAGATTAGAAAAAAATATTTGAGAATTAGAATTTAGGGCAAAATTGAAACAAAATAAAATTAAGCGGCTAAAAAAACCTAAAGTAAAGTTACAGAGCCAAATTGGAATCAAAGAATTTGAGGGACAGACATGTAGCTTAAAGTTAAATTAAGGGACTAAATTAGAATTAAATAAAGGTGAAGGACAAAAGTGAAATTTAAAATAAAATTAAATCCTTAAATTTGAACTAAATGAAGTGAAGGGCTGAACTTGAAACCCCAGTAAAATTAAGGGACAAAAAATGCATTTTGTCCAAGTAATTAAACTCAAATTTGAATTGTTTAAAATTTTTTAAAATTACAAAAATGAAATGAGAAGGAATATCTACGGACGTAGTTTGCACGGACACTTGGCTCGATTCAAACTACGAATATTTCCCGACATTTCTCTCAGCGTTTCGGTTCATTTTTCTCAACATTTGCCAACCGTACTCTGAATTTCTCTGGATATTTCCCAACGGTACTCTTAGCCTTTAGGCACCTGAAGGAGAACCCTCGCCCCCTTCTTCCCCATACAGCACTTAGACAGATCTCTAATGGCGCTTCTGAAACACATACTACAATCAAAATTGGACTGGTCAGGAGTGTACTGTGCGAGGACGCACAATGTTTGCGGCGGTGTTTACTTCCCTTCCGCCGCACCGAACTTCTTCCCTGTCTGGGTATAAGCTCTTGCTGTCTCATCATTCTACATGTTCGATCTAACTTGCAGAACATCATGCCGCTAAGGTAATCACTCATCCTTGATGCTTTTGAATTTCTTTGAGGATCTTAGGTTTGCGCTACGTTGATGCTGCTGTCGTACTTGCCTCTTTCTCCCAATCCATTCCCAACTCCTTCAATGGCCTTGGCAAATCCTTACTCTCTGGCCGCTCTCAATCAATTTCCTTGAATCGTGGTTCTCATTCTAGACGAAGTGATTTCGTTCAATTAAGGATTTATATACTTGGCCTTGGTGGTTGGAACTGGTCTGAGCTGCTGCTTCTGCTGTTTCTATCATTAGGTGCATCAAAACAATTGTCGATCAAAATGTATATATGTTGCTGTTATGATGAGACGCATGATGGATGCTTTTATAAATAAGGATATAATGGATGACAAGGTAATATCTTCGAAATATGTGAGATTCTGTATGAAGTAAATAAAGAAAGGGTACTGGAATGCATAATATAAAAGTAGTGAGAACCTAGTTACATGGGCTTCATGAATGAGATGTGCTTCAATGGTTGGCTAAATGGTTTTACTGTCTTGTTTGTTATTTAACTAGTTAAAGACAGATGATGTGCTTCAAGCCTTTTATGTGAATAAGAGAGCTGAACAAACTAGAGGCAAGAAATGTTTATGATTGACTATAAGTCTCTCAATATTTTCTTAGAAGATGACAAGTTTCTAATTCCAAACCCAGCTACACAAAGGGCCCAATTGCAAGGAGCCCAATACCAACGAATTGTGATGCCCTTTCATCTCAAGGCCACCCCTATCACTATTCCAAAAGGCCATGGCAGAAATTTTCAGGCCTATTAGACAAATTGCTCTCATATACATTGATGACATTCTCCTGATTTCCAAAACTGAAGAAGAACACCTACAATTGTTGACCTAGTTTGATGATCTTGTCAAGAAACACGGCCTTATGTTTTCGGCTTGAAAAAGTCAATTGGCTTAAACTCGGATTGAGCTATTAGGTATAATGTTCGAGAATGGATAGTACAAACCAAGTCCACATCTAACAGAACAAGACCCAATTCCCGGACGAGGATCTTTCTCTCAAGTAGATCCAATCCAACAATTTCTTGGCATTATCAACTTTGTCTGAGATTTCATCCCCAAGTGTTCTCATCACACTGGCCAGCTGTCCAAGCTTCTTCGCAAAGAAATCCCCTAATCTTGGGGGCTTGTCCAAACCACAGCTGTCAAGCATATGAAAGATATTGCAAAAGATCCACCACCATTAAAGATCCTTGATCCTGACTCCACCCTTATTCTCCAAACTGAATCAAGCAACTATCACTGGGGAGCCATTCTGATTGAATAGAAAGAAAGAAAGTAATATTGTTATGGACATGCAAGCGAATCCTTCTCTAATCCCAAAACCAACTACCATACCATGTACAAAGAAATTCTCGCCGTCAAGAATGGTATTAAGAAGTTCAAATTTTATTTGGCCCATCGACATTTTACAGTTGAGATGGACAACACTACATTTCCAAAGATTCTGGAACTCAATAACAAAATCATTCCAGATCCTCAGCTTGCTAAATGGCAAGCATGACTATCCCATTACAAATTTGAAATTAAACACATTAAAGGTGTCACCAACCACTTAGCCAACCTCCTTTCCCGTCCGAAACCAAGCATTATTTCCTTCATAACTCCAGTCACCTCCGTTCCCCTAATCCTTATGCTTAATCCATACACTCTGCCCACCAACAAATCTGCCACTACCAAGAAAGCTTTCCCTCCTTCCATCCAGATTCCTACTCGACCCACTGAAGTCATAGACCTAGCCAAATCTTCCCTATTCTTCTACCTCCACTAATACCATTAAGATGTCCCTATATCCCAATATTGCCAAATCTTTCATCCGGACAGCCCATTTCTAACTTTGTTTCATTTAAATGTAAGTACTCCTATGGTCTCTAATTGTCCTATACACTAGAGCAATTGAATTCAACACATAGAAATGTTCTAGCACTTGAATAATATTGAAAATCACAAGTCCCTTGTTTGGACGTTCTTGGAATGGTTCTCACCTCTCCCATGGTGGCAAACACAAATTAATGAAGCCCTTGCATTGTCGAAACTCTGGGAAAAACCTGATCTAGGTCAAATAGCCTCTTCAATATTCATCATCCGCAAACCATACTGAAAAAATCAGGCTGGACTGTTATATTCCCAGGATCATGCTTACGAGTGGAACACTTTCCCCAATATTAACAAAAATCATAAGCACATCTTAAAATTGTTAAAATGGTTTTTAAGTGACTTAAACAATTATCATGAACCTCCTTCTGTTGAATGCACAACAATGGGACTATACCTTGGTGATTTTATCCCCGGAGAACCTAGATTCAAAATTTGACATTCTTGATCATATTCTCGAGCACTCTCCACTTCTATAGATGCCCACATATGATCCTTATGTATCATAGACAAATCAATTATGACTCCAACCTCCAACTATCACAACTGGTCCATCCACATCAGGCACGTGTCAAAATGATAAAGATGATGCATTATTCAATCAATTGTACGATGACTACTTTCACTCTGCTTTCCAAGATTCTCAAGATCCGTATGATGACAGCTCACCTAACTTATCCGATCTCAATCTCTCTCTGAGTCATGAGCCCATATTGAGCTACAACAAGGACTGAAGACTTGTCACCTCAAGCCAAAGGTAATTTGTCCTCTTATGTATTATTGTCCTTGGGTTCTGCGTCACCCTGCTTTTCCTTTTCATGTTGTCTATCCCTTTGCTTTTGTTTGTCTATAGCATTATTGCTGCTTAGTTGTCATGATTTATCTCCTAGTCTTTCGTTCTGCTTATATAAAAAGCCCTTCCCTATTGTGTTAGGCAAAAGAAGCTTTGTATTCACTATACTTGTTTGAATAATATTTGCCTTCCATGAATTCTCTCTAAACTCTTCGTTTCTCTAAAAATCTTCTTTCCAGAATTATGAACATTCCTCTACATTCAAGTTGATCTTATTATGCTCTATGCTTGCCTCTAATGTGGATCCTGCGCATCAAAAAAGATTAACGAGAATTCCTTATGAGAGCTTTTAATAATATATTTGGAATAACTTACATCGCAGTGATGGAGATATGTGATTGAGTAAACTCAAAATTATAATAGTGGCCTTGAGGTTTGTTGTCTAGGATGAGGCATTGTATCCTCGACCTTACCTTGATTCTATATATACTCTATCTAATCTCCATTACTAGAAGTAAGCCCTTTCATTTAGATTATGAGCTTCTCAGACTCATGCGGGATCCTACCCCCTCATATGGTATTGTTCCATCTCAATTATTCATTTTTATATCTATGAATAATTCCTTTTTCTTGTAAATATATATTTTATACCCCTCTAAACTAATAATTTTTTAATTATTCAATATTGCTTGATTTCTTCAATAATTTATTCAATGTTTTAATTTTTCCGCTTACTAAATACATTCTATTTCTTTGTAAATATTCCATGTCAATTTTTAATATCTACTTTGAACATACTTCTATTTCCTTGTAAATGTTTATTTCTTTCACTCTATCATTTGATTTCGTAAACATTTTATTTTTACCCTTTTGTTAATATTCTTCTTTTGTGTTACTTTTTTTTTTTAATTTATCCTTGTATATGTGTATTCATCTAAGGAAAAATAAAAATTCTAAAAACTTAATTTCCAAAAAATAAATAGGTTCAAAAGAGAGAAAATTGGAAGAGGAAATATTAGCATAATCAAAACACGTCAATCAACTACTTTTCTGGTAAATTACTTTTACGGTAAATTACTTTTACATATGTAGGTCCTAGGTTATGTAACTGTTTTTATATTTCTTTTCAATTATTACCTTATGTCTCTTTGTTAGTACCTGCTTAATTATTAATTTCTGTAAAGCGTAAATACTAATTTCTTTTCACGATATTATTATTATTATTATTATTTCTCATTTAAATTTCGTAAATTTTGTATTTTTTATCCTTTAGTAAATATTGTCTTATATTAAATCTTGCATATGTGAATTTATATGAGGGAAAAAAAAATAAAATTTACATAAACATAATTTTCAGAAAAAAGTAATAAATTGAAAGGAGTGAAAATTAAGATATGAGAGATTAATTTGTAATCACAGAAAAAAAAACAGATAAATGTTGTTTTCCAAATTAAAACATGTCAGCCAATTAAATTTTTTTTTTTTTTGTAAAATTTCTTTTGTGATACGTTGGATGTAGTTCAATAACTTCGTAAATCTTTCATATTTCTTTTTATTTATTACTTTATTGTTCCTTGTGAATATTTCATTCCAATGACTTATCTCAATTTCTGTAAATATTTCTGAACAATTAATTTTATATCAAATTACTTTTAAGGAGCGTATATCCTATATCAAACCATCAAACCTAATTCTGTAAATATTTCATATTTCATTTTGTTTATACATCGTTTTGCTTTGTGATTATTCCATCTCAATTATTTATTTTTGTTTCTATGAATAATTTCTTTTTCTTGTAAATATATATATTTTTACCCTCTAAACTAATATTTTTTTTATTATTTAGCATTGCTTGATTTCTTCAATAATTTATTCAATGTTTTATATTCCCTCTTACTAGATACATTCTATTTCTTTTTGAATATTCCATGCCAATCATTGAAAATATTTCTATTTCCTTGTAAAATTTCATGAATATTTTATTTTTACCCTTTTGTTCATATTTTTTTGTGTTACTAAATGTGTATTTCCAAAAAAGTACCTAATTCCTTGACGTGTTTTGATTTGTAACAATGTTAATATTTCCTATCCTAATTTCTCTCTTTTCAACTTATTTATTTGTTGGAAATTATTTTTTTGGATTTTTTATTTTTCCTTATACGATTACACAGGGACAAATTGAAAAAAGTAACACAAATGAATATCAAGAAAAGGATAAAAATAAAACATTAGCGAAATCAAGCAGCAAATAATAATATTTAGAAGGAAACATAAATATTTACATAAATAGAAATTAATAACTGACATGGAAGATTCACATATAAATAGACTGTATTTAGTAAATGGAAAAAATAAAACATTCCATAAATTATTGATGAAATCAAGCAACATAGAATAATATTAAAGAATTAATATAGTTTATAGGTGAATGAAAATAAAATTTACAAGGAAAAGGAATTATTAACAAAAAGTAAAAAAAATCATTGAGTTAGAATAATCACAAAGCAAAATAATGTAATAAATAAAAGGAAATAGGAAACTTGCTTGGTCAATCTACGCTCCTAATTTTCTCTAGTCAACAACAACAAACAAACAAAAAACAAACAACAAAAACAATAATAATTAATATAGTGGAAATAAATTAATATTTAAAAGAAAATAAAAATATATACAAAAGTGTAAATAATTGATTAAGAATGAATATTCACAGAGAAATATGTTGTAATAATTAAAAAGAAATAGAATGTAATAACAAAAAAGGGAAAATGAAATGTTTTGAAATGTATTGGAAAAATATGGATTAAATAATAAAAATTAATGGCTTGGGTTAATATTTACAAGAAAAAGGACGAAATAGAGATAAGTAGTTGAAATGAAATATTAAGGAAAAATGATGTAATAAATAAAAAGAATTATAAAATATTTACAAGGTTAGACTTTGAGCAATAACCTAGTACCCTAGAAGAAATTTCTTACGAAAAAAAGATTTAATTGGTTGACCTGTTTTAATTTGAAAAACTATACTAATATGTTTTTTTGTTGTTGTCATTACATATTAATCATTCATTTCCTAATTTTCACTCCTTTCAATCTTGAAAATTATGTTTATGTAAATTTTATTTTATTTTTCTTCATATAAATTCACATACGCAACAATAAAATAAAAGAAAATGACATAAAAAAACTATTTACAAAAGGGTAAAAATAAAAAATTTACAAAATTAAACAAGAAATAATAATAATCATAATAATAGTAATAATATTAATAATAATATCAGGAAAAGAAATTAGTATTTACACCAAAAGGAAAATATTTATAGAAATGGAAGTTAATGATTAAAAAAGAAGTATTAAACATGTCACATAACCAATAGGACATGATTAACATGGGGAATGAGGTAACCCTTACCCTCGTAAGCCTATCAGAAGTAGTTTAATTTATGTGTAGAAATCCCTGACCTTTCGAAATTTCTACATTAGAGCAATTTGATATATAACATAATAAAGAGCTCTCCTCTCCAACAAATACATATAAAACTGCCCACAAACCATAGAACTACATCAAAACATGCCTGTATACAAGGAAGCAACTAAGTCTAATTACAAAATGTATAACAAAGAAACTGTTACCTTGACAACAGACAAGGCTCACCAAAATAAAAACACCGCAACTCCTACACTGTAGGTGGGTGTCCAAGACTTGCGTTGTGATATGAAAAATGTTAAATAACGGAGTGAGTAGAAACTCAGTGAGCAAATAATGCTAATTATACAAAGGAAGGGATAGACTAACAGTAGTAGAGTTTATTACCAAAACATCCGTTGTTTGAAACTAAATGCCTTTCATGTTTTAATCAACAACTCCAAAAGCAAAAGAATACCATTAATTGTCAATAAAGTCCAACGTTGAATATTTACAACATGTTCTTAACTCAAATGAATCAACATATAATGAAAATTTAAAATATCCAAATATAACAAAATAATTGGAAATCTCCTACAGAACCATCCAATATACAGAATATAGAACTAGCCCAAGGTTAGCATAATCATATCAGAGTACATAACCATTATCAGCCTTAAGCTTTAAATAGTTATAGCCTTAGGCCTCAAATAGAATATAGAGGTAAGGGCATCATACCCAGCCATATCAGAATACCAATCGTAGTGCATTACGGCTAACGTCTATTGTCGTTAGCTATAGGATCTTGTTTTGGATACATTCCTAAAAGTTTATTTGATATACAAAAATTCATATTCAAAAATCTAAATTTTAGAATCATACCACCTCAAAATCTCATATTTAAATAATTCAGTTAATTTAAAAATGTAGAATCGTCAAGTCTATAAAGCCAATAAAATTCCCAGGTTTCAGAATATGCAATAACATTTATAAATTCAAGTCCCTAGCCTAAGGTACCAAAGATAACAAAAAATTGCATTTGAAAATAGATAATTTAAAACAAAAATCTTGCATAATTAGGATTATCTTCACCTGGTCAAAGTACACACAATTCAACCTCTTACCTATTTAGTATAAAAGGACTGCTTTAACCCTAAAAATATAACAATTAATAGATCTTAAACCTTCCATACTAATAAAAATCTTAATTAAAATAATTTCTAAAAGAAATTCCCACAATAACTTATTCAAACCAATTTGCCTTTCTAACCAAATTTTTGGTACTTATTTCCTCTATGTTCCCGTTAATCCTCTTAATGATTCTAATTTTCATAATTCGCACATAATGGTATACATATGCTTAGAAAGCACATAAGGAACCTAAATGGTCCATAAACTTAAAGTTTCATCTTCATTGATGCTCAACATTGGTATTTTTGCACTAAAAATATTTCAAGGCTTTTGAAAATGCCTTAATGCCAATAAACTCTGAAAATTCTCCCTCAATGGAAATTGTTTCTCTTTTACTCCAATAATGTAAACACACATATATATACTCTGGGTTTATAACTTCCAAATTGCTAGTTTCTCCCCTTTCATTTCTATTAAGAGAACTATATACAACTTAAAATTTTAATTTTTCTTATGATATAGATGCCATTAAGCCCCCTTATAAATGATTAGCATCTATGTAAAATTAATTCTAAGTTAATTTCCATCCCAATAGCTCATGGTAATTCTCTTTATAGTTGTCTAACATTACCAATTGAGTCTGAAAATTATTCTAGTTATTATCGAAGTAATTGTTGAACATTAAAATTACTTTTATTCATAAAATGCCTTCCCATAACAATGGAATTTAATATAAGCTTGAGGAAAAATTCTCAAAATCACTTACTACTCCAAACGACAAACTACTAATAACTCACATTATCCTTCTTGATGCTCAATAACACTAGAGGATCAAAATTTTTTCAATTATCAGCACTCTACGCACCCCAATTCCCTATCAAGAATGATGAGTTTTTAATGTAGTGTTCCAAACATCAAAATTGATATGAGGTTTATTAGAATCTCACTTAGGATCAAAACCCCTAAATAAATTTCTCAAAATAACTTCAAATCACGCCTCAACTTCAAATTTCAAGTTTTTGGATACTATTCATGTTCTTCATCTAAAATTAGGGATTTCCAAATTTAAGTACTAATTCATGAAATTGGGAGCTCAAATGGGTAGACAAAAACTTGAAAATCACTCTTAAACAAATGCCCTCATGCAATTTGAAGGAATTTTACCTGAATTAAGCCAAATTCTGAAGATGTTCATTACTGTTCACTTTACTCATAAAAAACGGAGTTCTCCTACATCTAGAGGCCAAATCACAAAATCAAGAGTTGGATTTAAGGGAGAAACCTTTGAAATATATGGTACTACTAAAGTCATATCATAACTTGGAGTAATCAAACCTGAATCTTGTGAATTCCTACTCGAAATTGCGTCTAAGCTCATGTGAAACTTGCTGGATTTCCTAGCACTTTTCCAACCACCCCCAGTATGAATGCTAGCCTGCAACACTTGGGCACGCATCGTAGGATGACGTTGCACCACCCACCAGGCTAAAAGGGACTAAGATTAAAGAAAGAATTTGAGCTAAGTTCCAACACGTGTAATAATGAGAAGGAAGAAGGAAAAATGAAGATGTAATGGTATTTTGGTAACTTCTCTTATGGGGACACATGACATTTTCAAAAATGAGATAAAAATATATCATACTTGTATTGAGTGGGGCTTGAGTTTGGGTTCCCTTGCTCACACAGATAAGGTTTAGCCACTTTATCTAGCCTATTACTTATGCAGGATACTCATTATATCATTATTGAGTACTTTTAAATTCTTTTTCTCCCTTCCTCATTTGTAAAAATATTTACCAAATTATTTCACTAAGATGAAATTGTTAAAGAGAATTTTCTAGAATATTACAAAACATTTTCAAAGTTAAGCTTAACTAAGTAATTTACAAAAAAAAATTAGTTGATGGATGTGTTTTAATTTGTAAAACTATGCTAATATCTTCTCTCCCAAATTTCTCTCTTTTCAACTGATTTATTTTTTTGGAAATTATGTTTATGAAATTTTTATTTTTCCTTATATGAATACCCATATACAAGGATGAATTAAATGTTAACAGAAGTATAAAAATAAAATATTTTTATAAAAGATATTAATAATTGACATGGAATATTCACAATGAAATATCATGTATTTAACAAGAGGAAAAATAAAACATTGAATAAATTATTGAAGAAATCAAGCAATACCAAATAATTAAAAAAATTATAGTTTAGAGGGGTAAAAAATTAATATTTACATAAAAGGAATTATTTTTCATTGAAATAAAAATATATTATTGAGATGGAATAATTGAAAAGCAAAATAATATAATAAATAAGATAAAATTCGAAACAAATTAGGTTTGACGTAGGATATACGTGCCTTAAAAGTATTTTAAATATGGGACTTTCCATAATTGAATTTTACTGTGATTGCACTGGCGTGGTCAAAATCTAAGTTTAATTCCACATTGGTTAATGTCTAGGAATATATTTATATATGATATGCAACTTCATTATAATGCTAAAAGAGTTTCCTGTGTTTGCGGAATGAATTTGCTTATTCTAGGAGTGATTCATTATTATCGACAGCCTTCTAAGATGCTTAGCAGTACATGTTTGCCATTATATATCTACCTTCCAATCATTTCTCCTTCTTGTTCGCATTAAGATACTGATTGAAAGCACAAAGATAACTTATATGCTGTGTTAGGCTGTTGTCATTATGTCTTCCTTTTGTTTAAGAAAATGACTGTTACAGTTTATGGTAAGAATTTATATATGTTGTCGTAGGTTTGAAAATTCTCATGAATATATAGAACATTTCTATCCTTGTTCACTTGAATCTGATTGATTATTTTGAAATGAAAGATTAAATTATAGAAGATAGTGCAATAATAAAGAATAGAATAGGAAAGGAAAAAAGAAGTGAAAGAAAAGAAAAAAAAATAAATTAATAAATAAAAAGAATATTAACAAGAGTGTAAAAATAAGATATTTATGAAATCAAGTAGGAAATAATAACAATAAAAAATGGTACAAAGTGAAAGAAATAAATATTAACAAGGAAACAAAAATAGATATTAATAAGTGACTTGGAATATTCACAAAGATATAGATCGTAAGAGGTAAAATAAAGCATAATAATAACATAGAGGAAAGAAATTAATAATAATAATTAATAAAGAGGAAAAAAATTGATATTTACAAGAAAAGGGAACTATTTACAAAAAATTGAAATAAATGAAAGAGAAAGAATACTCACAAAAAAATACAGTGTAATAAATAAAAAAATATAATGTAATTAGTAGAAGGAAAAATAAAATATTTAAAAAGATATTGAAAATAAAGTAATAAATTGTAATAAGAAAATTAATAACTTAGAGAGGAAAGATTGAAATAACCACAAATCAAAACAGTGTAATAAATAAAATGAAACTAATAATTACATTAAAAAATAAAATATTTACAAAAGTATGAATACAAATATTAAAGGATATATTATAAAAATGTATGAACTAAATATTTACATAGTAAAGAAATTAATATTTACAAGGGCAAGTAAATATTTTAAAAAATAGAAATTGAAGAAGAAGAAGAAGAAGAAGAAGAATAGGAAAATTAATATAGAGGAAAGAAATTAATATATACAATAAAAGGCATTTATAAAAGTAGAAATAAATGATTAAGAACGAATATTCACTAAGAAATATAATGTAATAAATAAAAAAGAAGTAAAATATAATTATTAAAAGGAAAAATAAATTATTTAATAAATTATTGAAAAAAAGCAAATAATAATAAATGAATAGTTTAGAGGATTATTAAAATAATATTTAGAAGAAAAAAGAATGATTAATTGAAATATAAATAAATCATTGAGTTGAAATAATCGCAAAGCAAAACAATGTAACAAATAAAAGAAAATATAAAGCATTTATATGGTTAAGCTTATAAGGATCTACGTATTCAAAGCAATTTTACAAAAAAATTAAGTGTTTTAATCTATAAAACCAGGCCAATTTATTTATTCTTTTGAATACGAAATTAAGCAAGAAATAATAGCAGTAAAAAAAAATACATAGTGAAAAAATTAATATCAACATGTAAACGAGGATATAAAATTTGTTTTTATACACACAAAAAGAACATTTATACAAGAAAAAAAAAATAATAAAAATAATAGTAAATGCAAAACAAATTAGTATTTAGAGAAAATGTAAAATATTTTCATAAATAAAAATAAATAATTAACATGAAATTTTTACTTTTACTTATTGAAAGAAAATTAACATATCTATAGGAATGGACTTAACTTGAGACTCAAAAAGGTGGAAAAAGTCATATAAAAATGTAGCAAGAAATATATAAAGCGAAGAAAAAATTCAGTAATATGGTTCGTTGAAGTAACTTAAAATATACCAAAATAAATGTCATGTAATTCCCAATAAAAAAATGGAAAAGGATTGAAAATTATTGAAATATTTAACAAGCCACACATCAACCATTTACGAATTAAAAGCAATCATCCACTATTCAATTCCAGAAAAGGAAAATGACAAAAATGTTCACTATTCGCCATCTATTCCCAACATTTTTAGCATCCAAAATATCAAAGAATCAAAAGTCAATCTTTTTTTAAAAAAAATAAAGCATAAACAAAACTCAAAAGCAAAAGTAATCCTATAGTACAACTGTCAGAGTCATTATCCCAATTAAAGTGCTCATACATAACATTTTAGATCAACCATTAGAGAATCAAAGTTGATTTTAGACTCAAACTGAAAAAATAAAATAGACTAAACACTTACTACATAAGAACATTCTTCCATAACCAAGACTAAAATAACTAGGATCAAATTTCTAAAATAAAAATAATAATTAGAAACTAAATAATTAGATGTACATAACCCAAAAACTAAATTACTTTCTTTACCTACAACTTAAAAGTAAAGGAATAAACATCAAGAAAAGTAATGAGATTGAAAACTTCTTTGTCAAGATAAAATAGTTATTTGTTCAACCACATACAACCTACTCAATTTAGCTTAGAAAGTGTTTTGTAGCAATCCAAATTTTTTTACAATACAATAAGAATATAACTTAAAAAAGGAAAAAACTAGGATCATAGAATGTAGATAAACAAATTTGGTTATAAATATTTCTAACTTAATAAATTACAACAATAGAATCAAACTAATGGACAACGAAAAAACATATTGTGCATTATCCTTTATGAGTTAGACTAATAAATGCTAGAGTTGGACCAATAAATGAGTTAGACTAATAAATGTTGTATGACTAATAAATGTTTTGATTCTCCCTCAAACCGGTGAATAAATGTCTTGCATTCCCAACTTGGATATAATGGTTTGAAATGTTGCACTGTTTAGCCCTTTGGTAAATATATCTGCTAGCTAGCCTTTTGTTGATACATAAGGGGCATAAATGAAACCACTATCTAGCTTTTCCTTTATGAAGTGTTTGTGAATTTCAATATGCTTTGTTCTATCTGTACTGGGTTGTGTGTTATGCTTATTGCTAATTTGTTTTCATAATGTAGTTTCATTGACACATCCATTTGATCTTCAAGTCTTCTAAAATGATATATAACCATAGCAACTCACAAATTCTTTGTGCCATAGCTCTAAACACCACTTTAGCATTAGATCTAGCCACATTTTGCTTTTTACTTCTCTAAGATATAAGATTACCACCAATGAAGGTGCAATAGCCTATAGTGGATATTCTATCAATTAGTGAGCTTACGTCATCAACATCTGTGTATGCTTCTAGCTTTATCCTTGTGTTGAGGCTAACAAGAAAGTTTTTATGTGATGCGAGCAATTTTCAAATGACACAAAATGAGAAAGTGGATATAATGGACTTTTAGTGCATTCCCTAGTTAGAAAGTGTGAACGTCTATGTTTGGCAAATTCATAGACGTCATAATGAAATTTTTCAATGCTCAAGCCTATAAACAAAGACGAAAACATGACATTCAAAGTTCCAAAAGAAGGGTGTCCTAAGTGACAATGATGAAGCAAAATCTTATCTTTAGGAGAAGAAGTTTCTTAAAGATGATGAAGATAATATGTTCTTGATAATACTAGGATTTTTTGTTGTCTCAAGGTAGTACAACTTATCTTTTACCTTAGCAAGCCCAATTCTCTTTCTTGATGCTTGGTCTTGAAAAAGGCAACAAGTAGGATGAAAAATCATATTACAATGCATGTCTTTAATGAGATTTTGTATAGAAATTAGATTGATGGATACCTTGAGAACATAGAGAATATTTATAAGAACAAATGAAGGATTAATTTGGATATCTCCTATTGCTAGGACATGGAGAATATGTAATAAAGTGATGGAAAAAAGTAGGTCATATGGTCAGTAGCTCCTGAGTCATTGACTCAGAAACCTTGAGCAAACTTATCTAAGACATTAAATCCATGTGAATTGAGAGACTTACTTGAATGGGCAGATGAACAAATATTGGTATTACCTATGGATAAATCTAGACTTTTCAACAAAGCTTTGAGCTTTACTATTTCCTTCTGGTTAAATCCTCCTTGAGTGATTTCTTTGTTTAGTTGTTGAGTTATGTGTTCCTATCCATGAATATAAGTCTTTGACACTTGAAAATTTGATGTCACAGGAATGATGTTTAATACTATAACAGTAAGAAGCACAAGTGAAAAAATCGTAATAAAAGGATTTAATAGGGTTGGACAATGAATGTTCATCAATCATAAGGCCCAATTGTGGAGACCCAAAGAAACCAACAATAAGGTTGATACTTGTACAAAAAAATAATCTATGTAAGTCTAAAAAATGGAGTAACAAAGAGTAGGATAACAATGAAGGCTAGTTAAAAAAAAAAAAGAAGGGTTCATGTGTATGTCGAAGAAGGACTTTACCAGAAAATGGATTTTGAGTGCTAGAGAAACTAAAAGGTGATGAGAGGATTGTTCAAACAAAGCACAGAGAAGAACAACTTTAAAAAAGAGCCAGAAGGCTCTAATACTACGTATTGAGGGGAAACAACTTTTACTTCACCTCATTCAATATTCAAATAACACACACATATATATACAAAGTATACACTAAGAATGCAGGCTAATTAATACTACAAATGGACTAATTAATGCTAGAGTTGGACTAATAAATGTTCTAACAAATTGCAATATAACAAATATTTTAATTTTAACTACATATCTACTATATTTGAATAGTCAAGATCGTACATCATTTTTACCCTAAAAAATTGACTGAAACCTCCATGTTTGGCACTTAGATCTTTCATGTAATGTTCATTCCAAGTGGATAAGCGTCGAACTAGAATTTATGTCCTAGACTCCTTTATATTCTAGTATAAGAGTAAAAAAGAAAGAAAGGAGGAAGAAAAAGTAGATGAGCAACTAAACAAGTTACGAGTCTAAATATACAATTACATGAAGACTATCATAAACAAAAAAATACATAAATAACCCAAACACACATAGAAAAAGGACATCAAGTGAGAAGGTATACCAAAGTAAATAGCAAATTCAAATATTTTAACTTTTCCTTTGTAGTTTTTCATAGGGATTTCAAATTAAACTGTTAAATATGCATGGTGGCAAAATTATTCACATTGGGTAAAGGTAACAAGTTTAAAAATAATTCTCAGGCCCATTATTATCTTTTTTGAAAAACACAGAGGAATAAGGAAAGACAAAAAAAAAAAAAAAGAGGATACACAAAAGATGAAGGCTAATACATTTAAAAACCACACCATATAATAATAGAACTTCAAAAATAAGTGGACCTCACGCCCCATATAATATTCCACTATTACCTTGCTAAATTTGTTTAAGGTAGCTTCAATTTTGTCTCTGGTATTTTGTTTGCTTTAATTTCATCCTTCAATTTAGGGTAGCTTCAAACCTTTTCTAACAAAGTTGTTAACACAGTTTCACTATGCACTTTTCCACTTTAACACTCACAATAGCCTAACTCAATGAAGTACACATCAAAGACTAAATTAATGGTTATGAAAACTTATAATAAGGAATGTCAATGAAAATCAATTTCTTAATTGAGTCCATATTGCCTAATAGTTCTTATCATTTCCCTTGTTTTTCTTTGGAAAATTAATATTTACAAGTAAAAGAAATTATTGAAATGGAATATTCACAAAGAAAAATAATATAACTAAAGTAAAAAAACAATACTAAACCTAGAATAGAACCTAGGATAAATTATATCAAATTAACAAAATTACCCAATACTTCTTTCATTACTAATACGACAAACATGTATTTGTTAAATTAATTAGAATATATAATAAATCCAAAAATACAGAGATAGATAAAGGAAAAATTATATGAATAAGAGAAAATATAAAGGAAATAAAACTAGCTATGGAACAACTTAGAAAAGACTTGGTGCTAAGTTTAAATACCCAACAAGAAAAAGTAGAAACACAAGGTATAGAGCCAACATTAGTAGGACAAAAGGAAATAAACATTATGACAATAGAAAAGGAAGATGAGGTTACATAAAACATGATAAACCAAAATACAATTACTAAGCAAACAAGGAACAATTTATAAATAGTAATATGATAACATTGTATGAAGAATTAGAGCAGTTAAAAACACCAAAGTTAATAGATGGTGAAACCGATAAATAACGACAAATAAGAATATCAAGTCTTTATTGCAAGACATTAGATGTCAATGTTTGAAATTTAATGTGATCAGAAGATAAACTCAATGTCCTAATAGCAGAGGACATAAAAAATATATTTTAGAGAAAAAATTGACCAAGATCAAATGACTTTGGACTTTAGTCAAATACAAACTTTCAAAAGAAATTACTCCATGCAGTTACTATATGCCTCATCTATTCAAAGATTGATCACATGTGATTAGAAAGCACACCCATGCATGATAGAAATTTGTATGGTCCAACAAGTTAAATATTCAAAGAAGTGCGATAATATAGTGCATAGAGATCATAGTGGAATAAGAAATGTACATTCCACGTGACGAAAGTAGTAAAATAAGTGTAGTATTGTAAATAAGAAATAGGACAACATCATATTGACATCAAATCTAGTGCCATCAAATTTTAACATAGAACACACACACTAGAGGATTTTATCATTTCAAAAGTCTAGATCATTCTTTACTAGAGTAATCGAGCTTCCTCTTTTATCAGCTTCTCTATACATTGAGTAAATAAACAAAACATGAACAAAATTTAATTAAAACTTCTAAGTCTTAAAATATTTTAAATCATTTTGAATAATAGATTAGGAACTGCTTGGGTAATACTGTAGTGCTCATAATCATCAATATGACATATGCCTCAACTCCAAATAACCCTCACCTCCAAATTGCAAACATATAAGAAAATATATATCTCATAATTCATCAGAAGAATATATTCATTCTATTTGGTGAACCAAAAAATTTTAAAAAAATGTATCAAAATTTATTTTATGATTGGCTTTAATTTCACAGCACAAAAATCCTCAATCTATTTATAGAGAAAGTAGACACAATGCACAATGCTGATAGTGAACTACAAGTCTTCTATGACCTATATAATTATCTAGTCCATCATACTCGTTCGGTCTCTTCAAACCATAGATTGAATATGTTACCGTATTTCTAAGCATCAAAATGCCAAAAAAATTGAGACGACATAGTTCTAGACCTATTATATGTAGTATGCACCCTTATAGCATAATACGCTCCACTACAGAAGAAAATAAAATAACTAAAATCTATACAACCGAAAAGAACAATATCGAAAGCATTGCAATAAAATGTGAAACTTGGATGAACCAGTGATCTATAAGTAACATGACTAGGACTCTTGTCGATGACATTATAGTAATAGAAGACCATCCAAAAAATCAGCAATTACAATGGTTATTACCCAAAAATCAGAAGAATGAAATATGACATCAATCATTCTCGAATGGTAGGGAGTACAACATAAATCACTTTTGCATATATATATGTGTGTGTGTGTGTGTGTCTGTGTCTGTGTCTGTCTGTGTCTGTGTGTGTGTTTGAACAGGCATGTGCATATATGCTCGCATGTGTGTAAAGTACACATAAGCTTGAATATATAATTACGTTAATTTATGTAAAATTATAAAAATCTTGAAGCATATTGCTCACTTTTCTGGGTGATACCAAAGTCCTACGCACAATTATAGCCATATGGCCCAAATATTTGCCCACATGGTTGGAATAAAGTGTTAATACTAAATACAATGGGTAGAAAGGAAAATTTGTATAACCATTTAATCTTCCATTTCCTTCCCCTTGTTCATTTTGGACATCCAATCAAGGGAAAGAGAAATTAGCAACTAACCGTCCCTTCACTTCCTAATTCGTAAACATACCTAAAATGCTTCGGAGACTGATTTAGCGGTACTAGTGGAGCTACCTCCACTTTCTACTCCAAAACTTGTGCACTAGGTATTCTAATTAAAAATACCACCTATATATCTAAATTGATTTTTAGGTGGAATTATCTGTGACAAATAGCACTATTCTTTGTTCCAGCATGAGCAAATATATTCATCCAAGAGGGTTGAGATGCAGACACCTGAAGAAAGATAAGTTTTCTCAAAGGTGCAGCCTAGAAGTTGATCCCATTTTAGACTGTTGGGACTTTTTAATAAGCATTAGCGCACAACATTACTGAATGTTGAACTATTCTGGGCGTATTGAACATTTGGAGACCTAATGTAAGTTGACAGAGAGCTCCTATGAATAAAATATTCATCTTTTATGGATCGCAAATTTATTTAAGAAATTTGGTATCAAAACCAATACTTAGATTGAAACATAGCATGCTCAAATGAATAAATTATCGGCAATTACCCCACATAAATTTCAAACAAATTAGTACACTACACAATAAAATCAATAAAAGTGTAATTACTGTTAAAGCATATAACCTGCATACGTCCTGCATTATCTACAGCCCAGTCATACTTTTGATTAATGGCAGTATACCCACACATCATGAAACATCATGGCATGACCACCATAGATGATAGACTAAGGAAACACAACAAAACACAGTCCAAAATGTTGAAGTGTCAAATCACCAAATGAAATTGTGTACTTTTTCGTAGCTATACAATGATCCAAACCACGATCAAGAGATGCCTTGTTGATGACAATTGCATTCTTTATGTCATAACCACTATAGCTCGTAACAACCACTGTGGCGTTCTGACCTGCTCCAAGCTTATCATACCCAACCTAAACGAATAGAGATTAATCATAGCCTTCTATTCATAGAAAATTGACAAAATAATATACCAACCAGCTCAATCGTTCGTATAGTCAACAAACCAGTAGGTCAAGCAAAGTGTCCATCCAGCATAGCTACAAAATCAGGAATTAAGATTCTGTTATAAACATACATTGAGAATGCCACTTTCCGAAAGAGTGACCTAATATGCAAACAAAAGAAACTGAACAGGATCGCTTGCATTGTTTATGGTTGGTGTGTTTTAATTATGAAAGCAAAGTGATTTCACTCTAGCTCTTTTCGTTATCCCTCTTTTTACTTTTTCATGTTTCTGAAAATAATATTTTAATTTTAATTTTGAATGAAGAATGTAATTATTGAAGACAAGTATATTGGGATTTTGAATTTTTATATTTTTTTTAAAGATTAGAATTCACTATTTTAAATTTGAAAGATGAACAAGAATATTAAGGGAAAGAAAAAAAAATTTCAGGTACTTTTAGGATTTCTATTTTTAAAGCTTTTTGGAATTAGGATTTTTATTTTAATTTCCCAAAGGAGTGGAATCATTAAAGAAAGGATTTGGATTTAAAATTTTTTGGACTTTTGAAAATTATGATTAAAAAAAAAATTATTAAATGCAATACCTTTTGGGTTTTTTTCTTTGGATTTTTATTATTGATTATCTTTTTGGATTTTGGGTTTACAAATAATATGTAGAATACTCCTGTCTTATAGCTTTGAAATTAATTTATTATTTTTCGTAATTTTTTTCTTTGAATCAAATAACATGGCCTCTAGTGTTTGAGAAGAACAATGTGTTCTCACATAGCAACTTTATATAATAAAGATAAATAAATAAAAATAGAGTAAAATAAAACATGATAAAATAAGTCTATAACATAAATTAACGCATGTTATGAACTAGAAATAAAATTTCAAGAAACAAAAAACAATACTGGAAATAAAATAATTCAAGTTATGCATTAGAAAAAGAATATAAAACATAAATTAAAATAACAAAGATAAGATGGGAATGAATTGTTGTGGTATAGAAACAAGACAAGGCAAAGAAGGTAAAATAATAATACATGACGCAATTAAAAAAAAAAAAAAAAGACGAAACCAAAAGAGAGCAAATAGGACGAGATAGCATAACACACTTTCAGGTTTGTTCTTCGTGTTTTCTTTCCATTTTCCTTCATTTTCTTCTCTTTTGATACTATTCACTTCTCTGTTAACTTCATGTTAAATCCTGTTGTGGCTCCCACCAGACTTATACACTTTAATAGAATTCAACTTGTCATTCTAGGATTACATGGTTCAGAAGCATCAATGATTCAAGTTCATTCCCAAAGCCACATGGAATCTCGTACGTCTATTATCACCAAACCAAAAAGCATTACACAGCCTACTTTTAGAAAAGTTAAATGATAGATGAAGGTAGGAAAGAAGAGCCTACCAGGGAGCACCTCAGAGGACCAATTCAGCACCCTTCCTCCATTCTTCTGCTCTTTTTTTTTTTTTTTTGGGCCAGCTCACCTTCCATGCTTCCCCTGACTCTTTTCTCTTCTCCTTGGTGTCACTTTGCTGCTCTTGTTCATGTCTATTTTGGTTTCTCTTTCTTTTCCGTCTTTTCTGTTAACTTTGCTCGTACTGCTTTGTTCAATATGCACAAAAATCAAGAGGAACTATGGGGCCAGTACTCCTTCTCACCTTAGCCATCTAACACCTTCTATACATCTCTCTTTCATTTCTCAGTCTCTTCTTCTCTCCCTCGGTCTCTCTGTGTCACTCAAAAGACATTCGTCCCTCTTCCTTGTTTGTGCTATCATTTGTGTCTCCTTCTCTTCATTTAGCTCTTTTTACTTCTTCTAGTTTTTTTATTTACCTTCTCTACTCATCCCTGTTTTGTCTCACCAGAGTAGAGAGAGCCTTCTTATTTTCCATCTCTCTTCACCTTTTTGTAACTTTTCTCTCACATTTTTTCTCTTTTCTTTTTTCTAGTTTTGTTTTTTAGTTTGTTCCCCTGAACCTTTTCTCAGTTGCTCATCCTAAAAACCAAGCTTCCATGTAACCAAGAGAATGAGGCTTTGAGGGCAAAGTCCAAAATCAAACTCCTCCCTTTTTCCTCTTCGACGACGATGAGTTGAATAATAACCTAGGAGTCTTTTGCACCTTTCCATTTCTGCCTTTCTATCTCAGCACAAGTCCCTTTCTCTTTTTCTCCTACTCATTACTTAAGTTCTTCCTTGCCTTTACGTTCGGTCTCCCTCATTCATTGAATAGGAGTAGGATTCATATGGTTCAAAATACAAAGATGAGTTTGACCTCTTTGGTCTTGACCATCTCAACTCTCTTTCAATCTCTCTTTGGATTTTCTCATTAGAAAAGATGCTTGAGGAGTTAACATCTTAGCCTATCAAGAATTTCCTTTGTTCTACTTTGGGTTTTGGTTGAGGAAGAAGACCACTTTGGTCACAAACTCAACATGGGTATTCTTTTCCAAGTGTGCAGCTTAGAAACTAGAAGATATTTGATACAAATCTTTGGAACTATTATACTTGTGTCTTTTTTTTTTTAATTTTTTTTGTCTTTTTCTTTTATTTTAAAAATTTTTAATCTTTTTTTCTGAATTTTATTATTTTTAATTATTTTTAATTTTTGTTTAAAATAGGGTGTTCACACACACAGTAACAAACAATGCTTTGTCTGTCGAGCCAAAGAGCATTCATCGAATGGGGCAAGTTAAATAAAATCCATTTATCCATTTATACATAATATATCATAAGTTTTGAGGTTGAAAAAATGCTACAAGGTGAACACAAGTTCTACAAGACATTATTATAACCGCATATTATTTTAGGCATATTTTTAACAAAAACTAACAACTGCCCTTGACAAATTGGTTCACATTAGTATATTACTATACTGTGCTAAAATATTTAATCGTGAGGAATTGAGATCTTATTCCATTTAACATTGATCTGCATGCTTGTATATAACTAAGTGCTTACTTATAAACAAACAAAGCTACCAGAAATTTATTTAAAAAAAGTTCTAAAATTCATACAATTATTGCATTAAAGCCTGATAGATTGTAAATAAAAAATTCTTACCTGATTGAAAGCTATATGTCCCATAGCTTGCTTCCCCATTGCACACTTCAATTATCCAAAAACAATTAATTTCAGGATAGAAGACAGGCACATAATATTAGGTAATTTTTTCTAAGAAAGAAAGACAGAACAAGAGCAAGGAAAGGAGAGGAAATCTGATAAGTATTTCGAGGTGACTGATTATGATAAGGATATGGAATTAGCTCTGCAATAACCCCTAAGATGGTGAAAAGCTCAATTTCAATATGAGTAGTTTCTGGCGTGGCATCCCCTTCATATAAAGCAATCTAAGGCAAAGAAAAAGGCAGCAAGAGCCACTTTTATTAGGAACAAGATTTCATAACTAAGAAAAGCTATAAGTAATTAAAGCAAAACAAACCAAAGCATTGTTTTCCTCATTAACATTAAGATACTCAATCAAGCCATCACGTAAAAAATCATCAAACGTACGCACTCCATCCTGAAAAAGCATGAAATTTGAATTCACATGAACAACTTCCTTTTATTCCCACAACAAGAGCATTTGATACACTTACCCCTAACTCCTTCATATGATGATCTTTGACTCGTGATATGCCCTTATCAGCAATGAAAATGGACGGCAAACTCTACTACCATCAGAAGCTAAGTAAACACACCGCTAAAAAAAAAAAATTTCAATCAATCAGCTTTTCCCTTATATCTTAAAAATTGAAACTACATAGTTGTCAAAAGTACAATATTTAGATAACAGTTAGTGCAGTACCCCATACAAAAGTATGTGTCATACAAGATAAAATGGGAAGTACAAAGTGCTGTATTTAAAGCAAGAGAAATGTGTAGGTAATAATAAAGCCATGTGAATCAGCTAAAAGCTAAAATGGTATATAAACTGTGTCAGACTTGCAGCTTTATTAAATAGGGGGATAGATAGATAAATTATATTATGGAGCCAAAATTAACTACTAACAAACAAAAAAAAGAATGTTGAACTAAAATACCTCTTAAGAAACCCATCACATATTCAACGATAAGTGGTTCAATTTAAGTGGGACTGTGAAAGGATTAGGAGCTTACAATCTACGAGTCCCTGAGTTTATAATTGATTATGAGTCTTATACTCTAATAGTTATCACTTATCATTATCTTCAGGAGATTACCTTGTAATTAAACTGACGCATCAGGAAAGTGTAAACAGCATACAAAGTAGAAACAAATAGCTAAGAAGAATAGAGCTTGTGGGAGTATAATGAGTTTTAGGTCAAGAGACCCTATGAAATATTAGCCATTATGTTTCTTCAACATTATCAAAACTCATTAAAATAGCATAAACCCACCCCCCCCCCCCCAACAAATTTATATTATGTTCTACAACTAACGCTATAATCCTACTCCTTATAGGATTTTTTCTGCTAACCCGAGGAACCTAATCCTTGTAGGATGTTTCTACTAACCCTAGAATCCTAACCCTTTAAAACATAGTTTGATTAAATCGTGATCATCCATGCTCATTAAAAGATCACATGCTAAGCACATGATTTTTTAAAAAAGAACTAAAACAAAATAGAACAACACAAGAAAAAGGAATAGTTAAAAAAATGGCAAGACAATTAAAAGAGATCATCTATGAGCTATCAAAGGCTGGCCTTGGGAATATTTGGCCCATTTAAGATTAATTGCTTTTAAGGATACCCTTGCACAATAAACTCTATTTTTAGAATATTATAAATAAAAAAGGTACCAAGGCTTAAGTGAGCTTTTTCTTCAGCCACTAGGTTCTACCAACCCAACCATACCTTTGCTTTAACCCTAAATTTCAACAATCCTGAATAAGTAGTTGGAAAAACAAAGGTAAGATGGGAATTTAAAGATTCTTAATTTCATAACATTAATGGAAACCACCACCATTTCTTCAGGATTAAGATAAGAGTATGGCCAGAGGGAGGGAATCAAAACTTAAGTATCTAAATAATAATTTAAATCTCAAAAAATGAAAATGTTGACATTTGTGAGATACTGAGACCTCAAGCCTTGGTACTTTTTATCCTAATATAAAAACCAAAGCTGATACAAGGAGTTAGCAACATATGTATGTAGTAATACTTCATATTCTTTTATGTTTAAAAGAAAAAAAATTTAAAGAGGTAAGGAAAAGAAGTACAATGACAGCGGACTAGGAACCCTTTCAAATCAACATCTAAGAAGGAAGAAAAAAATTAAATAAAAATCCTTTGAACTCCTTTGTAAATCCATAAGGGACAACCCTTTGAAAAGCCATAGCTAAAACCCAATGGAGACACCCAAAAAAAAGGAAAAAAATAAATCTATCTCATAGAAGGTGCAAAGGATTTGAAGCTCTGATTCAAAACTCTCGCATTTGCTCTAGCAATAAACACCATAAGCTAGCAAAAGTAGCACATTGACAACAGAACTTATGCTCCTTTTTGCTTCTGAAATCTCTAAACTTGATTGCTAAGAAAATAATTTATCCTGGCTATAAATGCAAACATCAGGGAAATATCCTTAATTGGCCTAGGATTTTCAAATAGATCATTTGTATTAATTCTAATGAGTAGCTCCAACTCAAAAACATTAATCCAGCTTCAGATTCTCCACAAAATCAGATGTTTAGAAGAACAACAATTAAATTTGGTTTTGTAAACGAGACAAAACAAACCAAGGGACCATTCCAATAACTCCTTCATCAGATTAAATATAACATCCAAGAAGCATATTGAGAAAATCGTGGTTTATATGGACAAATTACTACAAGCTTTGCCCCAAATGGGTTTAACTGCCATAACCATGTGACCAAAATGCCCAAGAAATCAACCAACTTATCAAGTTAGCACCCTTGATCCTTCCTTTAATCCTCTGTCAGATATCCGATTATAAAAAGTTTAAGACTGTTCATGAAATTCTACCAAAACTTTTTACTTCATATCCTTTCGGCAGAACTTAAGAACAAATTTTCAAAAAATCATCTTAAAGGTGCTCCAAGTCATATTTTCCTTCACAGGAAAATAGACATATTTCCATTGTTGTTAACATCCTTCATAGCATTTGCTTGGAAGCCATAGAGCAAACAGAGTTCTTCAAGCATTAACATGAATTGCAATATAACCAATTCCACACTATACTCTTGAGCTACTGCCTTACTGACATGAAGTCTGCTTTAACACCAAAGATTATAGTACAAACAATTTACAATCCCTCATGAACATAAAAGTAATTCTAGAAGAGAATGTTATTATATTTGTTGATATGAGACACACAGCAATAGTTAAAACAAACAAGAAATTACCGACCAAAAAATAATGTTAAAAAATGTTGAACCAGGAAACAAGAAAAAAGCAGAAACAGCAGAGAGAAAGATTAAACACTAAACAAATAAATTGTTAATTAAAGTATTTATCTGCTTTTCATTGACATAGATGCTTACAAACTCGCCAATTTTTCCAGCTCTCCGCGACCTTCTCATTGCAGTAGCAAAACGCTTGAAAAGAGGGAAATATAAAACAATCATTATAATAATAATATCAACAGTAGCTTCAGAATTAATAAATGTGTAGTTATGTATGCATTTTTCCTTGGATTAAAGAAAAAGCTTTAACAGAAACGAAGATACCTGTGGCTTCCGATGCTTGCCAAGGATCATCCCATTAAAAATGACAAGAAAGGAATCTGGTGTGTGAAGCTCTTCCCCAGAGAGCAGTTCCAAGTCCTCAAGGCCCAAAGAATAGCACTGCCACAGAAATAATTAAGCATCAAAACATGCATGAACACAAATTAAGTAACTATGTATATCCAAAATCTAGTTGCCTATATATTTCATGCGCACTTAAGAATACACCTTGACATAGAACCTTAGAAACTATCCAAATAATCAAACAAATAACAAAACAAAATCACAATAGACAAATATCAAACAGTTAGTAGTAGCACATGCATGCACAAAGGATGACGCCGCTTAGATAGCTACCTAAACAACCTCTCATGTCAATAGAAATTCCTAGTTTTGAAATCATATCTTGCACCAGCCAAATTCAAAAGATGATTTCATCCCCGACGTGACCTACATACAAAATATATATTTCAAGGAAAACAACCAAGAGGAGACTTTCCTGAAGGAAACCCAAACGTAGATTGATAAATTCAAGAAATGTTAGAATAATTTTGATATTTTATGGATTAGCATTAATTATTCTATTAGATTAATATCTTGTTATTACTAATTAGGCAATTGATATTATAATTTGTAAACTATGAATGGACTAGGTTTTATTTTATTTGTGGATAATCGGTGATGGGTTCGATTATCCACAAGCCCACTGAGCAGAAACCCAACTCATAGCCTAAAAGCATTAGTAATCATCCCGTCATATTACTAATCTGAGACTATTACCCAGAGAGGTTTAATAGGCTGATTTTGATTAATTAAATAAGAAATCATTTTAAAGATTCTAAAAGATTTTATTTTGATAATATTAATTATTATATTATTAAAATAAAACTCTATAAATAGCACACTAAAGCCCTAATTTGATACACACATTAATTTCAAGATCATTCTCTCTGGCCATCAAACACTCTGAGACACTCTTGGGTATTTGGGGTTGAAATATTTTGACTCAACCAATGCACATAGTTATTATATTGTTTTTATCAGGTCAGATCATCGATTAACTTAATCTCCCTATATTTTCTATTCATGTATCATATTCTATAAGTGAATGTATACATGCTCCAATCATGTTTTCAAATGGTATCAGACCAAGGTTAGATTGACTATGAAATTTTTTAAATTTCCTTTCTCTAATTTCGTCTTCGTAACATGATTTAGCATATTCTAGTTTCTCTTTTTCCTTTTCCTTCTTCTTCTTTTTGAATGGTCATCATGGTAATGTAAGGGTAAAAAGGGTTGGCTATGGTGTGAAAATATAGTTGAGTTTAGAACACACCATAATATTGTATAACCAATCTCTTTTGGCTTATGGTCATTTTTCTTAAAATTTTGTCACCATGACCTTTTATGAGCCCATTTAAGGTCTAAGAAGGGTCAAATTAGAGAAGACTGAAGTTAGATAAATATTTTGAAATATCTAAGGAAATATTGTGTAAGTCATAACAAGCTTAGGATAAGAATTTTGATGAGTGAATTTTGCTGTACATTATGAAAAAAAAATATTTAATCTTTTTCTCTGTATCTTGTCTTCATCAGGGTCATTTTATGGATTATAAAATTTTATTTCTTTTTAGTAATGATCATCACCTTCCTCATTCACCATTGCTGGCAAGAAACTCACCTTTCGGCATGAAATTTTCTTTCCTTGTCACCATTCGAAGTAGTTGTGGTAGTCGGCGATTCGAACAGAGACAGTCACAGTTGTCGACTTGGGTCACTAGTGAGCCCCATCTCGAACCAACGAGTTAATTTTGAACCGAAAAAGATTGAAACCACCGGAAAGTTTTAAACTTCAAATTCAAATATAGCTTAAATGGAAGAGATTGATGCGAAACCGATATAAGGGTCTTAAAGATCGTGACACTACGATTAAAATGGTCCTGGTTTCGAAGTTTGAGGAGCATAAAATCGGCGGGTCAATTCGACCCGCTAGTGGTTGAAAAAGGTGCATGTGGGCGAGGCCCATGCACACCGCCGACGAGTGTTGGCAGATACAGCCACATCACCGATCAGATGAACTTCAAATTTTTGAAATTAGCTCTACTCACCTTGATATAAATTATGATGATTTTTTAAGAATTTTTTGAGCCCTGGAAATAGGAGTTTTGAAATTTTTTGAAAATTAAGGGCCTTAAAATAATGTGTAAATAAGATATTTTGACTTGAAAAATTTTATGTAAAGACTAGAAATAATATGGAACAATATGTTCAGTTCACTCTCCCTGATTATGTGTAAATAAATTATAATCAATTTCTTTGCGCTAATTATTAGATTTTATTCCTAATTTAAGCACATGCGTTAAAAAAAAATAGGTTTTGTGTGGAAATTGTAATGACTTTGGTTCATAAACCTACTGATTGTGTGCTTGCCTATTATAGGCCCAATCATGGTGATATGCCTTTTATAAATTAACACCATATTTGTCATTTAATTTCCTACACTTTTTGAATAATTTAATTACCATTATGAGGGATGAGTCTGAATATTGTGATAAGTCCACTAGAGAGAGTGTATGCAAATATTAGGTTGACAACGGACATGCTCTATCGGTGTGACATTGTCAATATAATTTTGTGAATAAGGCCTATTTGTGGCTTGTCAATAGCGATTTGCTGATTGATGTATTCATGGTTTCTCATATCCTATCGATATAGAGATTCTTGATGCATTTTGTGTCGTTTATCTTGATAATGAGCTTCCTTGGTGTGTATGAGTTTTCTTGATTTATCATAGTTTTAGCCCTTAGGCAAGATATGATGAGTATTTTGTTACACAGTTGCTGAAGCTGAGTCTTGTTACAGAAACTTTGTTATATATATAATTATGTGTCTGGGACATAATTATATGTTTCCTATTTATTTTTCCCTCAGTTTCTCTGTTCTTGCAACAATTTATGGTGCAAACTCTAAACAAAATAGACTACAATAATTGGATTGAGTCCTTTGATATGTATCTAATGATCACCAAGGGAAGTTTAGGTATGAGAGAACCTATGCCAGTGGATCGCACCACTAAGTCTAACGCTACTGACAAGGCTTACCATAAGCAGTGGTATAAGTCCAATAAGATTTGTCTGATTATCATTAAGTATACGATTGAGAAGACTATCAGACAAAGTATTCCTAAGAAGAAGGACATCGTAATTGAATATCTCAAAGCGGTCAGTAAGAAATTTAAAAAGTTTGATAAGACTTAAAAAGGTCTATTATCTCTCTTTACTAGATAACACTCACTATGACGAAGTGTCAAGAGTGTGTAAGTACATGATGAAGCTTGTTAACTACTACAACAAGCTGAAATCCTAGATGTGGACTTGGATGATAGCAACCTAGTTTGTAGAGTTCCGTAATCCCTTTCTACTGAATATGGAGTCTTGAGAACCACTTATAATTCCCAAGAGTTAGAGTGGTCTATTAATCATATGATGTCCAAAATGACCCAAAAAGAAGAATTAATAAAGAAGGTGAATTCTCATAATTAATTAACTATATTTCACATAGTTCATCCAGCAAGGCTGGAAATGTAAAATTGAAAAGGAAAGAAAAGTGAAGGCAATACCTATGGCAAGAAGTCGTATGGATTCAAAAAAAGCAATAAGAATAATAAACCATCCTTGGAGTGGAAGGAAGTTTGATTACAATTAGATGTATAAGCACTGTAATCACAGATGAAGACTTGCATAAGGATGTGTTGTGTGTGGATGACATCCTATTGGCCAGTAACTTAGTGTGTTTATTAAATGAGACAAAGCACATTTTGTCATGCCACTTTGATATGAAAGATCTAGGTGATTTTTTTTTTTAAAAGTGAATTTAGATTCACCGTGATAGATCGTGTGACATTTTTGGTTTGTCTCAAGCAACTTATATCAAACGAGTGCTTAAGAAATTTGATATGTATTCTTGCACTCCTTGTACACTTATGCAGAATGCTGATAGGTTGTTTAAATCATTATGTCCCAAATGATGATGAGAGAACTTTGATGGACAAAGGTCCATGTGAATCAATTATTAATAGCTTAATATATAGGCTCAAGTGTGCACACGTTTGAACATTGTTTTTTTTTTGTTAGTGTGCTTGATAGATATATTTAAGTAATTCTGGGCACAATCATTAGAAAGCTACAAAGACAGTTATAATGATCCTGAACCCACTTCTGATTACATCTATACAATGTTTTTTGAAAGAGTTGTTTTGTTGAAAAGTGTCAAATGGACATTTACAACTGCCTTACATATATATATATATATATATATGTATATAAGTGAAGAGTATGTCACTAGTTTTGTAATGGTCACTCATTAGGAAATATGGTCAAAGAAATCAATTTCTGTTATGTGTATATTTTAAGTCTTAACTATTTTGTTGTGACATGATTCTATTATATGCTTCTCTCAAAGTTACAGGAATTTCAATTGCATTAAATTTTGATACTCAATTCCTATTTGTTGGAGAGAAGATCTATATATCTCATACTCATTTTAGGTGATCTATTTACCAACACAAACCCATTAGAGTTTTGGAAACATATGACTCTTTGGTATATTCGAATTTTGATGTGTTGTTTTGGTGAGAGTCCGAGTTGTGTTCTTAAGGAACACTTTGGCATATTTTGGCACTTATAACATTTTTCCCCCATCAGATTCAATGTTATGGTTATGCCAAAATTTTAAATATAATTTAGAATTGAAATTTTGCTGGCATTTATAACAATGCTTTCCTTATTGGATTCAATATCCTTGATCCATGATTTCATTTTGAATTTTTGTTATCTCAGACTCGCATGGTTCACATTTGCAGTGAGCGCATGATGATGGATCTGTTGACCAATGCCTACCCATAAGAGTAATTCAAATTGTATAACTCATATGGGTCTTGTTGAATTTTTGATGTAGCCTTGGTCTAGTGAGAGTATGAGTTGAGTCCTTAAGGAGCTTTTATGGTGCAATTTGACACAAATTTATGAGTTGATTCCTTAAAGGGCTTTTGCAGTGCAATTGACATCAAATTTCTGAATTGAGTCCTAAGGGGACTTTTACATTGTAATATGATGTTTCAAATGTTATTTTGTATTCCATTTTATTCAGATATTGAAACTAATATGTGACAATGTTAATATCACTTGTTTCCTTATCGTATTCAGTGATCTTTGTGTACAATTCCATTTCTGAATTTTGTATGGTTTATAAATATACACACATCTATGTGTTTTTGTGAACATTAATTGCTTGATCATGTATTAGTTTATTGACCTAATAATTTAATTAATGATATCCAAGTGGGAGATTGTTAGAATAATTTTGATATTTTATGGATTAACATTAATTATTCTATTATATTAATATCTTGTTATTACTGATTAAACAATTGATATTATAATTTGTAAACTATGAATGAACTGAATTTTATTTTATTTGTGGATAATCGGTGAGGATTCGATTATCCACAAGGGCAGAAACTCAACCTATAACCCAAAAGCATTAATTTTCATCCTGTCATATTACTAATCTAAGACTGTTACCTAGAGAGATTTAATGAGCTAATTTTGATTAATTAAATAAGAAATCATTTTAAAGATTCTAAAAGATTTTATTTTAATAATATTAATTATTATATTATTAAAATAAAACTCTATAAATAGTATAGTGAAGCCCTAATTTGATACACACACTAATTTCAAAATCATTCTCTTTGGCCGTCAAACACTCTGAGACACTCTTAGGTATTGGGGGTTAAAATATTTTGACTCAACTAGTGTACATAGTTATTATATTGTCTTCATCAAGTCAGATCATCGATTAACTTAATCTCCCTATATTTTCTATTTATGTATCATATTCTATAATTAAATGTATACATGCTCCAATCATATTTTCAAGAAATTGATATCCAATATCAAATACCTAAATAACAAAGGGAAAAAGAACTCCTAGCAGGCTGCAAGTCACCAAGAAATCTATTTAATAATTTTTTGGAATCGGTACTCATATGGAATTTATGGCTGAAGTTGACAGGGGTTGGGTTTATCTCAGACCGACGAATCTGCCATCTTGTGCTAGAAAAGCAGCTGAATCACAAACATAAAGACTATCAAAGAAGTCTGCAATCTAGAAGAGGTTTCATAGTCTAATGATAGTCTTTGATTTAAAATTGAAGGCACATGGAATATTGCTAATTCTAAATAGCCCCCTAAAGATGATCCCTGCAGTTTCTTCTTGTTTTATAAATTAGTGTTGAGAGTAGGATTCAATCTACAGATACAAAAGAAACGTAAAATTGTTTTTATTGAAAGCACTTACATAAGTTTGGCTGTTTATCTATGAAATTGGATCTCTAAAATATGAAGTCTATAAAGTGCTTCTGAAGTTATTAACACAAAAAGTATAAGCGTGTATGGGACCCACTTCCCTCTTTCCATTCCACACACTCCCTATTTTCTCCCTATCTCTCTATAACTTTAGAGGCACTTTCCTGGATTTATACTTTAAAGGATCCAAACTCATGTATGTAAATGTACACCACATACATAAGATATAGTGAAACTAAACATAAATTGAGCTTAAGTTAGCCCAAGTGACCCTTAACTCAGAAAACATAATGGGACACCAATCTTAACACTATAACGATCATCTCTTTCTGATCTATTTCAAAGAAGCCGAGCTGCTCAATGATCTCATGATTCTTCCTACCAGGCATAAAACTATTTTGGCTAATACTGACCTTGTCATTAACGATTCAGCTCTATTATCGTTCACTACACTAGTAATGATGTCATGAATCTTCCAGCCAGGAATAAAACTACCTTGTTTGGTGACGACCGTCACATGAATAATGATTCAGCTCTATAATGATAAACCTCAGAGATTATTTCCTTTATATGTATAAAAAAGAAGCTTAATCAATAAGGAATAGAAGAAGAGTATATAGGCAGGAAAAAAAATGGGACATTCTTGAAAATGACAAAAAACCACAACCAGAGGGAATGCTTAGATCAACAATATATAGGTACATAAATAATGACTTAAATACCGTTGCATTGATGATGCCTTCAGGAAGAAATAGCCTAAAAGCCTTGGTATCTTTTGTGGTTGAGTGAGAATTTTTCTACTTCTTTTCTCCCAGCCACATATACACCACCAGAGCTTGTGCTATCCGCATTGCCATTTGCATGCCTCATTCCATTAAATCTTGCCAAGTGTACTTAATTAGAAGAATTAATAGTTACTACATTTTGCCAAGATTATAAAGATAAAACATGATTAATTTGATTTTGAGTCCTATACTCCTATCAAGTGGCAAGAAATAAAAAAACATAATGGTGCCACTTACCAGGGGGTGATAACATGATTGTAATATTAAATTAATATTATAATATACTTATTAAAATATTAAATTATCATTCTCATCATAATTTTTATTAAAATAATCATGTTTAATACTGACTATAGTATATGTCATTTGTTTTTTCAGAAATTCTGTCATCTAGTAAACAAAAAAACAGAAAAAAAAAATGTAATACTACCATTTTGTCTGAAATAATTTTTTTGTTTAATTTTTTAGTCACAATTATGTCAACTTAATCTCCTTCAAGTATTTCTACTATTACATAATCCTGAGTTTGTGGAGATATAGCACTTAAATTTATCATATACTTTCTCATAACATTCATGATATATCGTATTACATCTGCCAATTTAAATATATTAAATAACAATTTTACTTCAAGTGCAAAATTTACATAGCAAATGACAAATGACATAAATTAGGCAAGAAAGATCATAGATAAAAACATTTTGGCACCTTAATCACCTGTATAAATATATAAAATACTCATAATTTTTTATGAGCTTTTTAAGGTTATGAATCAGATACATTTTAAGTAATTTAACAATGCACGATTTATTATGGTCAGAATTGTCAAGGGATCTCTGCATGCCAATTCTGCTTTTCGGATTCCCATATTTTGATTATCAGAATGTTTCTATAAAGTAATTAACAATTTTTATATTTCCAATTATTATTTGAATATATTATTTTACATGCTATAAATTAATTTGAATTAAACTTAAGATCTTCCTAGTTAACATAACAAACCAATATTGCTGCATATCACATAAAGATACCCCAGAAAAATAGCTTCTTAAATTACCCTCTATGACACATTGCCAGAACAATAGGTGAAAATTTGATTCATAACTTCTGAGCATGGGACTTTAAATTTATACATTGCCACTGAAAACATTTTATCCAAAGATTCTGGAGATTACTCATAATTCAATCATATAAGAGCAAGTGAAACTAATTCAAAAACTAAAGAATTACTCATGTCAGAAGCAACAACCAAAGATATTCATATTCAAGAAATATAAAAAGATTCAAATGTATCCGAATGCTAAAAAATGGTTCAATGGGCCTAGTAATTATGGTACTAAGTATAGTTGTTCACACTTCTTCCGTTAAAAGTGACATCCCATTCAAAATGCCAACAAAAGGTGCCATGTCCCACTCTCTAGATGGAGCAAATATAAAAATTTCTTCGCAAAAGTAATGAACATATAAGAAACTACATTAAAAGAAACACACCAGTGAAATTAGGGGGCCCTCCTCTTTATCGGTATGAACCTGAGTCATCAAAGCCAGGTTTTCCAAGCCTCACATTCTGGAGTATCACAGGGACAAAGCACGCCCCACTATAGCAAATGGAATAGAACAAAAGAGAAAGTATGAGTCAAAACTAGATAAGATATTATGTCAGAATGCAGGTAAAAGCCCGATGGCATAAGAGTACCCAGAAGGATTGCGGCTAACCTGGCTAGGCTGCAAAGCTCGAGGTCCACTTACTTTCCTGGACTTCTCAAACTGTGGAGAGATTCTTGTCATATGCCCCAAAGTCCCTATAAATGATAACCTAGCTAGCACCTGCAAAGAGAGAAATTTCATCAGTCGACATGTGTAACTGGATTGATGGGAAGATAAGTGCCAAGAGACAAATTCAACCCCCATCCCCAGCACCTAAGCTCTGACCTAGAGACGTAAACCCCTTAAGTCATTTATTTATGATAATAAATCTGAAGATATAGGAAAAAAAAAATTTGTTAAGAAAATAATATATAACCTGGGAACTCCCACCAAACATTGAAGCCTATGGCCCCATTTGAGAAATATGTTTGATGGAAATGAGATGAGAATGAAAATACGAATGTGAGAAGAAAAAAGAGAGTAAATAAAGTAAATAAATATATTTGCTTGTATATGGAATATAATGGAAATGAGATTGTCATGCTTTATTTAATTTGATGAATTAGTATAGAAAAGGAAATAATTAAGAGGAAATTTATTATTTATGAATAAAAAATTATTATTATAATAGATATTCTAGAATATAATAATTATTAAATCTTAAAAATAAAAAAAAATATTCTAAACAAATTAAATAATATAAAGTAGATAAGATTACAATAAAAAATTATATAGTTTTTATATTATATATATTGATATTTAATAGAATAATCTTTTTAATTGTATATTATATATTAGAATATTTAGAACATTGAAAATTAGTATATTAAATATATTCTAATTTTGAATATATTCAATTTATATTATATTATATTATATATATATATATACTATTATTATTATATTTATTGGTATATTAACATAATTAAATATTTATATAATATAATATATAATAATTTTTTAATGAAAAATATAATTAAAATATTAAAAAAATAGATGAAAAAGAAATATGCGACGTCTCCATCACTCACATCTCCGCTCTCTGGTCACATCTCCAGAGACCATTCATCTTCTTCATCTTTTCACATCTCCGTCTCTCATATCTCTTCCTTTCATCTTGTTCACATCTTTTGTATTTTTGTTTTTTGCCAATCTTGATCTGTTCACAATTGGTTAGTTGCATAGACTTTCTTTTTGGTACCAAATTGAGACCTTGAGTCCAGGCACAAGATCGGAGCGCCGAAATAGGGGACGTTCGACGTTGGCTGAAGGTTCGCACTGTGGTGTGGCTGATGACTTGGTCGATCACTGTTGTCGTCGTTGATTCACTCTGAGCAGGCACGAGATCGGAGCTTGGTGTGGTCGTTCTCCTCTTTCGGCCGAAACGCAAGTTGCTGTATGAGGTAGCAGTAGTTCCTCCTTCTTGGCAAGACGCGTGTTCAATAGTGGGGGTATTTTCGAGAAATAAATTAGCATTCCATGGCATCCATCAGCATTACGCCCATTTTTGGGGGTAGACGACTCTCCCATGAGTAAGGGAGAGAGGATGCCCACGGGAGAGAGGATACCCATCCGTTAAACCAACCAAACGTGACAGAGGGAATACCATTCACTTTCCATTGCCAGGATAACGCCAACCAAACGGGACCGATGAGTCTAACTTTGGACCATTCATGCATGAGAAGCATCTTTGAGAGAAAACTTGACTCCGCCAGAAGTAAATGTTTGTGTATTATTGGATGTGAATGATCACGTAGATGATAATGAATTAAATTTTTATTATATGATTTTTATTTTACAATTCATCTTTATGTTAATGTATATTATATTAAAAATTTTAATAAATTTTTATACTTGGATGAGTTTTTAAATTTTAATTTTATTATACTAAGTATTATTTAGTTTATGTAATAATTTTATCATATGGAATATGTCTTATATTTTAATGGTATAAATGAGAGAAATTCGAATCAACCACACTACTAATTTTTTTAAACTAATGGTATAATATATAAGAAAGTTAATATTTTAACAATTCAATATTATATTATTTAGTGTTTAATAAAAATTTGTATAGTATGAAATAGTTAAAAATCTTTGATAAATTTATATTTATACAATTAAGACTCACTTACTCCAAAGATCTATTTTCAAACTTAATCAAACTCTCGTTAAAACACTCAAGACCTAGGTCCCACTCTAAACCAAATCCGAAGCAATGCTCAACACATTTGACATTATCTCAACTTCTTCTAATGCATCAAAGTTAAAGGTGTAGCAAATTGTACATCATGAATCTATGCAAGGATATTAGATATAAAGTATACACAACAAAAACTTTCAATGTGCAAGCCAATTAACTATATAAATTATGTACTCAAAAATTTGGTAATGTTGAATAAGCATTTATTTATAGACTTTATCAAAATTTATATTTCAAGTATTATAAATTATTTGAATGAGCATTATAGATAAACAGTGCAGGTGGCCTTCAATAGCTGAAGCATTGGAGACGCGACCGTCCCTCCGACCAAGATAGACATTGTAGTTGGGACCGTCGACCATCGCGATGGCGAGGATGTCAGCGCAGGAGATGGTGTTTAGGCAGGTGAGCTTGATAGCAGTCTTGGAGAGAACGATGGCCTCGAAGCCGTCACTGGGGAGGGAGAGCGCTTTGCTTTATTGAAGAAAGAGGAGAAGATGAGGATGGACGTGTCTCAGTCGTTGGGTTATTGGAGCAAAATGAATCACTTGGAGATGATGCCTTGGATTTAAGCATTTAATCAGCCATGGTTGGTTTCTGGTGTTTATGATTAGGAATTTGGAGTTTGCACAATTTTTTAATAGTCTTCAAGGTCACTGCAAAAGCGTTTGATTACAAGGAGTTGCTTGAATTTCTGTAGGGAAACTCGAGAAACTGATGTCTTCTTATTCTACATTTATAAAAAAAAAAAAAAAAAAAAAGTTCTATTCCACATGGCCATATATTTTCAAGATATATTTTCTTATTTTGACCATCAATAAGTTATATCATTCTTATATTAATTTAGTATAATTGAAATATATGCAAAAACAAGATTAGAAAAATACTTTTAGTATATTTTTGGAAATTTTAATTTTTTTAATTGTCATTTTTACTTGATAATTGCCAAAAAAGAATTGAATTATTTTTTATATGCTAAAAAAATCATCATATACAAATATTTTAATATATTTTAAAAAAATTTCCCTTTTAACTTTCCTCAAATTTTATCCAATTTTTCACTCACTCCAACCCTAAGTGAAGGTAAGGCGCGCCACACATGACCACAACTTGTCACTTCTTGAAACCCTGATCTCTCACTCATCGCCCATTGCTCATCTCTCATTCATGCCACTTACTTCTAAAATCCATTATTTTATATGTAATAAAATTTTAAAATATATTTTTTTTTTCAAATTTGAATTACTTTTCATTGTAAATTTAATTTTTTATTCATTTCAAATCTTAAGTTTTATTTTTTTGAAAAATTGTTTTAATATTAAAAAATTTGTTATTATAAAATAAAAATTAAAAGAAAAAAATAGATCCAATCTAGACTTGGTGAAACCTGCTCGCCCTAGTCACTTATCAGCCAAAACTAGGTCAGATTTCAAATCTTACGAAAACCTCAACCTAGTTTGGGTTTTGCTCACCTTACAGGTGAGACACCACCGCCCATTTGATCTTATTTTGTCAAAGGGTATTTTAAACATTATTTTCCTTTTCCATTTCAACACAAAACCTTTTTTCAAAATTCATTTCATTCCATTACATATCAAACATTTTTTCAACCTATCATTTCATTTCATTACTTTTTATTTTTCATTTTCTTTTCCATTCCAATAAAAAGATTTCTATGTACTAAACATTGCATATGGCCTATGAGAGAGAAGCACCGTGGAAAAGAGAGTATACGAGAGTATGAACACGCTATCATGTTTCTTTAGCCTACGTTATGAACAGAAATTCATATAAGTACGTGGTTGATGATTATTTTTCATCTTATTTGACTATTGTGGCTTGACTTGAGAAGGGACCCATGACACATTGGTGAGAGGTTAAATAGATTAGAATAAATGATTCAGGGAAGGAGGTTTCCCTATTTCGCTAAACTACCCATTGCCTCCATTTTTTAAAATTTTTATTATTACTTTTCTTTTTATTTGTTTGCTTTTATTTCTTTTCCTTAATGAATGAGCTCAAGATAATTTCATCGGGCTGATAACATGGACACATGAAGACTTGAGCATGAAAGAATGGTCACACCTGGTTATTCTTTTGCTTCGTTCCTAAACTGTATGGAATACATATGAAAAATATGTTTTGACTGGTCGCTAACGCACACAATCACAAAAGATTTTACGCTTGTAATTTTTGGCTCCGATCATGTATTTTATCTTAGAATAGTTCTATGGAACCATTTGTCTCTTTAGAATTAGATTTTCATTAATAATTGAAAAAATCTTGGCATTTTTCGCTAAAAGCAAAACAAAATAAGACTTTGTTCTTCTCAATTTTAAAAAGCACAAAATAATTTAATTTTTTAGTCTTTTATTTAAAAGTTATCATATGAGATCATTAATCTCTGCATCTCTGTAATTATTTAAGAATTAATTAATAGGAGTAATGTAAAACCTTTAGTCTCTTGAAACTTTAGAGGTTAGAATATAATTACCCATAATAAAAAAGCATATAATTTCTAGATCACAAAAGTTAATGATTTTCTGTAACACAATTTCTAAGTCGTAAAATTAATGATTTTCCATAAGGGTTATGCTAACTATTGCCCCCAAGAGTACTAGTTAAATAACATTTATTACACTTATTGACTATAATGATTAGTGTTTTTTTACTACTTTCAATGCATTTAGCTAATAAAACTTTTGATTTTTGTTTTTATGACACAATTACCCTTTGAATATTTATTGTATTAGTTGAAACACTTAATAATATTTTGTGTTCTACATTATGGTATTTAAGTGACATTAGATATCTTAAAATTTCTATTAGAATTTGAGTTTAAATTTTGTTTAAAAAAATAAAGTGCCATGACATAATCTCACGTGAAAAAGTTTTGTTCAATATTCTTATAGATATTTAGTAAAATAGTTAACTTGAATTTAGAAAAATTGATAGTTAAATATTAAAATTATAGAAATAAATTATATAAACTCTTAAATATAGACAGATTCCATGAATTTTTGGGATTTGAGAGAATAAAAGTACAAATTATGAAAGGTAACCATTTTAACTTAAATATCACTACATAGAACACAAAATATTAATAAGTGTTTCAACTAGTGCAATAAAGAATCAGAGGGTAACTGTGTCATAAAAACATAAACCAATTGCTTTACTAATTGAATACATTGAAAATAATAACAAAAACACTAATCATTATTGTCACTAGGTATAATAAATGTCCCATGACCAATGTCCTTCCCAAAATGCAAAAATAAATAATTCTTAAATCACAAAATAATTTATTTTGCTTTGAAAGGTTGTCACATGAGTTCATTTGTCTCTTTAGATGTACTTAAAAATAAACCCGTTGAGGCCATGTAAGACTTATAGTCACTATAAGTTTTGAAAGTTAACGTCTAATTTTAGAGATTGCAGAAGCAAAAGGATTTCTTAGTTACAAAAATAAAATAAAATTATCCCAAAAATAATTTTTCCAAGATTTCATTTCCCTTCCAAAATTATAATAAAATCCATTATTCCATCCAAAATTCCAAAAATATTTTTCCTTCATAATTTGTTGTCTTTCAAGGTTGCAATGAAAGAACCCAATTTAAAAAATCCAAAAAAACATATAACTTTGAAAAACCTAAAAATTATTCATTTCAATAATTTCCTTCCCCTTTAAAATAAAATAGAGACATCTTAATTTCAAAAATCAGACAAACATATAAATTAAAAATAACTCAAACATATTTCTTTCAATAATTTTGTTCCGTTTTTAAAATTAAAATAAAGAACTCTTAATTTCAAAATAAAAAATGAATTAAAAAAATCCTAAAAATCCTTTTTCATAAAAATTTCATTTCACTTTCAAAATTAAACTAAAATTACAAATTCCAAAATCCAAAAAAAAAAATTAATTAAATCAAACAAGAGAGAAAATGAAAATTGTGGAGAGAAGGAGCAAATTGGTCTCTTACTTTTACACTTTGTGATAATTTGATATCCTACAAATTGTCTATGCCAAATCAATCTTTCACAATTCTTATTTTGTACAAAATTAGTCCTTTCTTTGTCTTACCGATTTATTAATTATGGATTAATGAGGGACTAGATCTGCACAAAATAGTAATTGTGAGGGATTTATTTGACATAAATAATTTTTAATGGACTAAATTATTATAAAATGTAAAAAGTAAGTGACCAATTTAATACTTTTCTCTATTTTTAATAGAATATATGATTTTGAGATATGCATCTATCCTATTGTCCAACTTTTTGACTAACTTACAAAAGGACAAACATTTTAATTTTTTGGTAATCCATACCCGGACGTGCCCCATTATTATTAATTTTTTTAATGATAAAATTTGATAGTTATATTTAAATAATTTTTTATAAATTTCAATATATATTTTACAATAAAAATATTAACTTGTATTAAGTGTTTGTCTTCTGACAAATTGGTCGAAAACACCCTGCTGTCCTGTCTATATAATGAATTTTACAAATCAGGGTAGATCACATTGTGCTTTATGATGATTTAACCCATATATCTTTAATTGATTTTAAAAAAGTTGAAATAAATGGAACCAATCTGTGCTATCGGGGACATGGGATTAGAGGGCATATTTAAATAAATTTTATTAATTCAAAATAAAAGTATCACTATATTTAAATGATTATAATTTTCAATCAATAATAATTTATAATTAAATATAAAAAAATTAAAATACTTTAATTAATAAATTTTAAATAAGATTAATTAATTTTATGAAAAATTTTTAAAATAATGTTAATAATCAAAATACTCGGTTAAAGATTTTAATACTTTAACAATTTAAGTAGTCAAAATTTACAAAAGAAAATTTCAATATTTTAAAGTGAGAATTATGGGAGAAAGATAGAAGAAGCTTGAGTATTAATATTTCAAACACTTTGAAGCTTCAAGCTCCTTCTTCTCTTTTTAATTCGAGAACGATGACAGGTGAAAATGTTTTTAGCATAAATGTTTAACAGCTATCCATATTCCAATTCACACACTTTTTGATTATTTTATCCGTGATCACTTATATATATACAAATTAATCTTGAGTAATGCTTCAATAAGGGATTTATTTTCAAAAATTTTAATTAATGAGTATTTAGAAATAATTCCTTAAAATCTATATATGTTAAATATTAGTTTCAATACTAATAGTGAACGCTAATTGAACATTATTAAAATAGCTTGTAATGTTCAAAATAGTCAATTTAAAATTTAACTAATTTAAAATTTTTACGTAGTCAAAATTTACAAAAAGTTTTAACATTTTGAAGTGAAAAGCTCCTTCTTCTCTTTACTTTCCATAATTCTCGCTTCAAAATGTTAAAATTCTCTTGTAAATTTCGACAACTTAAAAATTTAAATTATTAAAATCTTCAGTCGAGTATTTCAATTACTAAAATACCTTTTAAAATTTTCATAAAATTAATCTTATTGTTTAGGATGAATAATTTTATTTAAAATTTATTAATTGATGGTTAAATATTTTTTTTAAATTATTAACTATAAAAAATATTAATTAAAATTATAAAATTTGAATGTAGTTAATATTTTTATTTTAAAATATATTTGAAATTAATCTAATTTATTTTAATATAATTTATTAAATTTTATTATTAAAAAATAATAATAATGGGGCAAGTTCACTTTTATTATAGTTTGGATTACTTGTTGTGCACAATAAAAAATTCGGGCTCTGTGTAATGAATTTAACAAATTAAGACAGATGACATAGTGCTTTATGATGATTTAATTTTAACAAATGTGCAAAAGTAAATGGACCAAAAAATTTCTTAATCAAAACCAGTATTAAGTTTATACCATGCTAGAGATATATTTGTACATTT
Source organism: Delonix regia (assembly GCA_037074485.1). NCBI lineage: Eukaryota > Viridiplantae > Streptophyta > Magnoliopsida > Fabales > Fabaceae > Delonix > Delonix regia. The sequence goes on along the minus strand of CM073457.1, from coordinate 36,876,292 downwards.
ATTCCTTTCTTATAATTCCTTGTGCTTATAGTATAAAAACAATCAATCAACAAGTGATCCTAAACAATTAAAATCCCGGTTTCCCTTATTGCTAATGTGGTGGTGGAAAAATAATATCACCATCAACAAAACTCTACTTACTTGCAACACCGTGCATATTTGGTTGATTGTTACTTGTAATGCCTTGCACTCTTGCATAATGGTACTTGCATTACCTTACATTGTGGTAAAACAACACTCCTAAATGATTACATTGTGGAGTGAGATTTTATATGACTTAGATAAGTAATTAAGTTTACCTCAATGGTCTGAGTGACAAGCCTTTCGATGTGGCCAGAAGCCTTGCAACCTCTTTTGTTGTGGCCAACTACACCACACCTTGAACATATTATTGCAATTTTAGTCCTTCTAATCTTTGATTTTTTTGCTTTCTTTTTATTCTGATCTTTTCTTTTCACTTTCCTTGGTCTTCCAATGAGCTTTCTATTTGGAGGTGGGAGCGCATCTAGATATTTTGTTGTTGGCCACAAGTTGGGGCCATTTGTGGGACAAATGATAGGTTGGTGTTGCGATTTGAATACACACTCACACAAGTATACGTATTGCAAAAGCAATATAGAGTTGAGTAAAGTATCATTCCACGAGGATTTGGTGACTAAGAAAATGTTAAATATTGAAATTTACACCTTAACCTAAATTAAGCCGCTTAAACAAATTGTGGAGAGAATTAATTAAACTTGCAAAAAGAGACACAAGCAAGACTAGTTTTGAAGTAACTTTGATGGTTGGAGGAGCTTACGATTACTAATCCCCCTAATACTTCATAATTATCTTAATTTTCCCTCTTAATCTTGCTTTTAATGGTGACACATGTTAGCCTAGGGTTATATTTCACCTACAAGCATTTTCCTAAATCTCCTATAGATATATACTTATTTAATTTCACAATACCTTATGAAATTAAGCAAGTCAAACAATTGCACAATCCCTAATTAGGCTATATGAGGCCAATTAGTATATTCGTATCTTATTGGCAAAACTATCTACTCATTCAATAAGCTTTAAGAAACCACACAACTCAATCCAAGGTCAAATTTCAATATCCCTTTCTCAAGTCCCACTAGAATACCTAATCAATCCAATAGGTGGCTAATCCATTAGAAGGTATGAAGCATAAGATTAAATAAACACACACGCAAAAGAAAAAGGGAAAATTAAGCATTAATCTGTATTAGGGTTCATAATAATCCTAGTTACAATGTTTACTACTCATAAGTATGAAATTTATAGCCAAAACATGGTAAAGTGCATGGCCATTAGGAGAATACAAGAGAAAGAGAAATCTAGTGAGGAAACTCGTTTCTTCTTGAACCCAAAGCTTCTCCTTGCTCCTCTTAGGCCTAAAAAATGTTGAGACTTTTATAAGAAAACCTAAAAGCCAAAATGGCTCGTTTTATGCAAAAATGGCCACTGGCACTGAGACTAGAAAGTTTTAGTCATGGTGTCCTATAGTTTTATTCTTCAATTGATGCAACTTATGCTACGAACACAAGGCATACTAATCAATGACCACTTCTTACAACTATATTCTTTAACTATTAAGTCAATTGTGAGTCTTTCATTCCTTTTAAATGACAAGAGCAGTCTAAGGTGACATAGGAGTATCAAGTTCTGCATTATAGTCAAAGAGCCTATTCACCTTTAAAAACAATGTAAAGACAAGATTAGACCATCTTAGCTTATGAAAATTGTAACATCCCATAATTAGTGATTTTAATATAAGCTAAATTATTTAGGAGAAATCAGAAAGAATTAAACAAGAATAAATATGCCTAGTTGAATCATTTAAAGAAAACAACCTAAAACTAGTTTTAAAGTATAGGGGAAAATAGTTATTTTTGAAAAATGCTGAGGGCAAAATGATAAATTTACAAGGAAGGACAAGTGGCATTATCTTAACATGCGAGGCTCGTACATGTAGGACCCACACCATAATAAAATATTAGATATCCATGGGGCCTACAACATAATTATATCTTAGATATTTATTATTTAAGATTAAATCACAACCATTGGATTAAAAATATGTGGTATTTGATCTTATCTTTTCAGCCTCAGCTTTCTTTAGGTTTTTAGCCATCACCCTACATTTGTTCACTAACTCAGGAAATTAATGGTGTGATGGCCATTTTCATTTCAATATTAAGCCCAAACTATAACTTTTTGCATTTCCAAGCTTCATCTTGGTTGTATTGTAAGTAAGAGGAGAATTTTGATAATTCCTCAAGTTCTTCCAAATACTGCTCAATAGTTATGTTCCCCTACACTAATCCTAAGTATTCAACTTCTTTTTCATTTCTTATTTCCTCAGGAAAATATTTTTCAAGAAATACTTCCTGAAAAATATTCCAAGATATTAGGGTTCCACGACTTTCCAATAGTCGTCTAGTTTCATTCCACCAATGTTTAGCATCCTTTAATAATTTATAGGTAGCAAAATTGACATTTTGTTCACCAGTGAATCCTAAAACTTTGAAAGTTTTCTCTATTTCTCTTAACCAAGCATCAACCATTTTAGGATGATATTCCCCATTAAAGAAGGGTGAATTTGCTTTCATAAATTTAGACCAACCATTTTGATGTTCTATTTCTCTCCTCTATCCCTCATTGTTATGATTTTGTAGGTGTTACAAGATTTGGTGCGTAGCAGCAGCTCCCAAATAGCCAGGGCCAGTTCTTGCAGAGATTTAGTAGAATGGTTCCAACGAGTTGCCATGCTTTTCCTAGATACATGAACAAATATTATTGAGGTGATCAATCTCAATAATAGAAAGGAGAAACACCACAACTCCGTGGAGTATCCATTTTGTGTTAATTAGCCTTTAGGTAAGGAAACACTAGTAATTTCCAAGCTATTAGAACTAAGAAATTACACCCTAGATATCTTGGCCCATATTAGGATTTGAAAAAAGTAGGACTAGTTGCATATCAGTTAGCCTTTCCACTATACTTATCCAACCTACATGATGTCTTTCACGTATCTTAAAATTAAAACTTATTTGAAAATTTAAGTAAAACTAAAATGAAAAATATTCTTAGGATTTTTAATTACATAATAGGTAGGACAAACGTCCCTATTTTTTAATTAATTCATCCCAATATTTTAAATGTTAATTTTTGAAACCTGAGGAGACTCAATATCACACGCGGTCTCTACTAATTAACCTATAGGTGCCTGAGGAGATGAACGATCTCACGCAGGATCCCAAAAATATGGAGTAAAATATTTAGAAATTTTTTAGGATTTTGTTTTTATGGATTTTTATGAATTTTGAAATTTAGAATTCTTTTAGTCTTATTTTTAATAAGATTAATTCTCCAAAGCCTACAAAGACCCGAGTCCCACATGGCATTTTTTAATTAATTAAATTTTATAAAACATCGGCTTAATCATTTTGTAAATAATAGAAAATGCTTAGTTAAGATATTTATTTTTGCATTATTATTACTATTGTTATTATTATTTTAAAACAAACATGCACTAATTTTCAAGATTTATGGAGATTAAAATCTCACATGACCCCAAGTATCCAAAGAGAACAATATTCTCACCCGATGATTTCCTTAAAACCATGCTTGTAAGGCCAAAATTAGTCTCACATTGACATAAAAATAATAATAATGATGATAATAATAATTAAAAAAAATTAAAATGCCAAAAATGAAGTCTAGTTACTAAGCATGCATGCACATAACGTTGCTTACCTTTGCAAATTTCCTTTGTTTTACTAAGATTAACACAATGGGCCTCTGCGAATCCTCCCACGACCACCTTTGTTGAGCCATTGGCCACACATGTCTAATAGCTGCACTATATTGACAAAGCACCCTTGTTTTACCTCATGCACAGTATGTGTACTGCTGCTGAGTATTTATCTTCCCTCCATCCTTGTTTAATTGCTTAACCCATCTTTATGCACAGATCCTACACATGGCAAACTAAGTCTTGCATGTAATCATCCATAAGTCCCATAAATGTTACTTGCTCCACTCTTTGTCTCTGGCTAGTGGTCCATACAAAAATGCTTTTTTTAGCCCTCAGGATCGAAAATCTCAGCATCTTGCATTCTTTGGTTTCCTATTCCATCATTGGCAAAGTATCACATTGATCTTCGAGAGTTCATCACAACCCATGCATAAGCTTTCAACCTGATATACAAAGGCATCGCCATTTTTCGCAAAAGCAACTTTAGCCGCTGATCGAACATCCATAATCTACTATCTATTCCCATCATTAGCTTCCATGCCTTCTCTATTTCAGGCTTCGAAGACAAGGGTATGTAGAGTGGCTCCCCTTCCTCCTGCCTAGTCCCTTTCTCCTTTCTGTCAGCTTTGAGGTCCTTTTCTCTCTAGCTCGTGCTCCCTTTGCTGTCTTCTTTTCTTCTCTTCGATCTTCTTTCTCAACTTGTCTCCCCCATGTTTCTTCCTCATATCAGCAACTTCTCTTCTTTCTTCCTCCTTCTTTCTCCTTCATCCACCCATTCTTGGTTCTAGCTCCCTTACTCTGCTCTTGTCTTGGTCTCACTGTTCTCGGCCCATGACCTCGTGGTTTTTAGCTTGGTCTTTTCTCTTATCTACTTCTTCTCGGTTCTGTTCTTCTCTTCCAGTCTATCACTTCTCCATTTTCCCCTCCTAAGCTGCTGCACATGGAGACTTCACGCCCCATCCCTCTCGGTCACCTTCCTTCTCAATTTTTGTTCTCTTCTTTCCTCTCTCTAACTCGAAAACCAAAAAAACTCTCCTTCCTTGTCTCTACTCGACTCGTCATTTTCTCTCCCTCGGTTAGTGCCTCTCTCTCTCTCTCTATCTTCTTTCTGCTGCGTTCTTTTTTGCTTTTTTTCCTTAGTTTTGCCCTTTCTTAGAGCCTCTGCTCCACCTAGCTGCTAAGTTAGTGAATCCTGATCTAGAGAACCTGAGGAGAGGTGCTATATGATAAAGAGTAACGCAGAAAAGAAAATTTGAGCAGAAAGTCAATCGCTCTGATACCAAGTTAAATGTGGCTGTAATATGATTAAAGGCCCTTTTTTTCTGATTGCTCCTCAATAGCTCTGCCTTCAGCAATGCTTTTTTTTTTTTCCCAACCTTTTTGCTATAGCTCTTCATATGAATTACAAACCTTATTATTTTATTTTATTTTTAATTTTTATTACTATTACCTTTATTATTAATTAATATTTTTGAGTTTTTAATTTTCTATTTTTGTTTTGTTATATATTCTTTATTATTATTATTTTTTTATAATTTTGCTTTGATTTATTATAATTATTTTAATTAGCTAATTTTGTTTTTGGGTTTTGAGTTTATTTAATTATCTCCTATGATTTATTTGTAATTTCAAATTGTCCCCAATTGAGAATGTCATTTAAAGTTTTGTCATTTTTAATTTTTCTTATTTGCTTAATTATTAATTAATTGTTGTGTCAATCAATTAAATAATTAAGTAATTAGGGATGGGGTGTTCACAATAGATGTATGAACTTATATTATCTGTAATTATACTATTAGGTTTTAGACATTCTAATGCATTTTTCATAATTCTTGCTTTATAATATTTTTAACTGAAATTTATAATAAATTCTATAATATGGGTGTTACAACAATAGTCATATATCCTTGTGAATTGCTCATTGCCATGATAGTGCATGCACGTATCATTAATGATACGTGTATGCACTATCATGGCAATGAGCCTAGCCTAGGACCACGAAAGGAAGAGGACATTACACTTATGTAATACCCAAGGAATCTTTGTGTTAAATAAGTTATTTTCAGTGCACATTAAAAAAAATTTGTAGAGTGGGAGAAAGGAAGATAATACACTTAGAGATAAGTATAAATTTTAAATGACAATGGAACATTGAAAAAAGGGAATTTAAGAAATATTGGGTAAGAATGTAGATAATTTTATACCTGAGTTGGAAGCTAGCGTGAGTGCCTAAGTTCTATTTTACGTGTTTCTAACATCTATAGTTAAATCCCAGGTTGTGTAAACCTGATATTTTCAAGATTTTTTATATGATAATATAAGGCATTCTTTAAGAAATTACCTGATTACCTTTATTATTTCATTCCTTTATCATTCTTCCCTTCATTTTTGGGTATTTTGTCCTCAGCACACATCTTCAATGTTCACCATTTCTTACCATTCTTCATTGTTGTTCAAGCTCATTGGTGGATGTCCAACATCATTACACCTTGGCTAGCCTAGGAACGTCTCTCTCTGACCATGTTTTGACCAAAAAATGCAGTACTCTGGCAAATTCCATGGCTGATGTGATTTCAGCTTGAAATAGATTGATTTAGGTGTGTTTTATTTGTTTTAGATTAGGGCTTTAGCTTCTTCATTATTTTTAGTCATTTCTCCTTCATTTCCACTTATTAATTTCACTCAATTAGGTCAAAATTGATGAAACTCCAATTCTGGTACTGTTCATACACGAATGTGAAAAATTGATCTCAATATGGTGTAATCATGTCAAATTGAGCAAGGACTTCACCTCTTAGGTAGTTTTTGTACCTCTCTCCCCTAAAATCATTGATTAATTGTGAGTTCTAGCTTCCAGATTGAAAACCCTAAATTTTAGGTGTATGTACAAACTTGTTGGGAGAATAAATTCAAAGTTTTTGGACTTCTCGAATATCATTAAGCATCTAGGAAGTGATTTAAAACTATTGGAAGTTTTTGTTTTGAATTATAAGTCGAATTGTTAATTTTCCTTATTTTTCCTAAATTTTCTATTGAGAAAAAGGGAAAAAATTTAAATGGAAGACCTTATATGGCATGATTAAGTAGCCTTGAATGATAATGTACATTTAATGAAGGATTTTGGAATTTAGTTGAATTATCTCTAAGGTCACATTGGTGTTAATGGTAGAATATTGGAATTCTCATAGGTGTATAATGAAGTATATTAGATAAGATTGAAGGCCTTAAGCCTTTTTTGAATATTATGAATGAATTTGGGCCAAGAATTTAATTTATCAAGATATTGAAAGGTAAGAAGTACAAGTGGAATTAAAGAAGTTATAGGAAGTTCTATTTGGAAATCAAACAGTTTTTAAACAGTGGGAATACATATTATGGGTTAAAGGTAAATGAATGACAAGATAGAACCATTAGGTAGAAATGATTAAAAAATTGATGGATATTAGAGGTTAAGAGCATTTTGCTTAATGTTATAGGTATTTAAGACCGATTGTCATCAAGGGGAACTTAAGTGGAGTTAGGAAGAGGTTGATATATCCCTCTCCAAGTGAGTAAATATTACTAGTTATACTTGTTTTCTATGTTCTAAGATTTTCCTTTCTGAATTAGAATTTTTATACACCCTAGTGCCCTGGGAACAAGCTTCATAAGATAAACTATTTCCTTTTTAATAATTATTTTATGTTCTTCAAAATTTTGTTGGATTTTATCACAAAGTTTTGTTTACAACTATATTGATTTTTGTATAATGATTTAAATACAGCCAAATTTACTCTATTGGAAATTTGAAGTTTTACTATTGAGAGATGACTTTTTTATTGATTGATTTTCATAAGGATTTAAATGAAAAGTTTTTATAAGATTTCTGTATGATTTATAAATGAACTAAGTTTTTGTAAACTTTTTGGACTGAAGAATCATTGCTTATTTATTCAAAACTAATTATGTCATTAATAATGAAAATGTTTTTCTGGGAATACATCTAACGTAGAACCTTGTAGTTAATGATAGTAAGCATTAGCCATGGTGCATCATGTACTATATTACTATACTGAGGCGTTGTGCCGTATTACTAACTGATTGTAAGCCTACTTGCTTATCATTGATTACTGCATTATCATTCAAGCCTACTTGATTACTGATTTACTATTGGTTCTGTGGGATGTCTTCCATTTCTATACTTTTAAATTTATGGATTTAAATTGCTTTTTAGGGCATTATGTTTAAGCAAGGAAAGTTCTTATTGGTATTAAGATTGTAACTTCTTTATTGAAATTCTAGATTTACTAATATTTGCTCACTAAGTGTTTTCACTCATCCATATTTTATCATGTTTTTCATAGCATAGTGCTGACTTTGAATTCTCTTTGGTTGCATAAAGTCAAGTTAGTTTACCTGATGCTGAACCTTACACTATTCGCATGGCAAAGTTGATTTTTGTTGTTAATTATTACATAATTTTGTACTCTAAAACCTCTTATTGTCACAAGTAGGGTTTAGTATTGGTTGTAATATATTGGGTTGTTTGATTATGAATTTTATTGTGAGAGCGGCACTCTCTACCTTTTGATATATTTGTTAGTTTGAGGAATTTAGGGAATTCCATATTTTAAGGTAGACTTTGTCGAAATTTTCATAAGAGGGCCATATAAGGAATTAGCTATTTATGTTTGATCTATGTGAATTGTATTAGGTGACAGATTGATATTACTAAGTATGACCCTTATATGACTCTGTGGTTAAACTGATTAACTTGTATGCTTTATCCAATTCGGTTCACAGAGGTGAAGTTTACTTTACCCTCCGTGCCGGTCACATCTCCTCAGCTAGGGGTGAGACATCTAGTGAGGCTAATTACAAAGTTATTGGCCAAAAGGTTGAAATCTAATTTTCTAAGCTTTATAGGCCGCTTGGTGAGTAAGAACTTTCGTGACCCTCACTTCAAGCCATGGGAGTTAAAGAAACGATTGTCCTTATTAGTTAGGCCTCATTGATAAGCATTTATTTTGTGGACCATATATCATAATTGACTTTGTATTTTACTTAGGCTTCGAGTACTTTCTTATTAATTATTTCCTTAGGCCTTCAATAGTTTCCATATTTGTTCTTTACTTGGACATCAAGTAGCATCTTTATAAGATTTTTTTCAGGGATTAGGTAGTGGCCTAATTTGTTATTTCCTTATCAATTAAGTTTCCTAATTTTTTATTTTTTATAGGCATTAATTTAGTAGCTTTATTTGTTCTTTACTTGGGCACTGAACTAATATTATACTTTAAATACTGGACTTTGACATTGTAAAATGCAAATAATTTTTGAGTAATTGAATGATATTGGGTTTTCTCAATTTCTTTGTAAGTGAGGTGTGCTTTTATTCCTTGTAGCATCGAGAATTTGATATCTTATCAAGATAATTTTTACTTTGTGGCTATTTTGATTGTGAACATTTCATCCCTAATTATCTAATTATTTAATTAATTGATACATCAATTAATTAATAATTAAGCAAATAGGAAAAATTAAAAATGACAAAACTTCAAGTGACATTCTCAATTGGGAACAATTTGAAATTGAAAATAAATAATGGGAGACAATTAAATAAACTCAAAACCTATAAATAAAATTAGTTAATTAAAAAATTATAATAAATCAAACCAAAATTATAAAAAATAAAAAATATATATAAGAAAACAAGAATAGAAAATTTAAAACTCAAAAATATTAATCATAATAGTAATAAAAAAAAAAAAAAAAAAGGCTGCCACTTATCACGAAATGGTAAAAAAGAGGACAGCAACAAGCTTTCATGTAAAAAGCTGCACAGAAAAATGGTTGGAAGGAAGCATTGGACCTCTAAATCTCTGGCTATCAACCTGCTGCTTGAACAACTACTGCAGTGGCAGCACCACGGCACTAGAAAACACAGCAGAAAGGAGGAGCTTTTTGGTTCTTCAAGGGAGGGAGAGACTGAGAATAGGGAGAAAAAAAAGGATCTAAACTCCTCCAAGGTTGCTTGGCTTCAGGTGAACAACGGACAAGCAATTCATGAAGAGGCTAATTTAAACTGAAAGCATAAACCATTCCAATGGAGCCCAAGGATAAAGGTTAAAGAATATGAAGAATAGAGAGTAGATGTAAACATGTGAGAAGCATGAAAAGGTGTTGCGATTTGGAATCCCTATTTTGCTAACGAGAAACAAGGACAAACAGAGAGTTGGTGGACCAAGAGAGAAAGCCACGCCAGAAACTTTTGAGCACCATTCAATCTGATCAACGGAGGAAGAAGCTCGATTGCTGGAGACCCAAGCTAGAATCCTCGTCATGCTTCCAAAGGCGAAGTACAAGCTGCACACAACTCGGACCCCTGAGTTTCTTAAACTCAGCAGAAACACCAAGCTCTTCCCAGACTCAAACGCGCCTAGTGAAGTGATTATTGGAGTCTTGGACATTGGTGTTTGGCCTGAGACCAAGAGCCTCAATGAAACTGGACTCGGACCCATTCCTATGTAATTGGAAAGAAGAAGAGATGAGCTGAAAAGAAGCCATTAGGGAGGAAGAGAGAGAGAGACCGCGGGTTGAGCAAGGAGAGGAGAGAGAGAGTTGACGGAGGGACACCAAGCATTGAAGGAGGACCAAGGAGGACTGCCGGAGGAAGAGAACCATCGGAAAAGAGAGCCAGCAGAGACGAAGTTCAGGTGAGCTCATGCATGCATACCGACGTCATTATGGTATCACGCTACATTTCGCTTCGTGTGTATTCGTTTTTGTTTTTTGTTTCTTATATATATATATATATATATATATATATAATAATTATTGTTATTATTTTTATGTCAATATGAGATTAATTTTTGGCCTTCCAAACAAGGTTCTAAGAAAATCATCATGTGAGAATATTGTTCGCCTCGAATGTTTGGGATGGTGTAAGATTTTAATCTCCTTAAACCCTGAAAATTAGTACATACTTGTTTTAAAAAATGATAATAATGAAAAATAAATACTTTAATTAAATATTCTCTATTATTTATGAAATCATCATGTGAGAATATTGTTTTCCTCATATTTTTGGGATCGTGTGAGATTTTGATCTCCATAAACCCCGAAAATTAGTACATACTTGTTTTAAAATAATAATGACAATAATAATAATAAATAAATATCTTAATTAAGTATTTTCTATTATTTACAAAATGATTAAGTTAGTGTTTTATAAAATTTAATTAATTAAAAAATGCCATGTGGGACTTGGGTCACGGTAGACTTTAGGGAATTGATCTTATTAAAAATAAGACTAAGAAAATTCTAATTTTAAAATCCATAAAATACATAAAAAAATCTCAAAAAATTTCTAAATATTTTATTCTATATTTTGGGTTCTCGAGTGAGATCACTCGTCTTCTCAGACACCCAAGGGTTAATTAGTAGAGACTGCGTGAGATCTGGGGTCTCCTCAGGTTTAAAAATTTAACATTTAAAATATTGGGATGAATTAATTAAAAAAAATAGGGATGTTTGTCCTACTTAGTATGTAACTAAAAATCCTAAGAATATTTTTCATTTTAGTTTTACTTTAAGTCTCAAATAAATTCTAATTATATATATATATATATACAAAAATCATAAATTCAAAAATCATAGAAATATTTTTACATTATAGTTTAAAATTCAGAATAAATTCTAATATATATATATATATATATGTATGTATGTATAAATTAATTAAAAGTCCTATTAATCATAACCTCACTTTCAAAATTAGAAAAATTCAAAAATTTCGAAAAATGATTTTATTTTTGTTCTAATTTCAACAATAAATTCTAATTTTAAAAAATCCAAGAATAAATAAATTCGAAAATCTGAAAAATACACAAATTTGAAAAACTAAAAAATGTTTTTATTTTCATCCTAATTTCAACGATAAATTCCAATTTTGAAAATCTAAAAAAAAAATTCAAAAATTTAAAATATTCCTTTCATTATAATTACATTTCAATTCTGAAAAATATAAACTCTCAAAAATCCTAAAAATCTCATCCCATAATCATTTCATTTAAATTTCAAGATAAAGATTTGAAATACAAAACTAAAAAAAAAATCAAAAAGAGAGAAAATAAAGAGATCAGGAGAGTTAGATTGATTAGGTTGTTACAAATTAAAACACACAAACCAAATTCCAATCCCGTTTTTGTTTGCAAAAATCTGTTTAATTTAAATCATCCTGCTCTCATCACAAAAATTAAAAACCACTAACTAACAGATATGTCATTTTGGTCAAACTGCATGGACTTTAATCCCTATTACGGGGTATATAAGCCCTAGGCTGTCATCCTAGGTCAGGTCTGCCCTTTGTAAATATCTGTTCATTTGCCACCATTATTGTCATTTTTGTCTTATCTGCTTAACGAGCATACATGTCAATAAATGGTAATTGAGATAAATTTATGGTCATATTCCATTTCAGCTGACTAGTTTAAGGTAACTGTCCTTGGGGACGGGTGTTGTGGGGTGCCTAATACCTTTCCCATGCTCAAATAGACTCCCACACTCTTATCTAATTTTGCAGACCATTTTGCCTTTTCTTTTTATTTTAAATTGGTTTTTCAAAGTTTTCCATTAAAAATTTTAGTGGCAACCCCAAATAAATTGATTTTCAAGATTCATTTTGGGAATCAATTTAAAACATTTTTTTTATTCCTTCTCGCCGAAAGGTTAGTTATGACATCGATTCATGTTTTTTCAAGCCTTGTTATCAACATTTCTAAGAACGAGTTTCTTAGAGGTTCAGTAAGGCAAGAGTTTAGATTTGATTATTGCCTGAGTCGAGTATGTGTTGGCATTTCAGTCTATTTAAGCTAGGGTTCCACATCATTTTGGTATCAAAGCATAGTCAATGATAAATTCTTATTTATCTTTATTTTCAGTTGCAATTTTCATTTTATTGAAAAAAAAATTGAAAACAAAACCAAAGTGAAGAAATTCGTAAAAAAAAAAAATTCAAAAAATTTAAAGAAAAAGTGAAAGTAGAGTTCTCAGAAAAAATTTCGGAAGAGTCTTGATTGTGAAATTTTGGATTTTTATTTTGACTTTCTTACTCTAAGTTGACTATGAATATTTGAAGTTGCCTATTTCCTTTGTTGTTTTAGATTAAATCCGCTTGATTATGGGTTTGTTATTGTTATATTTGGCCTTCCATTTGGGTTGTCCAAATTCTTCACATAATTTTCATCTTATATTTTATTTGCATTCTTAGTTTTTGTTGGTGTTCTTAGCCAATTTTGCACCCAATTACAAGATTTGAGTAACATTTTGCATTCTAGTTACACATAATATATACTCACATAACATCATTATTGTTCATGTGCTATATTCATTTTTGTTAATTATATAATTTTACCTCTAGATTTGTGTTTTTCATTATTGTTTGGGCTTTTCTTTGCTTTCCTATAATTGCTACATGTAAAAACTTTCCTTATTTGAGTTATTGAGTTCTAAAGTGCAACTTGAAGAACAAAGCTTGAGTGGTAAAAGGCTAGAGTGTGCGAGCATAAAAGGAGGGTAAAAGCCATACATAGAGTGCAAACACGAGGGGTTACATCTCTTGAGTGAAACACTTAAGGGAGCATTTAGTGAGGCAGTTTTCTAAATCTTCTTGTAGGATATGAATAAGTTTAAATTTTCACCAAGCTAGGATGGTAAGGAACATGTGCTTAGTGAAAAGGAATATGATATGAAAATAATGTATAAAGAATTGATGCGAGGGTTTCAAAAGTTAACTACTAAAATGGACAAGATTGATGAGAGCATAAATGAAATGTCTAGGGTAAGGACACATAACCATAGTGGATCGATTGGTAGTGGAAGGAAGAGAGAGGCAAAAAGAAAGAGGTGGTATGGTGGTGATGATTATGAGGTTGAAAGGTATAATCCAACTAGGAATTAAAGGAAGGAGGCTAAGAAAAAGGAGATAAGCAACAATAATTCCATCAAAATGAAGATTCCCTAATTCAAAAGGAAAAATGATGTTAAAGTTTACCTCGAGTAAGAGAGAAAGGTGGAGATGATTTTTAAGTGTCATAATTATTTTGAGAAGAAAAAGTTAAAATTGATAACTACATAATTCACAAATTATGCTCTAATTTGATGGAATAAATTTATGGAGTCTAAGAGAAGATATGGTGAAAATATTATTGCAACATAGGATGAGTTAAAAAGGGTGATAAGGAAAAGGTATACTCCATCCTACCATTATAGGGAGTTGCACTAACATTTCGATAGACTCACTCAAGGGTCTAAATCTGTAGAGGGTTATCGCAAATAGATAAAGATCATTATGACTAAGGCTGACATAAAGAGGGACGAAAAGGTAACTATGAATAGATTTGTAAGTGGCCTGAACAAGTAGATTGCTAATATAGTGGATTTACACTATTATGTTAATATCAAGGGCATACTTGACATGGCAATGAAGGTGGAGAGGAAACTTAAACAAAGAGGAGTAGAAAAAAATCCCTAGAAATCCAACAACTCCTAGACCTTTAAATGGGATAAAAGGGAGAAACAAGTGAAGAATAAGGCAAGGATGTGAGAGGCGTGTCCAAGGAAAGGGGATCTATTAGTGATTCTAAATGTACTTGTAACCCTAACTCTCATAGTAAACATATGGATATAAAATGATTTAAGTGTTTGGGTAGTGGTCATATTACATTTCATTATCTCAATAAAAAGATTATGTTTGTTAGCAAATATGAGGAAATTGACTCTAAAACTAATGATGATGAATCTATGCCTGATTTAGAAGATTGTGTTGATAAATGCGCTAACAAAAAGACTATAGTTATGAAGGGTGATGGATTTGTTTTTGATTCTGAGCATAATGATAATATTAGGAATGATAATATGTCATCTTTAGAGAATGTTACTAGAAGCAAAGAGAATGTTAAAATTGTTGCTAGATATGAATCTCTTGATGTTAGGCATAATGATGAAGATAGCTTAAATCAAAGAGAAAATGCCTTTCACATAAGTGTTTGATTAGTGGAAAGATGGGTAGTATGATCGTTGATGGGACTAGTGTCCCTATTGCATCCCATTGTTGTAATGAAAAGGTTATGCTTGAAAAGGAGGATAGGGAAATTAAATCTAAAAGTAGTGATAATGAGCCCATGTTAGAATTGTAAGATTATATAATGATGGACATGAGGTTCTTCGTACCATGCAAGTTAAAATCCTTTGCTAATGATTATTTGATATGTGGATTGTAATAAAACCCCATTATAGAAAGCAACGTAATGATGACAAACTTTAACCATTTTCTTTCCACTTCAGTTTCTAACTAAACAAATTTCTTAGTCCACAAGAAGTCAAGAGGAGTTTAATTGGCCATTTACAAAAATTTGCTTTTATGCTTTCTAAGGAAATTAGCATATCCTACAAAATAAAATAAAACAAAATAAAAGAAGGAAAATAAAATAAAATAAAATATTTGCAAAACTAAACTTGACCTACGATTAGTTAGGGGATTTTATTTTTGTAACCAAAACAAGACGGATGAAAAATTAATATGAGTTTTGATTCATGTATTTTAATTCATGATATTAGTATAATATCATTTTCTTGTTCTTTTTATCTTTTTTGTTTTTTGCTTTTCAATTTTTCAAATTTTAAAAATGTAATTTATTTGCATTTTTAAAATTAAAAAATAGAAATTTTAGAAGAAAAGAGAAATATTTTTGTTTTTTTTAATTTTAAAGAGTGTAATTTTGAAATTGGATAAAGAAACTTTGAAACTTTGTTTGTATTTTGATTATAGAATGATTAAAAAGCATTCAAGGAATCTTTTTCATAAATTTTTTTATTCATTTTTAATTTTTTAGACTTAATAAAAATTGAGGTTTAAGGAGGAAAACAAAATTAAGATTTATTAAAATTATAAAATGTGGGGAAGGATTCTAATTAAAAGACACGTGGTTTTAATTATATATTTATAAGACTTTTCAACTTTTATTATTTATGATTGTTTAATGAAGGGATTTTTGGGGAAAAAGTTTAAAGCTTAAAAAGCTATTTATTTAGAATATAATTTTAATGTTTATTTATTTTACAAAATACGATTAGTATAAAATTAAGTAGACTCAAAGTTTGACATTGCAACTCTAGACTTTAAATTACTACAAAAAGATAAAATAATAAAATAAAATAAGATAAATTAAAATAAAAATAAATATACTTGTGATTTGTGTATATATATACGTACAAAGATCATTTATTGTCAATACATATGCATATTAACATAAATTCAAAAGAACCCCATTGAATTCAATCATTTTGTCTTCCATGATTTAGCTTTCCAATATCCTCCAGTGACTCCATTGGTTGATTTTACCCATTCACAAATGAAATAACAAGTCAATTAGTGGCTGAATAGCAATACGTGAATTACATTGAAGGTTCATAATACAACAAATGAAGCATGATGACATAACCAACGTAAACAAAGATTCTTATGTCTTATCATACCGCATCAAATCCAATGCCAGAATTATTATATAGCTCAGTATTTTGCCAGTGTCAGACCACAAAATATGATTTCTAGCTAGCAAATTACACAAGGATAACTTTGTATGGGCTAAAACCAATAAAAATTAAATGAGGGATTCAAATAAGAAATAATCAATCCGAATTGTTCATGTTCTAACATATATATATGAGGTCATATTTGAGCGTGTTGGTTTATTAAACAAAAATTTAATAACTAAATTTACAAATAAAAGATATAATTGCATATGTTCATATTAATTTATTATAGATCAAGACTATTGAACTTTTATATAATGATCTATCATCATCAAACATGATTTTATATTTTTGTAGTTGCAAAAAGAGAGAGAGAAAACCAGAACATGAAATTGAATGAAAGCACAAAACAACCATGAAATACCAAGTAATGCATACCAAATCTTTTCACATGTCCAATCTATTCAAGTAAACATAGCATAGGAGTGTACCAAAACATAGAGAGCAATAAAGAGAAAAAAAATAAATTTTTAATTTTTCACTTATTACAAAATTATTATTTTAATCCTTTTTTTATTAAAATGTTTAAAATAGTCCCTTACATATTAAAAATTATCACATTAGTTTCTCACTTTTTAAAAAAATATATCAAATTTAATCTCTCTACTAAATTTTAAATCTTAAATTTATCGAACTAAATTTGGTACATTTTTTAAAAGTAAAAAATCAAATATAATATTTTTTAATAAGTAAAAATTTATTTTAAATAATTCAATAAGTGATGAACTAAAATAATAATTTTATAATAAATAAAGAGTAAAAACAATATTTTAATAAGAGAAATAAACATGTCCAGAACCCATTCCTAACACAAATCAAATCCCACAAACAGAACAGCCAATTAAATTACAAGAGAAGCAAAAAGAGAACTGATATTAAAGCACATCACATGAAGGAACAGGACCAAATTGAATCTCACCATATGTACAGCGCTATGCACAGATTTATCCACCACACATTAATGCTCAGACACTCGCATCCAAACCATTTTTGAATCACATCAAAATAAACAACCCATAACCATCTGATCAAATTAAACACAACCCAGAGGAATAAAGCTGAATAAAACAGAGACAAAATCCAACACCACATAAAGTATTAAATATATATATATATTATACTTTCACTAACGTGTCTGAAAAATGGGGACTCCGAGAAATTGATTTCGACTCTCAAAATAAAAAGCTGCAACAGTTAAAACATGGTGAGAGAGGCAACTCAAAAAATTGAGGAGAAAGATACTATTTGAATAGAGAAACGCTGGTTGAGGGAATAATAAATAGATACTCTTAGAATTTTTTTTTTCTCTAAAAACTAAAACTGTAAATACTTGAAAAACTGGGTGCAAAGGAGTGTTTAATGAACATGACCTTATATTTTTTTCAATCAAATTAATTTATTAATTTTTATTCAATTTTATTTTTTATTAATTTTTATATACTTATATTTTATTTTTTATTATGTTGTTCAAAATAATATTTTGCAATAAAATTAATATTAATAGAAATTGTGAGGATTTTTTTTTATGAAATTAATTATGAGAATTAAAATAATTATTTTATAGTATAAAATATTTATTCTCTATATAGTAATTAACTATATATTGTTACTGAGATTTTTTCATCAATCATATTTTTTTAAAGTTAACTATGAATTCAAAATTAATAAAAATAGGCATTTAAACTATAATACATAATCATGGAGCGAAATATTTTATTTTAAGATAAATGTTTTTATTAAAATTGATGACATTTTGGTGAGTCGCTCTCGACTTCTTCAAGTTTCCATTTTTGTTTTTTTCCTTTTAAATAATTGTGGGACTCGAAAAAGAGTGTCTTGAATCTATTTTTTCAGACACAATCTCCGAATGTCCTATTCAGAATTGGTGAAGTATAACATATGTACGTAATACTTTTTATAATATTAGATTTATTGGATTTTGATTTTCCATTAAATTTTTTAGTGCATGTGGATCAAATGGCCAAAGTCATCTTCTAGTAATCAATTCACTCTGGATAATTTCAGTATTCTCACTTTGATACCAACTGTCAGGAAAATACCTGACAAACAGCAACATAAACCACTAAGTGCTAAAAGAAAAACAGGAACAAAAACCCAGCCTTCCTGAAGGAAACATATCGGAATTCTAAGAAAATGACAAAAAATGAAAGTAAGGAAAAAAATAAAATTACAAAGAAGCATTAGACAAAAAGGATAATGATAAAAAATAATTAGAAATGTTAAAAAATACAAAATACAAAATTTAAAACTAAAAAAATGCAACGAAAGAAAAAAAGCAAAGCAAAATAAAAATAACATGTAGGAGAAGTCAAACAAAATGCGAAAGCAATGTCCAACAAAAATAAAACAAGTCTTTATATGGCCCTTCACAAAAGTACATGCCCTGCAAAAATCCCTTTTTTTTTTTTTTTTTTTCTCGCAACTGGATTCTTTTCAGCCGATGGGAGGCAATTGCCGCTGCAGTTGTCTCTCATTTTTTCGAAAAAAAATTAATAATATTTTATATATATATATATATAAGTTTAAAAAAAAAAAGAGAAATAATTGCCAGATGAACCTTATTCCTTTATTTCTTTTTTTTTTTTTTTTGGGAGTTTGGCTGAACAACAAGAGAAAAGGGTAGATGGCATGCCCATAAAATGCTCCATTTTTTGCTGGGGACAATTTCCACAATGATCCTATGAAGAGAAATATGTCATGCCCAAATATAAAACATTGATGGTTTAAAACATTTGTTTGTAATATTTAATGATATTTAATGGACAAAGAAGCACAAAGCAGAAGGGCGTGGATTTGCTTCTATGATGAAAGGGGTTTTGGTTTTTCAATCAACTAAGAATATGAACATAGGATGATTATAAATGGATGGAAAAGGAACCAATTAATTAAAAATTACTTTATTCTTTTGGTTGAAACTATGCAGATGTATTATATATGTCTTCAATAGCTAAAGGGATTATTTGGGCTATTCACTTTTTTTTATTTATTATGAGTGGATTAAATATTAATTCGGTGCTACTTCCTCATTATAATTATAAGAAAAAAAAAAATGTAGCTGCCACATCAGTATTAAATTTGACGCCATTAATATATTTAATGGATTTTACTTAAAAGGACTTTTTATGAGACAATTTAAAATTTTAAAAGATTATTTTAAAACACTTTAAAGTTGTAGGATCTCTTTAAAATAATAAATAAAGTGAAGGGACTGAACCACTATTTTAACCAAAATTATATATGTTACAGCCATTTTCAAATCTTAAAATGGAAACTCAACTAAAAAGTTCAATTGATTAAGGCAACCTACTTTATGTTTCTTAACATATTTATGATATAGTGTATAATAATTTAATATCTTTGAAGTGAATAGTATACATTATCACAACAATATGACAAATTTCAAGAAAGAACAAACATTCATACCATAAAATGTCTTAAACAAAATATTAACAAAAAAATTTCGTCAATTTTAAACTTAATTGATCTTGTATCACTATTGTGTAAGATCCGCTGAAAGTGAAATTAAATTAATTAGTGTTTTTATAATTATATAATAATAGGCCATGTCCTTTATCTTTTTTATTATTTTTTCAAGCAACTATAATGAAGTTTTAGATTACATATATAATGATCAAGCATGTAATCTACAAAGCATTCACTAATTCCGGAGACTTTGAAAATAAGAAACTTTGAAGTTCTCAAAAGGAAAATAACAGTTACAATTAGTAGACTTTCGCTTTAGTAATTTATAAAGCATAATAACAACTTTCACTTATGAAAATGAAAATCAAAACAATAGATCCTAGAATCTTTTAATTCCATTTTCTACTATTATGTTTTTTAAAAATAATTTTGTCAAGTATAAAATAATTCATTTGAACAAAATAGTTTATTTAACTTTTTCTAATATTTTCATCAAAATTATACCATACCATAATATTATTTTTAAAATGTTTGTCAAGAAATTTTCCTTACGTTTTTTTTTTTTCTCTAGTTGTGTCTCATAAATCTCATGAAGTTGTAACCCTCCAATAGAAAATGCTTCTTTACGTTGTTCTGTATGCGATTTTCTTTGCAAAAAATAAAATGAGAATGATAGCGAAAAGTTCAAGAAGATAAATTTACAAAGCACACCATTTATCTTTTATGTAACATTTAGACTATTAATAATGTTCTCCTACTTTATAATATTATAACTTGGTTGAAACATTAAAGAGAAAATAAAATTAAAAAATTTATATGCCTTCAAAAAGGGAAGTCTCAGTACTAATAAACAATCTTGTTGTAGAGAATCTAATAAAACTCAAATATTCATATTTTAAACGACTATAAGACAATATATCACACTACATTGAGAAATAACCAAATGGGAATAGAACAAATAAAATTGGAATTGGAAAAATTTTGATAAATCATTTGGTTTTCTAGATCAAGTACACCATAATCATGAATTTGTGAGATCCTTCAATTTGTAAATATTGAGCCTCCATATAGTCATATGGTAGCATCTTGTATATCAAAGAAGAACTTACATCAAACAACAAATGAAGAATAATTAAAAATATACCATAAAGCAAATTTCTCTAGAGCAATAAAAGAAAATCAAAGTCCATGATAGTAAAGAAAATGGAAATTTGGAACACTTTAACACTCACGAAATTATCACATTGAGTAAGTTATTTGTAGGAAAATTCTTTTTTAGTTATAGGTTTGAGTATGAGAAAGAGGAAAATGCATTTAGTGTTAGTATGAATTTAAAGTAATCAAGGGAATATTGGCAAAAGGAAATTCAAAAAGACTTAAATATAAATTTAAGTAGCATTATACTTGAGCTTAAGATTGGCACATGTGTCTAAGCTTTATCCCTTGCATCTAAAGATACCTAAGTTTGAATCCCTCTCTTGCAACTCAAGAATTTAGATAATTTATTTCTTGATTGTGCCAAAATGTCTAGTAGTGAAATTACCAAAATACCCTAAAAATCCCTTTCTTCCTGCCTAACAAAATTAGCCACCATCTTAATCCCTTTTGCCACGACTTGTGATTATTGGTGGGTGTCCAATGTTCTTAGACCATTGTCAGCCAAGCTCCATTCCATTTCAAGTGTGTTTGGTGATGGAAAAATGATATGGCTCTAACAAGGGGTTATGCACGATTTCAATGAGTTTTAAGCATAATTTGGTGCATTTTCCATCAAATCTCCTTAGGCTTTACTTCTTTAGTGTATTTCAACCCTTTCTCCATTGTTTGAACCGATCAATTTCATCATTATTCAACCATAAAACATAATATATAACAAATATTTGTAAGGTATTTTGGTTTATGTAACATCATACAGTTTATTGGAATGATTAAGGTTGTGAAAAACTCTACCATTCCCGTTTGATCCTGTCACATCCCAGTTGGGGAGATATGACTAGCACGGAGGATGAAGTTAACCCCACCTCCGTGAACTGAACAAAATGAAGCATACAACATAATTAGTTTAATCACTGATTCATATCTAGGTCATACTTAATAATATCAGTAGACCACCTTATATAATTCACAAGGATAAATCATACATAGCTAATTTATTTAATGATCTTCATATGAAAATTTCGGCAGAGTCTCCCATAAAATATGGACTCCTTGAAATTTCCATAGATAGTTATATACATAAAAAGGTAGAGAGTGGAGCTCTCTCAATAAAAATTCATAATCAAACAACCCAATACATACACAAATAATATTAAACCATGCTTGTGACAATAGGTGCTTTTAGAGTACAAAATAATATAACAATTAGCAACAAAAATCAATCTTGCCCATGTGAACAATACTGGGCTCACCATCAGGTAAATAACTTGACTTTATGCAGCCAAGGAGATTCCAAAGTCAGAACTATGCTATAAAAAATAATAAAATAAGGATGAGTGAAAACACTCAGTGAACAAATATCATTAACCATACTAAGAAAGGAACAGACAAGAACAGTAGAACTTTTCACAAACATTTGATCATTTCAAATAAAATAGTATCTTGAATTTCAATAGAGAATTCCAATCTTCATGCCGAATAAGGGCTTTCCTTGCCTAAACCTAGTGCACAAAAGAACGAAAAACAATTTAAATCCATAAATTTATAAAGTTCGGGGTTGGGAGACATCCTATAGAACTAACAGTTATCAGTAATCAAGTACTAGCATAAGCTAGAACATACAAAATCTTAGAGGAAGATTTTAAAATACTAAAAACAAGCATAGGTAATAATATTTACTCACTTGAATAAGGATATACTAACCTCCTCCTAGCTCTATTTACAATCCCCTTGATGATAATTAGTCCTAAATACCTATAACATCAAGCATAGTGCTCTCAGCCTCTAATATCTCGAAATAGTTTAAAATATTCGATCAATATATTTATTTAACTATTCATTGGCTTATGAACCACAACATAAGCCTCACTACTTAAATTCTCAAGTTTCCAAACAAAATTTTCTATAATCATTCAATCTCCACTTGTACATAAATAATTTTCAATAACTTGAGCAATCATACTCTTAGTCCAAATTTATTCATGATATTTAAAAATGCTTAAGGCCTTCAACCTTACTAAACATAATTTGTTGTGCACTTATGGAAATTTTCAATAATTTACCATTAACATCAATGTGGCCTTAAAGATCATCCAACCAAGTTCCAAAATCCTTTATTAAGCTACCCTTATCATTCATTGTCACTTAATCAAGTCCTAAGAGACTTCCCATTCAAATTTCCATCCTTTTCTTTATGGAAAATTTAGGTGAAATCTAGATAAATATTAAATCAACTTAAAATTTAAAATGATAATTTCTAATAGGCTTAATTCACTTCCTTGATGCTTAATGATATTAGAGAAGCCCAAAAACTTCAAATTTCATCCCGCTACAAGCATGAACATACACTTCCAAATTGGGGTTTCACAATCCTAAAGCTAAAACTCACAATTGACTAATGATTCTAGGGGGGAAAGGTGCAAAAATCACCTAGGATGTGAAGTCTCAATTTAATTTGATGCAATTACATCAGATTTAGCACATTTTCCCTACTTTTTTGTGTGAACAGTACCTGAAATTGGGGCTTCTTGATTTGGAGTTGTTTTGATAAATTAATTGGTGCAAATGAAGGAGAAGTGACCAAAAATCATTAAGATGACAAAGCCCTAAGTTAGAACAAAGAAAAACGCACCAAAATTGATTGATTTCAAGCTGAAATTGTGTCAACTATAGTGTTTACCAAAATGCTATGTTTTCTAGCCGTGGTCGGAAAGAGACGTTCCTAGGTCAGTTGAGGTGCCACGACGCCAGACATCCACTGGCGAGCTCAAACAAGGACAAAAATCAGACGGAAAAAATAAAGAATGTTGGAAAACTATAGAAGTCGGTGTGAGTGTCATGGAATGTGAGAATGAAGAAGAAAATGATGAAAGGAGAAAATAATAAGGGCATTTAGGTAATTCCTTAGAGCATACCTTGTACCATCAGAACAAAAATCTTGAAAATATTATATTTACACACCTTGAGATTCAAATATAGGTATTAGAAATATATAAGATAAGGTCCAAGTACACATGTTGGCTTATAATTCAAATATGATATTATTCTACATGCAAATTTAGTACTCCTCAACTTTCCTCTTTTAGTGTTCGACATTATTTAAAATTTATACTTGTTACAAGAAATTTACACTTGTTTCAAGTGGATTTTCTTCCTTTCTCTAACTCTTAATTAAATTTTTTCACCTACAATAACTTATTTTACACATTGATTTTATGAGTATTACAATTCCCTTCCCAATATTGTTAGTTATATTTACTCATTGAGTGTTGTCACTCATTTCCTTTTTCTTTTTATTTTTCATAAAGTAGTGCAAACCTTGGACCTCCATTTAAAGTCCAGATAAATACCTATTGGTAAGCCCCACATTATTCGCAAAGGAGAAGATGATTCTTTTAGGTTGTAACCAGCATATTTTGTACTCTAGTAGCTCCATTAGTCACAAGCTTGGATTTAGTTATTGTATTGTCTGACAATAATCTTTTCTGAGAGTAGAGCTTTCAACCTTTTTTATTCAATGGAATTGGTTGTCGAAGTTTCAAAAAGTTTATATTTCAAATAATACTCTACTAGAATTTTCACATTAAAGTCGTGTAGCTAATCATATGCTTATGTATGGTTTATAGATTGCACTAAGTGGTAGATTGATATAATTTAGCATTTGCCCTCATATGTAGCTTGTCATCAAAACAATTAGGTTGTTTGGTGTATTTCAATTAACAAAAATAATGTTTATTTCATTCTCCATGTTGGTCACATCTCCTTATGACAAACATAATAAAATAGCCTCCCTTTTCGAGAATGAGAAATAAATTCCGAAAAACTTTCACTCTATTCATCCAAACTATGTCCCATTTCTTCTTAGTTTGTTGCCTTTATATAGAAAAGTATTGCCTATAATATAATAATGCATTTCTTATTCTCGTAACTGCCTACTCCTGACTCATCCATACGTGCCTTCCATCATCTTTATATTTTTGACCTCTTTCTCATTTCTTCTTATTATTGTGCATTAACATTATTGTTTTTATTGAATTCTGGCTCTTTGCTTAATTTAATATATATATATATATATATATATATATATATATATATTTATGGACACACCAGAGTGCGACTGTTTGGTTTTCAATCTGAACCTATTTTACTTATATGTCTCAAGGTGACCCAAATAAATTTAGAAAAAAATTATTCTTTCAATTCATATATTTTTATTCAATTATTAATTTGGTTCTTATAATTTAAAAATTTATAATTAAGTTCCTAAGGTGTATAAATATTTTAATTTAGTTTCTAATATAAAAATTGTGTTAATCTTATATTAAATCATATTAATATAATTAAATATATAATATCTTAACACTCAAATATATATTATTTATATTTTTAAAAGAGATAAAAGTGTATAATAAAATAAAAATTACCTCACTACATATATGACAAAATAATAACAAAAATATAATAATATAAATTAAAAAATTATCTAAAATTTAAAGATTTAATCATAAAATTGTAAACTATAAAAACCCAATAAAACTTAAGTAAAATTATAAAGACCAAAAATATAATTTTTCTTATAATTTAAGTTGATTTAGAAGCAGAATTTTAGTTTGGCTCATTATGTTCTTTTGGGCCAAACTTGATAGGTTTGAATCAAGTAAGAGAAAATAACTAATTCCGATATAGTGAGAACATAGATTATATTTAATTATAATAAATAATTAGATGAGGATTCAATTATTTAAATTTATAAATTAAAAATAAGCTATAAATAATTATATTAATTTAATATAAATATGAAGTAATAAACCTCTCAAAATCAGTCACAATTTCATATGACCTTACGTTCGCAAATTGAAAAATAGCCAACCTTCGATGGCTTCGCTCCCTTCTCTTTCTCGCCTTCGTTGACATGGAGGATATAGCAGACCTTGGCCTGAATACAAGAGCGCCACCGCGGCCTTCACCGTCGCCGCAACGCATTCCGGGCAACTCCGATCCTCGCATTCTACACGCCCAAGCCATTAAAGTCACAAAGATTGATCGTTCTGCGTTCAACAACCTCATTACTCTCTACTCCAAGTCCAATCTTTTATCTTACTCTCTTCGTATCTTCAGCCAAATCGCGCACCCCAACATTGTCTCATGGACCTCTCTTATCTCTGCTTCTTCGAACACGCTTCTCACCCTACACCATTTTGTTTCCATGCTTCGCCATCCTACTTTCCCAAACCAACGCACGTTGGCTTCTCTTTTTAAAACTTGTGCCTCATTGTCTTGCCTAACCTTTGGCCGTAGCCTCCATTGTCTCTCTCTCAAGCTCTGTTTATCTGATGAGCCCTTTGCGGGTTCTGCTCTTATCAACTTTTACTCGAAATGCCGCCTACCCGATGATGCACACAAAGTGTTTGAAAAAATTACGCAGAAAGATAATGTTTGTTATTCTGCTTTGATTGTCGCTCTTGCCCAAAATTATCGGTGTCTTGATTCACTATCAGTCTTTGCTGACATGAGATCTTGTGATGTTGCTTCTACTATGTACAGCATTTCTGGTGCTCTTCGCGCAGCTGCAGAGTTGGCAGCATTGGAGCAATGCAAGATACTACATGCACATGCGGTTGTTACCGCATTTGATTCGTATGTGGTAGTGGGGAGTGCCCTTATTGATGGTTATAGTAAAGCTGGTATTATTCAAGATGCCAGACAGATTTTTTATGATAACTTGCCAATTATGAACATTGTGGGTTGGAATGCATTGATGGCGGGTTATGCACAGCAAGGGGATCATGATTCAACTTTTGAGCTTTTCAGTAAAATGGAAGCTCGAGGACTTGTTCCAGATGAATATAGTTTTCTGGCAATTCTGACATCACTTTATAATGCCGGAATGTTTCTTCAGGCTGAGCATTGGTTGACAAGGATGAAAGAAGAATATGGTTTGGAGCCAACATTGGAACATTATACGTGTTTGGTGGGTGCGATGGGCCGCGCTGGACAATTGGAGCAGGCAGAAAGAATAGCATTGACAATGCCGTTCAGACCTGATGCAGCAGTGTGGCGAGCTTTGCTATCAGCTTGTGCTATTCATGGTGAAGCTGACAAAGCTTGGTCTGTGGCTACACGATTATTGGAGATTGAACCACATGATGACTCGGCTCATATTATTTTAGCTAATGTCTTATCAACTGCAGGAAGGTGGGATGATGTTGCAAAAGTGAGGCAGAGGATGAAAGATAGAAGGGTGAAGAAGAAAGGAGGGAGGAGTTGGATTGAAGTCCAGGGAAAAGTGCATGTGTTTGTGGCTGGAGAATGGAAGCATGAGAGATCTGTGGAAATTTATCGTAAGTTGGAAGAGCTTATGGAAGAGATCACAAAATTAGGATATGAACCTGTTTGGGATGAAATGTTGCATAATGTTGTGGAAGAAAATAAAAAGAAAGCTCTTTGGTATCACAGTGAGAAGTTGGCCGTTGCATTTGGAGTGTTGAGTGGATGTGCACCAGGGAAGCCATTGAGGATTGTGAAGAATTTGAGGATTTGCAAGGATTGCCATGAGGCTTTTAAGTATATGACGAGAGTCCTAGAAAGGGAGATAATCGTAAGGGATGTGAACAGATACCACAGATTTTTTAACGGTAAATGTACTTGTAGAGACATATGGTAGTGCACAAATGAAGCTCGACAAGGGGACTGATTTTTAAAGGTTATGCTCGCTGTTCTTGTTAAATGTAGCTGAAGATGTGTCATCAGGACACTGTTAGTGATAGGCAAGGCTGAAAACTGTTAGCCATCATTTTATTATTTCTCTTATTTAATCACTTTTAACATCTACGCCATGAGATGCGTGGAAGTTCTTCTACTTCGCTATTCCTTCGTAATGGCAACTAATCCAGATCCTGCTAGCTACTGTGAACAATGGCAAAGTGGATTTTCTATATTTGGATTTCCCAAATGTAGACAAAGTTGATGAGATTTGAATCGTTTAATGAAAATTTAATATTTTAAATTTTAAAAAATTAGTAGAAATTGTTTAATAATTATTAAAATCTAAATCATTAATAAAAATTCAATGCTCCATATCTCAAATGCAGAAAATTTAGATGAAGGAAATTCAAATCCAAACACTGGTCAATACCCTGTCGAAATGGATTCCTGTTGTAATTGGGCTTCAACTATAGCTACAGTTGAGTTAAAATACCTGTCGGATCAAGTTTTTTAATTACTTTTAGCTATCAGATTAAATATTGAAAAGTCAGCGCTTTCAATTTCTTAAAATTACCAATTTTGTTTTCGAAACTTTAAACATCAACCGTCAAATTTTGTAGTTAATTCATTATGAACAATCAGATCCTATTGTAGAAATCCAAATTTGAGTCGTACCTTAAGTCACTTATATGTTCTACAATAACATGTCACATATGGTTATAAACAAGTTTGAACACTGGGCAATACCTGGCCGATATGGATTCCTGTTGCAGTGGATCTCAACTACAACTAGAATTAGATCTAGTAATTATATTGTTTTTAGCTGTCAGATTAAATTTTGAAAGTTCAAGACTTTTGATTTTTTAAATTATTGATTTCAGTTTTAAACACCAATCGTCAAATCTTGTAGTTATTTCATTATGAATCGTTAGATTCCACTACAAACAACTTGAATTCGTGCCCTGTCTTAACTCACTTTTATATTCTATAGTAACAAGTTAAATATAGCTATAAAGATATAGAGTCCTAGATTAGCAAAACTTAAAAGACAAAAATTATATATTGTTGCTTGTTTGTCTTTTGTAGATGTCAATTAATGAAAAACGTTATGGTGGCATTAACCTAGAAGGTAGGGCAACATAATCAAAGAATTGTGCAATGTAAGTACGAAAGGTAAGAGGCACGAAGGCATGAAGGATAAGTTGACATTATCTCCTAAACCAATCACAGGAAATCGAGCCAAAAAGTTCAATGAGTCATTCTAGATTTATGTAGGAAGAGCATTATACTATGTGGAAGAAACCCAATTGGATAAATTAGGCGTGGAATAGGAAATTCAAGTCATTAATCTAATTTAACTCTAGCCCAAATAAAGGCCCAATTATTTTAGAACTAGTTATTTTGCCATTTTGCTATTATAATAAGTGTTATGGACCTTATTTTCATATATCCAAGTCTAGAATATGTATAGTTATGTATCAAGTTTTTTTTTTAATGTTTTAAGTTGCTTTGGGGTTTATTTGACCCAACTTATTAAAGGGTTAATGAAGCAATTTGAATTTAAGGTTCTTTTAGGAATTTGAAACCTATAAAAAGACTTAAACTCAGAGAAACTCCTGAGTTTTTTTCTTAACTTTGCCAACTACCAATAAAGGAGGATAACTTTTCTTATTTTGTTGCAATAAAAATTGTTTTCTTATCAAGGTAATTCCTTATGGCGAATTTGTTCTTGTTTTCAATCAACCATAAATTATGTTTCCATTTGCTTTGTTATTTGGGGGTTCAATAGGTTGAGATTTCATTCATTTTCATGTTCTTGACATACTATGTATTCTAGGGGTTTCAAGTTCTTTATAATATTGGGTTTCCGCATCATGGTGACCAATACATGGAAAATTTTTCATTAAAATTTGGCTTCATATGGAGGTAAGGATCCTTCTTTTAAGATGTCAGGTATAAGAGAGATGTCTTTAGCACCAATTGTTACTACAATATTTAACATTGAGGAACAATTCGGATCCTCTCATGTTCTAGTGGAAACATAAAGTCATATTTGATCATGGTAGACTGTTGATTGAAAATTTAATGATTTAAATTTATAGATTGAAAATATAACTACATGTGGTTATATTAATTTAATATTAATTTGGATCATTGAATTTTTATCCAATGGTCTACTATGATTAAACATGACTTCATGTTCTTGCCAAAACATTAAGGAATCCAAGTTGATCCAAGAATGGACCTTTGAACTTGGTAAACTTACAAGCTTTTTGGCCAATTCAGAACTTGCTCAAAAGGCCAAGTAAAAAATTCAATAAAGAGTTAGCTTTTAAATTTTAATATACTTTAGAAATGAATAAACTTTATTTTAGTATTTTATTGATGAGATGGTTTTTAATTTGGACTCTTATGGAATCTATTTTACAATTTAATCTCTTACCAGTGATGTTCCTTTTAAGTCTGCTGTTAATGAAACCAACATATATAATGGCATGTGCCACACCCAAAAAATGTATTGCAAGTGAAGAAAAAAAAAAATTGATTTTCAAAAACCAATTCAAAAGGATTTTCTATTAAAATTTTAATGATTTTCAAAGCAAAAAAGTTATGAAAGCCTTTTGCATTACTTGCATAATAAAGGAATTTATGTTTGTGTTCGGTATCTCTGATTTTTTGTTTTTTGTTTTCCAAATTCGATATCTCTAATTTGACATAAGTATTGTTTAATCCATTTTCTTTTACATTGGTTTGACTTAATACACACAAAATTTTAATGGGTTTTAATGGAAATGTTGCATCATTAAAAAATCTCGAGCTCCAACATGTCCCTTTTTAGTGGTTGTTTTCAGTGGTTGTCAAATTCATGAGTTTATTATTTGAGTTTACAAGTTTATCATTGTTCATAAGCAAAATAAGTCAACTCGATATAAACTCAAATTTAGTGCAAACTCTAAACTCGCAAGTTGACATACAAGTCTATAGAGTTTACGATTTTAACGTGTCAACTAGCTTGTATAATTAACAACATAAAGATTTAAACCTAGGACTAAATGAGATATAAATGAGCTTATTTTCCATGAAGCCATAATAATCTACTTTATTACAAGTTTAAATATACATAATTAAATTAAATATGTACTTATTAAAATAAAAAATATTATTTAATTAGTTATATTGAATTATTATTTATATATGACTATGTAAAAATGTTCATATTGGGTATTGCAAGTTTTGAAATATGAATAACTTTTGTTTAACTTAATATAATTTGAATTAATTTGAATAATTTTTTATTATAATATTTTAACACTAAAATTATATATATTAATAGTTATTTTTTAATTGAGATAAACTTTTACAAATTTATGTTACAAATCTACATTACGGGGCTTGACTCGTTAAACTTTTTGTGACGGAATGAGAATGAGAATGTGAAAGGGAATGAAAATGGGAATAAGTATGAAATTAAATAGAACCAAAAAGCAATGAGTTCATTCTCTAAGCAATGAAAATACCATAAAGTAAAAACAACCAAACATAGGAAGAATGTTCTCATTGTCATTCCCTAACCTGGATTCTAGTAACCAAACCTGACCTACGAGTTTACTTTTTCTTTACAAGTTTGCTTAAACTCACGAGTTTGACAACCTTAATTCAAACATGATTAATTTTATTGACTCATTAAGTAACACTACTGACTCCTGTTTAATCTATGTTATATTTTCAATGCTAGCATCAGTGTTGTAAACTTATGAGTTAACTTGTTATACTTGTCGAGTTTATGTTTTCAAATATGATAATCTTGTTAACACAAACGTAAAATTAGACTCGCCATGAACTTGCTCAAACATATGTAAAATTGTTTAAACTTAGGTAGACCCATTGAGTGAGAGATAAGTCCATCAAGTCAAAATTTACCAACATTTTTTGGCCCAATTTGCATCTGTCATACAACCTACTCATTAGTACAAAAGATAAATGTACCTGGCAACTCAACTTAATGCTTCATTTAGCCATATTTGGAATACAATTTACTCACAAGGATTCGCCTTCTAAATATGCTATTCAACTTTGGCATCTATAAAATATTTAGAATTTTCAAATTTAAGTATTTAAATTTCTTAGATATGACATAATGAAATTTCTAAATTGAATCCAACAAAATACTATTATAAACCAACCCTATTTTAGTTTTAAAAATTTTAGAACAAAAATGTATATAATATAGTATTTTAAACTAAAATATTTAAATTATTCATTTTTGAAATAAATGATGAATTGACCAAAAATTGATGAAATTTAATTTAAGTATCAAACTAGCTAGCTTAAACTAAATAGGTATTTCAAAAAAAAAGTATCTGACATTATTATATGAAGATAATAGTCATTTACAAAAATAGAAAAATGCAACTAGTAAAAATAGCATGCAAATTGGGCTTTTGAAAGATTGATTTAACTAGTCTATTCTATTATATTATTATTGCAAATCAAAGTCAAATTAAATTGATATTGAAGACACTGATTAATAGTTCTACTTCAATATTAAAAACTTTGTCGTGTGAATTTTAACATTTTTTTTAATGAATATTTTTATTTAGTTATTTATTAATAGAATTAAATTCTTATGACTATATGTTATTGAGTTAATCTCTCTTTTATAAATCTGTTTCAACTCATAAGTTCTCAATTATCAATCCTCCTTAAATACAATTATCACTTGTTTTTAGGGATAAATAGGTTAAAAAAAAAAACACAAGAGTGACAGTTAAAAGAAATTAAAGACGGGGTAAGGTAATAAGGAAGGAGAAGAAACATTGAAGCTGCCAAATTACACACTATCAAAGCAAAACATTATATATTTTTTTTTCTCATCCCTGTAATGTGTGAGTGATGAGCATTGGAAAGGGCATGTTGAGCAGTGCAATAGTATCTTTTATTTGTTGCATGCAACAGTAAGTTATTTTCCCTTAGAGAGATCCATGTTTGTTGGATTATTTGGAGAATAACTTTTTTGAGAGCTAGAAGAAGGACGAAATCCTTTCAGAGAGATTGGAGTTCCTCCCATTGACAATTATGGAGCAGGTTATTGTCATAGAGGATGGTGAAAGCCAGAAAGAATGTATATGTCTTTCTACACTTGGCACAAACCCATAAGATGAGGGACTACCTTGAAGTAGTAGGAACGAGAATAGGAAACTGAATATTTGGTCCTTTTGCATGGAAAAAACTCATGGAGCAAAGATCCAAGGAGTTATTATAGTGAAAGTTTCTAATTTTCTTTAAAATCAACAACATTGGGAGAGATTCCCTTGTGAACCACTTAGTTTCTAAACCAAATAACATATAAACAAATTAAGAACCAATAAGGCTCTATTGAAGAGGCGAATGGGCTTAACCAAAGATAGTGGTTCATAGGAATGGAATTACCAAAACCTAGATACTAGCCTAGATGAGATGTAACAATGTGTTTTGCTCTCTTAATGCCCTTTCGTATTCAAAAGGATTGGGAATGATGAATTAGGACCCTCGAATTATCACTAAAGACATATTTGCCTTTAAGTGCTTTAATCAGTAAATTAGGTTAAGACAAAATATCAATGACACGCCACACCTGCTTAGCCATAAGGCTCTATTGAAAAGGCGAATGGGCTTAAAACCCTAACCATTAGAAGCTCTTCGGAGGCAAAGTTTTTTCCAATATAAGAGATGAATGCATGGACCATTTATATTATGCCCCCAAAAGAAATTTGCAGTTAATGAATCATTTTTTTGACAATGACTTTGCTTCAACCCAATATGAGATAAGGGGTAAACCAAAGTTGCATTAATAATAGAATTTTTAAGTTTCATTTTACATGCTTGTGAAAGTTGATTGGCCTTCCAAGGTTGCAATTTGGATTTAACCCTTTCAACCAGCTAGTCAAGAACATAATTTTTATTCTCGCAAACATCAATCCAAGTACTCATTTATTTCCCCAATTTATTTGAAAACTTGATTCCAAATATCATTGACAAAAATTTTTTCCCAAAAAATGAGGTGGGTTGAGACTAGAAACCATAACAAATTTAGTCTTATTAATTTTCATCCCATACGACAATAAGTAGGAGGATTTGCTACAAGTTTCCACTTTTCCTTCAAGGTTATGTCATCCACATCCATGAGATGAGAAATTAAGGCAAAAGTTCAACTAATCTTGATTTCTTTCCATATTCCTTTGCTTTCTGCATGTATGATTAGGCAAGATAAGACATTTGCATGGATAATGAAAAGATAGGGCAACATAGGGTCATCATGATGGATGCCTCTCTTTGGATAAAAAGGAGAAGTGGGGCAACAATTAATGACAACCTGGTAAGGAACAATGGATACACACCACAAAATATATTGAATCCAAAAGAATTATTTAAAGAAGATCTTGCGACGCTTCAATATGCAAGATTGTAAGCCAATATCTACCCCACTTCCTGTTAATTTCAAGTTACCCTCAAGCATAAGTCTTAGCAATGAAGAAGAGAGGAAGGAAATGTCTCGTGTACCGTATGCATTAGCAACGGGTAGCCTAATGTTCGCTATGATTTGTACAAGACCAGACATTGCATAAGCAGTGGAAGTGGTTAGTCAATATATGGTGAATCCTAGTCGAGAGTATTGGAATGTTGTAAAAAGCATCATAAGATACATTAAAGGGACCACAGATGTTGCATTGGATTATGGAGGATCAGATTTCACCATCAGAGGCTGTATAGATTTAGATTTTGTAGGTGATCTTGACAATAGCAAATCCACTAATAGTTATGTGTTTACTCTGGTAGGCAGAGCTATAAGTTTGGTTTCAAAATTGCAACCTATTATGGCCACTTCAATGATAAAGGTAGAATATATTGTAGCTATACAAGCTAACAAAGAAGTAATCTGGTTGCAGATACTATTGGAAGAGCTCGGGTACATTCTCGGAAGATTACACTATTTTGTGATAATCAAAGTGCTCTTCACTTGGCAAAGAATCCAACATTCCATTCTAAGACTAAACACATATGAGTTCAATATCACTTTATTCGAAAAAAAGTGGAAAAAGGAATACAGAAAATTCATACTAAAGATAACCTAACAGATGCAATGACAAAGCCAGTGAACACTGATAAGTTCATGTAGTATATATCTTTTATTGGCCTAGTAGAAATGTGAGTAGCAGGAGATGACCAGGAAGGAACAATGGATACACACCACAAAACATACTGAATCCAGTTATTAAGGAACTACATTTGTGAAAGAATTGCTTTAAGGAAGTTCAAGAAATTTTCAAATGATTGGTGTATGGTTGGTATGGTTGGTGTATGTTAGGTGGCCAACCAAAGAAAAGGAAGAAAAATTTTGTATTGCGATTCAGTCCTTTAAAAATCGTATTGTAGCCCTTCATCCTTCCCTATAAATACAAAGCTTCAAAACCTCATTTCTCACAACCAAGAAAGGAGCAATCCTATATAGAGAGAGAGAATTGAGATATATAGAGAGTTGTGAGATTAGTATTCTCCTATTAACATATTATCATATTATCCTTGCTATATAGAGAGAAAGTGTAACTCTTATTTTTCTCATAGTGAAGCCCTTTCTTCCTTATCCGTGGTTTTTTACCCTATTGGGGTTTTTTCCACGTATAATTCTATGTGTTATCTCAAGTTATTTGCTATAGTTTTGCTTCTATCCAATGTCTATTTGCTCTACAATTAGTATCAAAGCCTATTTGGGTGTGTTATTATCTACTTATCGCATGCTCTGTGGTTGCCACTGATATAGTGGATCCTCCACATCAGAAAATAAGTAAAATTATTTTCACCCAAGGTATTAATACTATTCACGTGTATGGTGAACTATTCATATATACGGTTATTGTTCATACGTACTATTACTATTCACGAAAAATAATGAGAGCTATTTTGTTCACAAATAGACTGTGATTGAAGTAATGGCGGTGAAATTTGAGATTG
The DNA here is from genome assembly GCA_037074485.1 of Delonix regia. Taxonomy (NCBI): domain Eukaryota; kingdom Viridiplantae; phylum Streptophyta; class Magnoliopsida; order Fabales; family Fabaceae; genus Delonix; species Delonix regia. The sequence goes on along the minus strand of CM073457.1, from coordinate 36,840,660 downwards.
AAAAGTTCAACGGCAGTAACTTCTCACTACAGAAGTTGAAGATAATGGTCATCTTGAGCAAAGATAATTGTCTTGCAACTATTAGTGAAAAGCCGATGGAATTCACAAATGAAAATAAATGGAACGAGAATGACAAGAATGCAGTTGCAAATCTTCATCTAGCACTTGCAGATGACATATTGTCTAGCATAAAGAAGAAGACAACGAAAGAAATTTAGGATCATTTGACCAAATTGTACATGGCCAAGTCACTACATAACAAATTTTCCTTAAAAGGAAATTATACACTCTGTGAATGTCCACAACTTCAGTGGCAAAGCATATCAACACTCTAAATACTCTATTTTCTTAACTCACATCATTTGGTCACAAAATAGAGGCAAATAAACGTGCTAAAATTCCACTGCAAAGCCTACTTAATTCCTTTAACCAACTCGTCATTAACTTGACCAATAATATTATTGAGGACTACCTACTTTTTGATGACTTTGCACTAGCTATTCTAGAAGAAGAAAATTGGTGAAAAAACAAGGAAGACAAGTTAATTAATTTATAACAAGCTGAAGTATTGGCAGTGATAAGAGGAAGATCAACAAATCATTGCTCAAAAGGGAGACAGAATCAAGGTAGATCAAAATCAAAGAGTAAGAAGAATATCAGATGTTTCAAGTATAACAAAATGGGACACTACAAAAATTAGTATTGTAATTTAAAGAAGAACGCAGAGGCCAAAGGCAAAGATACTAAGTAGTCAAGTGCTCAGGGATGCATTGCAAGTACCTCAAATGATGATGAAGTCTTATACAGTGAGACAGCAACAATTGTTGATGGTAGAAAAAGGTTCAGTGATATCTGGCTCATAGACTCAACAGCAACATGGCACATAACCTCATGGGGAGAGTGGTTCCACTAATATAAACCTGTCTTTGGAAGATATGTGTTTATGGGAAATGATAATTTTTTAGAGATTGCTGGAATATGCACTATCAAACTAAAGATGTATGATGATATAACTCGCACCATCCAAGAAGTCCGGCATGTGAAGGGTCTCAAGAAAAATCTATTGTCTTTAGGACAATTTGATAGCAATGGGTATAAAACCCAGATACATGATAGCATTCTAAAAGTCATTAAAGGCGCGCTTGTAGTTATAAAAGTAGAAAAGATAGCGGCCAACTTATATATGCTTAAAGGATAAACATAATAGTAAGGAGAAGTCTCAATTGTATCAACTGATCCAGTAACTGAGGAATCAACGATATCATGGCACCGTAAACTTAGCCACATGTCAAAGCTTGGATTGAAGGTTCTTGTAAAATAGAATCTTCTTCCCAAACTCAAAAGGGTTTCTCTAACTTTTTTGTGAGCATTGTGTTACAAGTAAGCAGCATAGGTTAAAGTTCAATAGCTCTAAAGAAAAAAGTAAAGCTATCTTAGACCTAGTGCACTCTGATGTTTAGCAAGCACCAGCCTTATCTCAAGGAAGAGCAAATTATTTTGTGTCATTCATCAATAACTACTCTAGGAGATATTGGGTACATCCAATCAAGAGAAAAGGAGATGTGTTTTAAGTTTTCAAAACCTTTAAAGCATGTGTGGAACATGAATTTAAGAAAAGGATTGAATGCTTGAGATCAGAGGAGAATACACTAATGATGAATTTAATACTTTCTATCAACAAGAAGGTACCAAAAGGTAATTCACAGTGGCGTATATACCATAGCAAAATGGAATGGTAGAGCAAATGAATAGAACTCTGTTGGAAATGACAAAAGTAATGTTAAGAAATGCTAGATTAGCTAATTCATTTTGGATAGAAGCAGTTAAGACAGCTTGATACATGATCAATTTGTCACCATCAACCGCAAGTAATCAGAAGGTCTCGATGGAGATATAGACTGAGAAGCCAACTGATTATACAAACCTCTATATGTTTGGAAGTCCAATATACGTGATGTACAATGCCCAAGAAATTACAAAATTAGATCCAAAATCTAAAAGATTTTTGTTCTTGGGATATGCTGATGGAGTAAAGGGGTATCGCCTGTGGGATCCCATTAACCATAAGGTTATAGTTTGCAAGGATGTTATCTTTCCTGAAGAGAAACAACATATACATGAAGGTGATAACACTTCAAAGGAAATATTAGAGATCACTACAATGCATATTAAAGAAGAAGAAAATAAAACAGAATACCAGATTCTTTTAAAGCAGCACCGGAGCACAATAAACAAGAACAACCTGATATTATGATTCCACAAGTTCAACAATCAACTCGGAAGAGGAAAGAACTAGTTTGGCACTCAAATAATATTATGGAAGGGAATGTTACTTACTGTCTATTCATAGAAGATGGAGAGCCTTTAACTTTTAAAGAGGTTATGGAAAGCCAAGAAGTTTCTTTGTGGTTGGCAGTAATATATGAAGAAATTGCAGTCCCCCATAAGAACAAGACATAGGGATTTTGTTCCACTACCAAAAGGACGAAAGGTCATCCAGAACAAATAGGTGTACATGATCAAAAGAACTAGTGATAATCAAGTTGAACAATATCATGCTAAACTAGTGGTAAAAGGATTTGCTTAGAAAGAAGGCATTGATTACAATGAGATATTTTCTTCGCTTATTCAACTTACAATGGTTTGAGTGGTCATGGTAATATGTGCTACACTTGACTTACATCTAGAACAGTTAGATGTGAAAACTGCATTTCTTCATGGTGATCATGAAGAAGAAATTTATATGTTCCAGCCATAAGAGTTTGAAAAAAAAGGAAAGAGAACTTAGTTTGCAAGTTGAACAAATCTCTATATGGTCTCAAATAAGCACTGAGATGCTGGTATAAGAGATTTGATTCCTTCATCATAATTCTTAGGTACAATAAACTTAATGCAGACTCAGGTGAATATATCAAGAAATTTAGTGGAAATGATTTCATCATTTTGATGTTGTATGTAAACGACATACTGGTAACAGGCCATAGCAAAGATCGTATCAATGAATTTAAGGCATAATTAGCTAAGGAATTTGATATGAAGGACTTGAGACTGGTAAACAAGGTTCTAGGGATGCAAATTCATAGAGACAGAAATAACAAAAAGATTTAGCTTTCTCAAAAGAATTATTTACAGAAGATCTTGTGATGCTTCAATATGCAAGATTGTAACCCAATATCTACCCCACTTCCTATTAATTTCAAGTTATCCTCAAGCATGAGTCTTAGCAGTGAAAAGAAAGGAAGGAAATGTCTCAAGTACCATACGCATCAGTAGTGGTTAGCCTAATGTTCGTTATGATTTGCATAAGACCAGGCATTGCACAAGCAGTAGGAGTGGTTAGTCAATATATGGTGAATGCTAGCCGAGAGCATTGAAATGTTGTAAAAGGGGTCCCAAGATACATTAAAGGGACCACAGATGTTGCATTGCATTATAAAGGATCATATTTCACCATCAAAGGCTATATAGATTCAGATTTTGCAAGTGATCTTGACAATAGTAAATCCACTAGTGATTATGTGTTTACTCTACCAAGCAGAGCTATAAGTTGGGTTTCAAAACTGCAACTGATTGTGGTCATTTCAACGATAGAGGTAGAATATATTGTAGCTACATAAGTTAACAAAGAAGCAATCTAGTTGCAGATACTATTGGAAGAGCTCAGGTACAATCTCGGAAAGACTACACTATTTTGTGATAATCAAAGTACTCTCCACCTTATGAAGAATCTAGCATTCCATTCTAAGACTAAACACATACGAGTTTAATATCACTTTATCTGATAAAAGGTGGAAAAAGAAATACAAAAAATCTATATTAAAGATAACCTAGTAAATGCAATGACAACGACAATGAATACTAATAAGTTTATATGGTGTAGATCTTCTATTGGCCTAGTAGAAATATGAGTAGCAGGAGATGACAAGGAAGGAATAATGGATACACACCGCAAAACATACTAAATACAATTATTAGGGAACTACAGTTAAGAGAGAATTGCTTTAAGGAAGTCTAAGAAATTGTCAAAGGGTTAGTGTATGGTTGATATGGTTGGTGTATGTTAGGTGGCCAACCAAAGAAAAGGAAGAAAAATTTTTCATATTTGTGATTGAGTCTTTTAAAAATTGTATTGAAGCCCTTTATCCTTTCCTATAAATGGAGAACTTCAAAACCTCATTTCTCACAACCAAAAAAGGAACAATCCTATATATAAAGAGAGAGTTGTGAGATTAGTAATCTCCTATTAGCATATTATCCTTGCTATATATAAAAAAAAAAAAATGTAACTCCTATTTTTCTCATAGTAAAGCCCTTTCTTCTTTGTCTGTGGTTTTTTACCCTATTGGGGGTTTTTTCTACATAAAATTTTATATGTCATCTTAAGTTACTTGCTACAATTTTGCTTCTATCAGTGTTTATTTGCTCTGTAGAAATTCTATAAAAAATGTTAGCATGATCAGGCTTAAGTACTCATGAGCGAATATTTTTTGCCTTTTGTATTATCAATTTTATCACTTATACTATTATTTTTCCCCATTTTCTTTAAAAAAGTTTATATTGAATGCGATAGAGATAAGCTCCATCTTAAGTAAAGAACTACCCATATTTGATATTTTTAGCCTTAGCTTGATGACTCTAGTGTTTGAAGTAAAAGTAGAGTAAAATAGAGGGGTGAATAGGCATTTGTTTGAAGTAGAATGCATAAGAAAACTGCACATTTAGGATTCCCTCTTTATTAGCTTTCTGAGAAAATATTGATTACATGAAACAGATCGAGGTAGTGCATTGTGAATTGGGCTTTTTCACCCTATTGCTATGGTGAAAGCATTTAATGCTTTCAATGTTATGCCACAATTCTTATTATTTCAAAATGGTTAAAGTATCTTTTTTAATTTGAGATATCTAAAATTGTTTAGTAAACTATCAAATTGCCAATAATACCTTCCTATGATAAAATAATTTTTATTTTATTTTTTAAACAACATGGTCGAAAGGAAGATATGTAATGAACATGACAAGAGGGATATCCCCCTCTATATTGAAATGGGGGATATACCCCACCCAAACCACCCATGCCCTTGACATAACATTTTTTAAATAATTAATAATATAAATATAATACATCATGTGTAATATCATTCAATATTATATTGTGCAGTATTTTTTTTCCACCAAGCCGAGATATAAAAAGAAGAATCTTTATCAAGTATGTTAGCTTCAAGATGTTCCTCTAACTCTTTTTTATGATATGAATTAACCTTTGTCTTCTTTAATTGTTAAATAAGGCTAAACCCTAAACCTTGATAACAATGCCAAAGATCTTGATGTATTGTGTTCTATTTGTTGAAATAGTAGTTATCCCACAAGTGTGCGAGTCAATTTGTTTGTAAAAGGATATTTTAAAAATCCAATATTATTCCCACAAGGATAAGGTACTATGTTCATTGTTCTTAGGATTTAATTATTCTTATGAATTACAAAATTTATATAAAAGGATTGGTTAGTGTAGACTATTTATATTATACACACTAGATTCAGTTACTATGAATTGATGTAAAAACATCAAACTTAAATCAAATACCCAAGGTACACTATGACTTACTAAGGCCCTAACTAGAAATAAAAAGACACACGACATTCACCAGATTAAATTAATCAAGATTTAAAGTGAGGATTAATTAAGTAATTAAATTCATTATTAAATGTTTACCACTATAGTTCAGTTCCACTTGATAATTTAACACACTAAAATGAACAACCTGAATCCAATTCTAGTTCCAACTTCATTGAAAATTCAAATCCATGTAGTTCAATGAAATTTTCTTTAAAATGCAATAAGATTAAGAGTTAAATTACCAAATAAAACCCACCCAAAAGTGGAATCTAAGTAGTTAGGCAAAATTATACTATCTTAACCATTAATGTCCCCTAAAAGTTGAATCCAAGTAGTTAAGAAAAATTAATCCTAAAGTGCATTAAGCTCTTGAAAACTTTTGACAATACAAGTGTATGAATTTACCCTAAAATTCAAATTCTAGCAGTTAAGGTAACTTACACTTAATTTCTAATGAGACATTTCATCAAACACCTTGTGGATATTCAATTACATGACCTGAGATTATGTAAAATTTTAACAATATAAACTAATCAATTAATGAATTGTTTAATTAAGAAATAATACAAGGGTCTAATGAATAAATAGCATATACTTTTTAATTAATTAAATCACAAAAATGACTGAACTCCTATCTTATCAACATATGTTAATACAAGCAAAATAAATCCTTACTTAATAATTATCAATTCTCCATCCAAACAACTAATCAAAAACCTATCCTTAAAGTACCAACACATAAAAAAAATTAAATTAAATAGGAAAATGATAAAGGAGTAAGGAGCCCTACATGGAATTATCCACAGAGGATTCGCCTTTAGCCTTTTCTTCTAAGAAAACCTTAAGAAAGCTTGATAAATGAGTGCTTTTTTTTAAACCCTAACCTCTTTCCCCTATAAATTATGCCTCTAGCCTTCTCTCCTCCCCTAACTAAGCATGCTCCTCTAAAAACCAAAAGACTTCTTTTATGGCCTTCGAAAACCCTATTTCAACTTTCCTATTATGTAAGTGTCAATATCATATTTTATGTACTTTCTTATTTTTGTACTTTTTAGTCTATTGGCCCAACTTTAATGTTTTGGTCATAGAATACTCATTGGAAATATATCAGCAAACTCTACAACTTTATGATAGATAGCCATCTTCAAATTTTGATATTAATGGTCTAAAAGAGATGTGAAAGTTGAGTGTTCACTAACATAAATTTTAATACTTTCTAAACTTTCTTTCTTAGCTTATTCCACTTTCATGATGTTTGTAAAACTCTTCCAAACATCCTTGAATAATATTTTCTTTAATGCCACTATTCCTTGACCATTTTCATGCTTAAATTCACCTGTAATTTATATCAAAACAATTTAAGATTAAATGAGTTTCATGCAAAGTACCAATCAAAAATTCTAAATTATAAAATACATTAAATTAGCATGCTTTGATCACTAAATCAAAAGAATTTATCCAAAATACATGATAAGTCCCTATTAAAAACACACAAAAATATAATACAATTGGGAACTTAATCAGGTGTTTAAGAAATTCTTGAAAACCATTGCAAATAGTTTTCAAAATTAAAACTAAGTATAACACCAAATGGAATCTAAGAGCGAAACTTTATAATGTAGAATGTAATTAAGCATTAATATAAGAAATGAGCTAAACCAAAGATTTTGGCAAGATGAATAGTTATAACCAATATTTCTTAGTGTTTCTAAGCCCTTAGGTTGAGTATTTATAGTACAAATCCCAAGAGATACCTTAGAAACAAGAAGGAAGCCAACAAGTACACAAATAGCCATAAAAAAGCAAGATAAGCTTTTTAAAAGTTATTCCAGTCAACACCTAAACTATCCCCGATAGAATGGTCATTTGTTTCCCTTATTAAATTTGAATTCATGACCCCCAACAATTGATTGCTAGCTAGAAACTACTTAAGTGGTCACTCACAGAGAACTCCCAATTAACTAGTCCAAAGTCAAGTAGTTGACTAGGCTTTTATTGAAGTGGCTAGTTAACTATTGACTTAAGGCTAGTTGACTAGGGACTCATGCAGAGCTCTCAGTTGACTAAGGCTTAGGCTGGTAGCTAACTGAAACACCACAAAGGCTAACCAGTCAACTGGGACCTCTTTAAAAGTGCCCAACTAACTGATTTAAAGATTGGCAACTAAATAGTGGGATATCAATTGACTGTTATCTTTGCTACTTGATTGGAAACCTATCAAAGTCCCTAAAATCAACCTTTTAAGGCCAATGGACTTAGTTTATAAACTCAAGTTATTTCTAACTTTTCTTATTAGGTCAAATTCACTTAAAAAGGTCGAGAACTATAAATTTTATAAAGAAACAAAAAGGATTTAATTCCCTTTGTGTCTACCGAAATGTAACCACGAAGCATAAGAGAAAAATTTTGAATTATCACATTGAAACGAATACTCAAAATAAAAATGACTTTACAAACTAGAGATCAATCACATGCAAAATAAAAGCTCAAATTTAGTCATATTGAATACCATTGGATTAATGTTAATTAATTGCTTGAATTAACTTAATTTGTTATTATTATAAACATATACCTATTGGACTAGCAAAGCTGTAATTAGTAATTTATAATGCTTCTCTTTAATTGGATTCTTATAGAAATATAGGGAATTAAATTAAGGAGATAGAATTTATAAGGGATATATAAATTCTTATAATGAAATTTGAGACTAAGACTAATTCAAGATCATTGAGTTCAAGCTAAGAAAGTAACCATATTGCAATTGAAATGCCATGTTAGACTATAATCCTAAAGAGTTTTCATTGATATATATTCATCTATGTAGTCTCGCTCTATTTGTTCTTTTGCATTGTTTTTTATTAATTTGAATATTACGAATAGCTTGGATAAGGTGACCCTGATTGAAATAATACTTAGCAAAAGTCTTAGCAAGTGTTCCTTAAGGATGATACTTTATGTTTCACCATTATATTACTTGATGTATGCTTGCACCATGTGGTTAACTGCCCACAGCACATTCTCCCCTTATTTGATAAAGATCATAGACAAAATTTATTTACCAAGTTTTAAAACAAATTGGGTTACGAAAAGGAATTTTTAAGATATAAGAAATTAATACCATATTAATAAATTCAAGATAAATAAGCAGTAATCCATAAGTATTAAATTTCCATAAGGTTAAACTACATAATCACTTATATAAAACCAATTATCAATCAAACAAAAAATATCTAAATATCCACAAACCATTAACACTAAGCTAATGGTCAAAACCACTGACTATCCATAAAACCATCAACTAGGCTAGTCAGTTATCAAAGCAAAACCAAAAACAACAAAACATCAGTACTTCTCCCTTTTTTCCATCATAGAATAGGGAACTAAGGAAAAACATAAATAATGTCATAAAACCTGAGAAAGATGAAGTAGCTAATTCAAGTCCTTATCGTTGCCTTCCAAATGTCAAACCCTCTCTAAAACATCATTCATGGTGTGTTTTAAGGAGGCCAGTTAAAGATTGATATTATCCATCCAATAATGAAGAGGTTAATTTTCAATAAGTATTGGTTCATGAATGATGACACCTTCTATAGGCACAGGAGATTTAGGTGTTGGAGAAGCTTCTTCTAATGGTGGAACCTCTGAAGTTGGCTAAGAAGATGGAGTGGAAGAACCAATAGTGAGTCTAGAGGCTCTAGAGGAAGAGGAAGTCCTTCTAACCAATGCTTAAGGTGTCATGAAGTCCATCCTTATCAAATTATTCCCACCTACTTCTTGAGGTGACTCAATTTCATCCTCAAAAGGGTCAATATTTTTAACTTTGAGGATAACAATAATAATTGATCCAAAAGGGGAGAAGAAAGATTTGTTCCTTTATGCAAGTAACCATCCTTTCCATGATAAGCCAAGGAAATCCAAAGGACTCATGATCCGATATATAATTCATGATGAAAAGTTCTAGTTCACTTACATATGCAAAATTTCCAAACATGTGAATTAGACAGCGAGCCACAATATAAAGTAATAACCAATTTTTAGAAGACAAATTATTCACATTTAACTAGGTGTTAGGGTTCTTAATGTCAATTTTAAAGCTATGTTTAATGCTTTCAAACAAGTAAATGAAACAACACTATTTAAGGAATTTAGGTTATAAGTGAAATAGTGCCCAAATGATGTAGGAAGTTTTAAAATTTGAGCAATCTTTTCTTGATCAAGTATGATACAAACACCCTTAACCTCAATGGTAATTACATAACTAGTATATAATTGAGATTGGAATAGAAGGTTCTCATAACCTGTGAAATCCAATTATACTTTAAAGTTAAGAATTTATCTAACTTCACATTCTTAAATAAATTGTACAGCCTTAATTCTTCAATTTTTAAAGTTCACTCAAAGGCATAGAATAATTGAAGGAAATTGTACTTTAACGTGAGTAACTGGATAGAACCATATTAGACCCTTCAAGCAAACCCTAACACTTGATTGGAAACAAGCACAAATGCGTACATCAGAAATCATATATGCCCGACTTGTTGTTAAGTACAAGAAAAAGCCAACAATACCTAATTATTTTGCTACATCAAAAGGCCTTCTGTTTACATCCATGTCCATTTTGGTTGTCAAACTCATTGGTGTACCAATTGGTTTGGCATTTTCCATTCCAAATTTCATGAGTAGTTTCCTTGACATATTTTTCTTGGCATATGAAGGATCCATCTTTTTGTTGTTTAATTTGGAGAATTAAGAAAAATTAAATTTCTCCCATCATGGATATTTCAAATTCTCCATGCATCATCTTAGTAAATTCTTAGTACAAGTTTTCATTAATAGCTCCAAATATGATATCATTCACATAAGCTTAACTATTTAATTGTCATGACTTTGCTTTTTAAGAAACAAGACCTATTGATCATGTTTCATTGTGTCACCAACATCTTTAGGTTCAATTTGAGATTTCTAATTGAGTTTTGAGTAGCTACCCTTTGCAAGACATAGCTTATAATTTGTTCCATTAAATGGTCTTTCTTAAGCATCCCCTCCTTTGGAAGATTCTGAGTGGTACTTTGTTCTTCCACTTGAGTTTGTTCAGGTTGCATAGGTTATGGATGTCCATCCACTTCAATGCTTTCATCTTCACTTTCATTTTCAATAAGCAACACTATCAATGGAATCGCTCCAAGGAATAATTCACTCTCACAAGCTTATAACTTTCTCTTCTCAAGGAACAATACTCTTTGAGACTACGAACACTTCATGATAAGAGAAGAATGTTAGAAATTCTCTCAAAATAGAGTATGTAATACAATTGAAGCACTCATGTGAGGAATGAGCTTAACCAAAGATTTTTGGCAATATGAATAGCTCTCAACAATTCTTCTTAGTGATTCAGAGTCCCCAGGTTGAGTATTTGTAAGCACAAAGCCCATAAGATCCATTAGAAACAAGAGGAAAGCAACGTATACAAAAATAGCCATTAGAAATACATTGAATTCCATGTGCATGATGTTTTGGTACCAAAAAGATGAGTTGCATCTAATTAAGGCACTTTGTTATTCAAAAGCTAATTAGCCAACAATTTGAGTTTCAAAATCAATGACAAGAGGTGCATTAAATACTAGTCAAATCAAGCTCAAGCCAAGCCTTTCTTCCTAATGATAACTACTATAGTATGTATAACTCATTTTACAGAATTAGTTTTAGAGAAATTTGTCATGATTTATCATAATTAGATGCAAACTAAAAACTAGACTATTCACTAATGAATTTTCCATTTACTCATCAAATGCAACAAATCCATTTTTAGCGTTGCTATTCAAAAAACTTCAATGAATTGTATTTGAAGGGGATAAAATTATTAAATATTGCTCATTGCTTTCACAAAAACAAACTACCAATATGGCCTCCATTTAGTCACATTACAGGACCACTAATGTGGTAGAAGACTCATGTAGCGAGTGCTTGCTAAGAAGCATTAGTAAAATTATAAAGAATATCTATATTTTCAATTTTCTAGTGCTTGTGCTCTTTGGAACTAATCAAACAAGGAAGAAGGGCATTTGATTCAAATGGATTTGCATTGCTAATAGCGAGATTTATAACCCTGAAGCAAACAACTAAAATTCAAGCTTATCTTGATGAAGGGGTGTTCGATTTAGTTGGATTTGCAAAACATGAGCAGTAAAGAACACTAATGGCATAGGCACTAAGGCATATCTATCACCTATGCGAGGATCCAAAAGTGTAGTGCAAAGGCTTCCTTTCCTGTTATGGTAGCATCATTATGGTAACGATGTGATGATGATGACTAGAGGAGAATGGAGTGATGACATGAAATGCTTAGGTGGCTATTTTTTGTTGTGGCTAGGCGAACTTAGATCCAGTATACGAAGTAGCGAAGCACAAACTGTGACAGGGAGAAAGAAAGGGTAAATTAAGTCATCCGTGAAGGCTAGAAAGGAAAATTGTTTTAAAAAAAATTAAGACATATAAAAAGAAAATTAAGAACCCTAGGTTGCCCTGGGTATGAAAGAAAATCTGGCCACCCAAGAACTCGTCCCCTAATGGAACACCCCCACCAATTTTCTCCTTTTTGACAAGTTCTCCCTTTCAGACTCAGCCGGGTTTACTAGGTACCCAAGTACCCTGTGTAGCCCTATTCCATACATTGCCAAGAAAGTAGTTGATTTACATATGGTTTTTTATTGGCCTTTTTAACTAACTAAAAAAAATCATATTTTCATAATAATTACTTTTTCCATTAACTAAAATGTAATTGAAATTTTGCCATTTGGAGGCTCTTTGTATTTTAAGAAAGTATTGGAGGCTTTTTGCCATTTGGAAAAATTTTGCGGTCTACTCTAACACTACTTTTTTGGAAAGCAAAGACAGAAAATAAATTAATTAAAAATCAATATATGATGTATATCATGTGTAATTTTTAATACATATAAACAAACATTTCACAACTTTATCAAAACAAACCTTAAAATTGTAATGTTTTTGTTATTAAGATTTTCATTGAAACATGATAAGCGTATACAATTATATTTCTAATAGAATTATACACTTGTAATATTTTTATTAAAAAAATTAAACATTTAATATACTATAATTGTAAAATTTAACAGTAAAGATATAAGAAATGATAGAAGGATTGAATTTGAAACAAAATTAATCTTATTTGAAAGTGATAGATAATTTTTAAAAAATAATTATTTACTATCTACGATAAAATATAAACCATCAACCTACTCTTTCTCTTACCTTCAATTCCCCACTTCAAAATATTTAAGAATTTACCAAAAAATTTTAGAATACATTAATAAATTCAAATTATCAAAGTTCAATAGTTACTAAAATTTTTATTATTAATTATTAAAAAATACATTATTTTAAGAGGTGGGGTGGAATGAGAGGGCGGCGTTGGGGTTATTCTTTCTTTTATGTGCTGGGCAGGGGGGTGACACTGCCATGTCAATATTAGGAGCACCCCACCAAAAGACCTATTACAGGCAGATTGTTGCATCCAGCGTTCTGTATGTTTTTTTAAAGAAGTATATATAGATAAGTGGATCATAAGAAATTAATTCCCATGACATGATAATTTATTAGACATCGCTACCTGATCAATCGCTTGATTTTTAAAATTTCAAAAATAAGTGCTTCATGAATTTCAGGATGATAACAGAGACGGATATATGATTTAATTCTAAGAGAACAAAAATTTTCAAATTAAAAAGCTGAACCAAAAAACACAAATTCTGATATTCTAAGAAAAACAAACTCTTATAAATTAAAGAATAAAATAAAAGAAAATTCATATAAATTTTAAAATTTTAAAATTCCAAAAAACACCACTCCTTCCTTATATCCGTTCTTGTATGATAAGAATAGTGGTGAAACATTCAAAGCAATGCTTCCACTGTAGCAACAATGTCAAAATAACCCTATGAATTGTGTCATTAACTGCGAATACGTGAGAGAACAGTCAATCATTAGAAATGTGGCAAAAGGAAAAACCCAAAAAAAAAAAGAAGAAGAAAGAAAGTATAGTACAAATGTAAATTATAGTCGCCAATTAACCTTGCCCCATGCCACACGTGATCTCTTTAGCCAAGCTAGCTTGAAACTAACGGTGCTGGAACAAGGAGTGGTTTCAAAAGAACAAACAATAAGAACCAAATTTAAAACTTAGGTGAATTATAAAGGACCAAATGTATGATTTTCCGTAATGCATTAAACAGCAACAAAGAATTATATTCAAATAAATTAGATTTCGGATCAACAGTCGACCATATTATGACAATGGTACTAGGCCAAATCCTCACAGGTACAGAGTGACACTCAAGGTGTTTTGAAGTCGACAGTTAACGTTGAAGTCGAAAACCCTAAGCTAGCTCAGTTCTGCAGTAAAATGAAATGCAAGCACTTAAAACGGTCAAAAGCAAGAACATGGATATATCCGAAAATCCGGGCCATTGATCCAAAACACAGCATCACGGTTGCACAGCCTCCAAAAGTTTCTCATACACTTGTCTAGCGGTCAAATCCTCCACCTGAAGAACATTAATAAATTTAGCTCACTTATCACTAGTTTAAAGGATTTAGATAGATCCATTCATATAAGAAATACATGACAGAGACATATGAAAAAGGATTGATACAAAGTCCGTGACTGTGAAGACGGTGAAACCCATTTGAGCAGTCACACTTACTTCATCCTTCTCTTCACATGACACTATCATGCGATCTTCTCAAATAAAAGGATCCAGATCATTTGTTTAAATATGATTTACTTGAGAATTAGCATCGGTGAGAAAGAAAACGTTGAAGCAAATTTACATGAATAAGCATCCCCTCATTTGAAGGAAGACAGTATTTAACTCACCACAAGAAGCTTTGATTTGTTATTCCATCCCCTCTGAAGAGTCATCTGACTCAACCTTAAGCCCAGCACCTGTTAACAAATGTATACTCTTTAGTCCAAGTCAAGAATAAAGGAGAACAGACAGAGAATGAAACGTAGAGCAAAGAAATATACTTTGCCCATGAATTCCAAAAGTTCATTGTTAGCTTCTCCTCGTGCAGCAGGCGCAGCTACAGTGACTCGAACATCATCAGCATTTACTCCTGAACAAGATGATGGAAACCATTTTAATTCCCACAAATTGTCATGGCCTTAATAAGTACTTACTGATAAAACGCAACTCATACTTGCTCATACACAAACAAGTGTTCAGAATAAATTGTTGTCAATAACTCACAATATCATATATTATGCTCTTTGTACTAAAGCATGAACTTGGAATTAGGGAATGCCAGTTGAAAGGCATTTCCCCTTCGCCAAACATATGCACTACCAACCATTTGTTATGCGAACCATGATGAAGACAAAGTCGCAACTTTATGCTTCAATGAGTTGTTCATAAGTATTTCTAAAGCCTAGGTATAGTAAGACAACCTTTTCAACTATATTATTTGTTATTTCTTTCTACCTCCTGTCTTATTTCCCCTTTCATTCCCTTTCTCCCTCTCACTAGTTAAGACACTTGAGAGAGTTGAGTTCTAGGCTTATCAAGTACAAGCGTTCTTTCATTGTGCATCAAAGCATAACAAATAATGAAGAATTAGTTAAGGAGAAAAGTGAAGTTACAAGTATAAAGCATATTAACCTACAAGACTTCCTACACATAATAAAAAGCATAATACCAGCAACTAGTTATTTAGCTACTATAAGTTTATGTAGATTCATTCAGCAAAGATGATATATATTACTTAAATAATAAAGAACAAATTGAAATAAATGTGATAAAAGAGTTACTCGTGATTGCTGAACGTTGTGCGCGATCTTCCACTTCTATAGCTATTTGAACAAGTCCTCCTTCTAGCTGAGATATGCAGGGTGGTACAGGCGCATCCTAAAAAAAACATGTCACCAAATTATTTAAGGGGGAAGCTCTGACGTTAAAGATGAAGATGAGACACATAACATGTCATTCCAACGAAATCCCCCAGCAAGTATACCATTCCAGAGATAAAGAACCCAGAAGTAAATGTTAACACCTAAAAGAAGCAATCAGATGTAAAACGAATGTACAGGAAATGGATAGATTCTATACCCTGCCAACCTTGGAGCTATGTAGCTTTGTAATAATTAATGAAATGTTCTTTAGTAAAATTCACAATAAGAAAACTACGACAGTAGAACCGTTTTGCAGCAAGCGTTCTATCACCTGTGGATTGGTTTCAGCTGCTACAGTACTAAGTGCACCATCAACAACATATATGAAAGATGCACCTTCCAAATCTTCTTCTGCACGATAACAAACAAAAAGACCACAACCTAGACAATTCATTCGGAATTGTTTCTCCAGTTTCCCTTCACCTCTGTAAATCCAAATTACACACAATAACAATTAGATGACACAATATATTTGAAGAAAACGAATAGCAAATAAAAAAAGGGAGAGAGAGAATTAGATACTGTGCGGTTTCCTATGTGATAAAATTATAACCCAAAAATTAGGGATTGTGATTGCTTAATTACTGCAAGAGATTATAATTAAACTATCAATTTACCTTCACTTAATAACTCAAAACTTTTGAAATGAAAAGGTCATTGACATTGTATTATAGCATCTATGAACACATGGTCCAGACTCTAGAAAATAATCCTTTTTTTTTATGAAAAAGGATTTATTGATGAGGAGAAAGAAAACCTCTCACCAAACAAACGAAAGAAAAAAAAAAAAAAGAATAACAACCCAAACTCTTCAACTCAATAAAGCCTTTCAATCCCTTTAAAATTCCGCAAGGGATAACCCACCTAAAAATAACAATTGCTGAAACCCACGGAGAACATGAAAATAATCTTCTTCAAAAGAAGTGGAGGAAGAAAGCAAAGATTAAAAAATTCCTGCATTCCATTCTAACCAAAGACACCACGATACGCTCCTTTGGCTCCCCAACCCTGTAAACTTGGTAGTTAAGAAACCCCAAAGATCAAATGGACAAGAGCCCTGGGATGGGAAGGAGAAATACCTTGTCCTTTGAGTCAGTAGAGGAAGGATAATGGGTACTCAACCTTTACCCACATTATGGAAGGTCAATTTTGGTTAAGCTTGAAGAAAGCAGATGGAGACTTACTCTTAGCGTGCCTTTCTCTCAATCTGCCCCCTGAAACTTCTGCTTTAGAGGTTTGTGGTTCTCCAAACCAAAAAGGGAATGGGAGACATTGGTGTGACCACTGCCACAAGGCAGGAAACACTAAAGAATAATGCTGGAAAAACCATGGGAGACCAAATAGTTTGAAGACAAGACAGTGGAAGGAAACCCGTGGCCTGGTAGCCAATGAGGAGAAAAATAAAACTCAACCTGAGTTAAATTTGATCAAAGAGCAATTGGAGCGACTGCAGAGGGTGGTGAGCAATCAAGCACAAACTTCTAATAAGATCATGAGGGGAAAACTTGAGTCTAAGGCTATTAAATGTGTGTTTATGGGTTACTCTGATACTCAAAGAGACTACATGTATTATTCTCCTAACACCAAATAGGTTTATACAACCAAGAATATCACCTTCTTTAAAAACCAACCTTTTTATTCCCAAACACCCATTCAAAGGGAGATTGAAAACACACAAAACAAATGGCTGTTTTCTGGACATAAAACACATGGTTTGCGACACCAGCCCTGTTATGAACCCTTTGAACTTGCCCAACCCAAGACCAGACTGTTTTACCAACCGTCCATACCTATATCAGCTCTACCTGACACCATACCTCTTGTTCTACCCACCACACCTGACCCTGAAACTTTTTTCGACCTTATATACCAGACCTGAACCACACAAACAGCACCAGTTCCAAGGAGGCCTAGACCTACACCCAAATGCCACTCAACAAAGAAATTATGGTACTCAAGAAGGAGGAAAAATCAAGTAACAGAACTGCCAGATACAGGAGGACAGCAAGGCACAGCAGATTGCACACCCTCTGAGCAAGGTCAAAATTCTTCCCCTATTCACTAATGTCTTCACTAAAAAAATTACCGAGTAGTGTCTATTAGTCAACAAAGAAACAAGAATGAAGGGCTGCAATTCAAGAGGAACAGGGGCTCTTGAGAACAATAATACTAGGATTTTGTTGATACTCCTCTTAAAAAATGCCTGTTCAATGTAAGTGAATCTTCACCATTAAATATAATCCAAATGGCAGTATCAAATGCCACAAGGAAAGACATGTAACCAAAGGGTGTACACAAACCCATGGGATTGATTATCAAGAAACATTTGCCCCACTTGAATTTAATACCATCAAAGTACTACTCTCTCTTACTGCTAATTTGGTAGCCTCTATATCAGTTGGATGTGAAGAATGCTTTATGGAATGGAGACTTAGAGGAAGTTTATGTCAAGATTCCACCTGGCCTAGAGTCAGTCAACACTTCAATTAATGCGTGTAGACTTCACAAGTCGTTATATGGGCTAAATCAGGTTTACACTAGTTTGACAGATCTATCACACATTTTTTGTTAATTATGCATTACATGGAAGATTGGCTATTTCAATGTTTATTTCAATAACATTGTAATTACAAGTCATTATTCAGATCAGATTATGAGGTTGACAAAGTCTCTTGCCACTAGGATTGAGGCAAAGAATCTTGGCAACCTGATATACTTTCTGGTAATGGAAATAGCAAGGTCTAAAAGAGGGATCACTATGCCGCAACAGAAGAAATGAAAATGCTCGGGTGCAAGCCTACAAATACACCTACTAAAGCCAATTATAAATTTAGATTCACACAGGAAATTACTCTTGTGGTACTGGAAGGTACAAGACTCTTGTAAGTAAGCTAATCTATCTTTCTCATGCTAGACCAAATATTAGCTTACCCATTAGCATTCTAAGTCAATTTATGAACAAGCCAAACGAGAAGCACCTAGAGGTTGTTTACAAGATCTTGAGGTACCTTAAGATGACAACTCCAAGTAAAGGCTTATATGTTCAGAAGGGAACTCAGAGAAGTTGAGGTGACCTCTGATGCAAACTGGGCTGGTTCTATCACTGATAACAGATCCCCCACAAGATATTGTACTTTTTTTCAGGATAATCTTGTCACATGGAGAAGAAAAAACAACCAATGACTACTAGGAGTAGTACTGAAGCTAAGTTTTATGCTCAAGCACTTGGGATTTATGAAGAAATTGGGATAAGGAGAATTCTTACAGAGCTCAATTTCAATGTTGATCTGCCCATGAAGTTACTTTGTGATAACATGGCCACTATTGCAATAACTCAAAATCCTATCCATCAATATAGAATTAAGCATGTGGAAATTGACTGTCATTTTATTGAGGATAACAGAAAGTCTAGGTTGCTAGAGTAGATCTATGTTCCAACAAATTCTCAAGTGGCTGATCTTCTAACCAAAGCAGTTGAAGGGTCAAGTTTGAAGAACTAAATTCCATGCTGAGAATGAAAAACATTTACTCCCTAGCTCAAGGCAGAGAGTTGAAAGCCACCTGTTTTAGGTGTCCCTCTTAAGCTTTCACTTATGGGTGTTTTATCTGATTGTTTATAGTAGATTAATTAATTATGTGTTCAATTTTGTTGCTCCTTAGCTAATTTTATGGCTATTGTTTCTGTTATGCATTCGTCCTCTCCACTGTGAATTGACATCAGGTCAGAACATTCTTGCTTCTAAATTTCCAGTCAGAATAAAACCCGTTAGGAATTTGTAAATTAATACTTAAGACCCCTTTTTATCTAACTCCTCCATTAGACACTAATAGAATAACTGGTGTGAGTAAGATTATACAACAAATGCACCACAAATATAGAAGAAAAGATTACCCTTCCATCACGCCCAAGCTGAATTCTTGTAGCACCATGGCAAATGGAAGTTGGTTCTCTCACGATTGCTCTATTAAATACTGTAGTATGATAGATCTCGCAATTACGAAAATCTATAGAAGGGAAGGAAGAAAAAGCAGTATCACTAAAAGGGTGGGGTTTGCAAAGCCAGTGTGCTATGGCTGAATAACTGATTGGGTAAATATTAAGAGGGGAAGAAGGACACTCCCAGAGAGTTTCTAGAAGTTAGGATTATGGGAAGTAAGATGACAATGACGGTAGATAGGGAGGTAGGCAGAATTTGAAAATATTGCCATGATCTAGCCCCACAAAGTGTTAGGAATTTTCCTTTCCTTTCGATTCCTATTCTTTTGTTGATTTCCTTCAAGGAGGCTAAATTTCTATTAATAGAAGAATTTCTAGATGCCAATCAATTAGTAACATAGCCTGCGATGACTAGGAATGGTCAGTACAATGACATTCAAGAATCAACAATCTGGATAGGGACAGGGTGATAATGAATTTGGGACGGTGAAGAATGATGTCGTTGTGAAGGATTACATGGGAGAACTTAAAGGATAGATGAAGAATATCCAGGATATAGATGCCAGGTTCAGAACAACAATCCAAGTATCCAACAAACGCTGTAAAGAATAAAAGAAAGAGAGCAAATGCTTTGGAAAGCCTTAATAGAGGGAGGCTTTAGCTTCTGTTAGAATAGACATAGTCATCATTATTCGTTATTCAGTTACACCATATAAGTCCAACATTAGTTGTATCTCAAACTATAAAATAAACACTCTATTATAAATATATGTAACACAAGCCACCTTGTATCAAGGTTTCCCATAGCATTCTCTCTCTCTTTTTATTTTTACATGGTATTGGAGTTTGGAGAGAGAAAAGACTAAGCCTCTATGTAACTGTGTAGTTGGGCCAGAGCTTTGCCCCACTCTTTTGGGGGAGCTCAGATCCCCCATCATCCGTTCTCTGCTGGATGCCAGCCACCATCTCCAGTGGGCAACTGGTGCCTTTCCTGGCATTTCTCCAGCCACTTTCCCAGCCAAATTCTAGCAGTTTCCTAATGATTCAGCAGCCTCTTCTGTTAACATTTCCATTGGTTCTACAATCATTTTTTGGCAAATCTCCCACAGCTTTTTCAGTAGTTCTCCAATGAGTTCATTTTGCTATTCTTCAGCTGTTTTCTATAGCTGCACATCATTCCAGCCACTTTTCCCCAACTGTGCACCATTACAGCTATTATTCTCATTGTATATCATATGACAACCCTTTTCACCAGTTGCACATCACTCCAATCACTCTGCCCACTTTGCATCATTCCAGCCGTGCAGATTTTAGCTTCGTGTCACTCTATCTCTATTTCCATTGTGCATTTTCCTGCTATTAGCAGCGGTGAAACCTACTTTTGTAATCAGCTGGGTGCATATGTTTATATGCTCTTACATCAAGGGGTTGTTAAAATAGTACTAGTTTATCTTCTTTATTTAGTTACACTATACAAGTGTCATGTTGATTGTATCTCATGCTACACAACTTTCACTCTATTATAAACATATATATATCACAAGACTTCCTATTTCAAGGCTTTCCAAAGCATTATCTCTATTTCTCTAATTCTTAGAAAACGCTTTACCAACTGAAGGAGACAATAATTTGCCAAAGATGGGTGGTGTTGGTGAGTTTGCAGCATGTGGTGATTCTAGAATGAGAGGAAACACCAAATAATAAGTCTACTAGTATAAGTGAGATAAGTTAAAGTACTCACTTAACAAAAACCATGTTTCCATAATGTCAATTGAAGTTGACAACAAATAGGGCCTTTAAACAAACAGATTCAGTAAGGAGTATTTCAGAAAGAAACCAAGGACAATCAAATTAAAATCCATGGGATGCTTGTTTGTCTGATTCATCAAAATCAAAAAAGGGGAAGGAAATATTTGTAGAATAAAGGCATTGAATATTAGACAATACAGGACTTAGGGTATGTTGCAAGTCTGAGGAGAAATATACACTTAGGCATTGGTGCCAAAATAAAATGAAGCAAGTGTTGATGGTCTATAAAGAAGAAAATGAAGATGAATGGGAAGGGAAGGAGGGGTAGACTCCTTATGGATAATAGGAGCTACCAACCTCAGTTTGCACTTTTCAATTTTTTTTTCAATGCATGGATGTACATTATCCAGACAAACTGTCAGTTCAGCTGCTCAATTTGAGACTATGCTATCAACCCCTAGATTTGAGCATAGAAAGGCTCATTTGACATCATATTCCTTCACTCAAAAGAAACATATGCTGCTCTTAATATTTGACTTGTCATATCTTGTGTATCTTATTCCGGAGCCTTAATTTCATCTTCTTATATTTTAGACATATCTCAGACAAGAAAACAGTAAAAACAAAAACAATTTCAATTTCAGTTTAAACAAAAGGCATTCACCAATGAAACTTGAAAATTTTTAAATGAGTACAAATAGAAATCTAGCCTACTCAAGCTGTGAAGAATACTTGAAAAAGGATAGATTTATTAACTTGTCAAATGATCAAATTACCGTTTTAAGAGAACTTTTCCTGCCTCATTTATGTTCAGTCTGGCAAGATGTTTCTTCTTGTCCAATACATATGCTTTGTCAGTCTTCCTTTTTGGCACTTTCTGCAATTGGGTATCTTATCACGAATATACTTCAGCATAAGAATTTCCCTAGATTATAAAAGTGCTACAAGGACAAGGTTATAAAACAAATAAGGCAAACTCAAAGACATCATGAAATGTATGTTATAGTCGAAATTCTGCATACCTAGACCTTCATTTAATTTAAAATGATAAAGTAATGACAAGAACCTATCTTAGGCATAAAAGGTGAAAAAAAAGCTAGTCCACAAGTTTAAGGACAATGGAAAACAGTAGTTTCAATTCCAATTTGCTTTGACACTTGACAGGGCAAAACTTTTTCCATTGAACTTTTACATATTAAGAATTTATTTTTCTGTCAGATTTCAATTGCTGATTAAATGCAGGGAAGAAGGCTTTGTTATGCGAATGGTCTGGTTTGTGTTTGAGTAATGAGACATCTTCTGAAATTTTACTCCTCTTGTTCGTTTTTTCCCCCCTCAATATCCTTATATTTTATGGGTGCACTTTTATATATATATATATATATATATATATATATATATATATATATTAATCTTTTATCCAACAATGCCACAATGGGGCAAGGTCAGCTGCTAGGGAAAGATTAGGCATTTGAAGCTAAAAACATGCAAAAATTGCGACATAACATCCTAAAGACTTTTTAGATTGGAATGCCCACCTCTCTTCTCCTATAAGTAGTACATCAAGTTTAGTTTAGGTTAATTAGCATATGTCTCCGATACTTGCCCAACCCCATATGATCCAAATAACAATTGAAAAATTCCATGAATTAACTCAAAAAGGAAAAAGCGCATATATTTTCTCTTGCAAATAACAGACACATCATAATATCTTAATTTGGCAAATACCCAAGAACTTGAATGAGAAGCACACAAAGTACCCAAAAAAATCTCTCTGTTTGGCAAGATAAACCATTTTCAATTAGCCCGATAGAATCATTGATGAACCTTTGCAAGAGCACGGATTATAGATTTGATATCGAATGCTAACAATTACCATTGTTTTAGATTTTGGAGAGAAAAATAGCTTGAACCATGAAAGATATTAAATGAAATTATTTATCATTAACATTGTTTTATAGTGCATTTGATAGTATAGATGCAGGATTAGAATTATGCCATTTAGATGAAGAATGACCAAAACTAATGGCAGACAAAAAAATAAAGAAGTTCTGGGATAACCTGTTATGAGGACATGAGATCCACAGTGCTTGCAATAATAGACAAAGAGATCGGAGTCTGGCCCCTCTGGAGCTGCATCCTCGCTCGAGTATGTATGAGTTGTCCTTTTCGGCATTTCTTTAAGCTTCACCTCCTCCTTCTTCCTCTCTCCTGAGGCAGAAGCAGATCTTTCACAACTTTCTCTTCAAGACTGAAGTTGGATTTCCTTTAGATAAAAAAGAATCTTAATAAAAAAAGCACTTGTATTTTCAAATTTATGAAAGAAAGAAAAAATCAAAATTAGCACTCTTGCTCGTTATACCATATATATCAGCCTGCGGGCCAAAATTGCGACTATTGACTCGTTGAATTTGCGAACAAGTGGATACCCTCAATTTAGTTTTAAAGCGTTCGAGTTACATATAATAAATTATATACTTTTTTATAAGAAAATTAAAAAAGGGAAAAAACTCAGACACTTTAAATGTGGGTTATGCGCACCAAAATTGCAAAAAATGACTTTAACTCTTAAATTTCTTCATTTCCTTCAACTTTAATTATTCGTAGAGCTCAAACAAGAACTGACGTAGAAGAGTCATTCCTTGCGATGCAGCCAAAATTACGAAGATATCAAACCAACAATTCAAGAAGGCAACATATTGGGAAAAAAATTGTCAACTCACCGACAACAATCAAAGATAAAGATGCAGAAAAACCAAGAGTTGAACAAACGCTCAGAAATTTCGCAGGTAACAACTATACAGTACACCAGGAATCCAAGAACCATGATGCTGCTTACCAAAAGAGAAACAGTGCAAGCCGAAAATGGAGTGAGCTGTGTGCGACGGACCGGAGGTTGTGAACAAAGGGGAGGGATGGAGGAAATCAGGAGACCAATGAAAGAAGAGATGCCAGTTTTCCTGTTTTCGAAGATTTAGAGAGAAAAAAAGAGAATACACATTTCGTTCTTTTTTTTTTTTTTTTGCCATAAAATTATTATTTTAACTTTTTATTTATTAAAATAATTATTTATTCATTTTTTTTATTTTTAAAAAAATTATCAAATTCAATTATTTTATTAAATTTAAAATTTAAAATTTAAAAAACTAAATTTAATATTTTAAAA
The DNA here is from genome assembly GCA_037074485.1 of Delonix regia. Taxonomy (NCBI): domain Eukaryota; kingdom Viridiplantae; phylum Streptophyta; class Magnoliopsida; order Fabales; family Fabaceae; genus Delonix; species Delonix regia. The sequence continues at coordinate 36,816,227 of CM073457.1, read as the reverse complement.
AATAATAATAAATTAAATATGATATTTTATAAGAGTGAGGAATATTTTAAACATTTTATTAAACAATGAGTTTAAATAATAATTTTATGATAATTAAAAAAACAAAAAATAAATTTTATTAAAAAATAATTGCCCGGGTTAAATTTTTTTTTATATGATTTAAAAATTAAGAGGAAGAAGTAAATATCTTCGAACGAGAATTACGACGATGAGGACACAGCTAAGTGAGCAAAACCATGTTAGCAGATGTCCAAACTCCAAAGTTATGTTCCTCGTGCCTACGATTATATGTTTTAGAGAGGTCAGCATAGGTACAAGATTTCTGTTCGATACTTTGTGACGATCTTTTTGAATTGATTATCCATTTTTGGACTAAAAATTATTTCCAATGTATTTATATCAATGACTTGTCCAGATAAAATATTTCCTTCATCAGATGACAAGATGAAATATTGGCTTCAAAAAAAAATTACATCATTTACATACATGGGATACAGTGTCAAATAATTGACTTACATTAATTATTGACCGCTGATATTGTTGTTTTGCTCGCGCCATCATAGAGGACACGACATTTGAACACTACATGAACAGGTGAAGGGACAAGGAATCCCCTTTCTAAGGCCAAACTGTGGCTAAGAAGGTGAATTTAGAGATCCATTTACCAAAACATAGTGATATATATTGGAGTAATAAAGTAAATATCTCGTTTTTATTTTTGAATTTAGTTTTATTTTAAATTTTTATAAATTAAAAATTTTAAAATATTCTTTCACTTGTAAATTTAATTTTATTTTAATTCTCTATAAATTAAAAACTTTTAAGTCAAAGTAGTATATATCTAAATGAGACTAAGAAAGATCATATTAAGTCAAATCTAAAAAATCAAACGTCATTTTGAGATTTTTAACTTATAAAATATAAAAAATTCAAAAAATTCAAAAGTGAACTACCAAAATATCATAGTAACAAAAGAATCAAATTCTCAAGAGGGTTCATTCAAACTAAGACTACTAACATAAAAAGCCCAATGTCATATGCTTTTGTTATATCCAGTCTTAATACCACTCCAACATTAGTGAGATTGGATTGTTTTATGTAACTAATTCATTAATTTGGCCACCTAAATGATACTGTCATATATCAATCGTGCTTTGATTGGCGCAATTAAATCAGCCAAAATCACCTTCAATACATCGCAAACATTGATGGGTTTGCAATATGATAATTATCATAAACAACCTCATTTTTGCATAAAAGAGATATAATTTTGATTAATTCTTCAAAGCGTAATCCATTGGTAATAAAGTTGAGTATCTATAGCTAGAAACAAGTTTGAAGAAGAAATTTTTATCTTTGATTTTTGTTTTTAATCAAATACTGAAGGATAAAATTATCTAACATGAGTAGTATCTAAATTAGCCTTAAGTTTCACATCCAATTGTAGGCAAATTTTAGATGAAAATTCCATCTCTCAAAATTGAGACAGATTTATGACAAAAATTCTATCTTAGCATATTCATATTGAGATCAAGAATGCCAATATTAGAGATGTGTGTTGTTCGATTTCTAACTATTTAGAGATGGAATTTTTCTTGTTTTGAGACAAAACTTTTAGTCTTTATTTTATGATTTTCTTCTAGTGTTATTGAAATTATTAAGAAGCACACAGCTTAATTAATTTTAATCATTAAGGTTTTAAATTGTTTCAATACTATAATCATTTAAAAAAATTAATCAATTTTTTTAGTTTTCTTTTGACAAAGTAAAATATAAATATAATATGAATTAATTAATAAATTGAGTTAAATTATTATCTTAAGTCGCATTTTATATAAAAGAAATAGTAATTAAATTAAAGCATTTTCAGGGTCCATTTGTAAATGGTATGACTTTTCAAAAGCAAGCTATTGTGAGGCAGAATTGTAAGAAAGTAAAAATAGATTCTTAAATAATATATGTGACCTATTCTTAGCTAAAAAGTAGGAGACTTGATTAGTAGAAAAATATTCAATGATTTTAGATATAATGGAATACAATATTTGAACTTTAAATAAAAATATATATATAACTTTAAAATATATGAAAATTATAAATTCATTGAATATTCACAATATTAATACCACTAAATAATTTAAATTTTAAAATTTTTCATGTATAACTCAAGTACAAGACCAATATTTCTCCTATTTTATTTACATTTTCTTGACCAATCTCAACAAAAGTAGGGTGCTCCAACTGAATTTTTTCTTTTCATTAGTGCTACCACCTTCTAATTCCACTACTCAACCTACTTAGCTTTTTTTTGGGACCATAACCTTCTTAGCTTTATGGAGTAAAATATCATTTTGGTCTCTCACTTATTGAAATACCAAAATGATCCCTTACTTAATGGAAAATTGTCACATTTGGTCACTCACTTAAAAAAAAAATCAAATTTAGTCCTTTAAATTTAGAATTTAAGATTTAATAAAATAACTAAATTTGATAATTTTCTTAAAAATGAGGGACCATATGTGACATTCTCCAAAGAATGAGAGACTATTTTGGACATTTCAAGAAATGAGGGACCAAAATGAAAATTTGTGATAAGTGAGGGACTAGAAGTACATTTTTCCCTAGCTTTATGTGATCATTTAGAATTTAAAGCATATTTGCTATATATAACTTCAATCAAATTAGCCTATGGTAATTCAAAGGATAGCTAGCGTTGGATCTTCTTCACCATACATGATCATTCTGGTCCTTAACCATTTCACCTATTATCCCATCTTCTGCAAAATTCCCATAAATAGTTATTTCCTCAAAACATGGTTTCCCAATTGCATATACCTCCCTATCCAATGAAAAGTTAAGCTATTCACCATCTCTTCTAAACCTTCTTATATACGTCAACCTTTGAGAAATAATGGTGATTAGCCATGGCATCCCCAGCACTTCACCTTTGTTTAGTAGTTGTTTTGTGCATATGTTTTTTGTTACCTGCTCATGCAAATCTTCAATGGCTCCAACATCAACCAAAAAACAATGAAACCCTTAACTTTCTAGTCATTGGAGATTGGGGAAGAAGAGGGGAGTATAATCAATCCCAAGTTGCCACTCAGGTTTTTGTTTCATCACATTTTGTAGTTAAAGTTTTTTGGTTGAGGATATGATCGAATTCGGTTTTTTTGGCCTTGAAGACTATTCTAATACCATTGAAACAGATGTAGTTGATCAATTTCAGAATAGGAGGAGAAATAGGGAATTGAAATTTCATTATGTGATCCCTACCTTATAGATCTGGACTATTGGATCAATGATCTAAAATTTTTTCCCAATAAAAAATTTTGGTTTTTGTAATAGCAAATCTATATTGTTGAATTTATTAATTCAACAGTTCAAATTTGTTACTACGAAAAAAAAAATTAAAGAATTCCTTATTACAATAAATCCTTGTTCATCACATGAGTTAGCTTTTCTTAACTTGGAGTAATTTGAATCTCAAGTTCAATGTACCTATTTAATTATCTAAGATAGGAGGAGAATAAGGAATTGAAATTTCATCACTTGATCCCTACATTATAGATCTGGACATTTGGGTCAATGATCTAGAAATATTTTTTCAATAAAAAAATATTTAATTATCCAAATTTACTAGTATAAAAAAAACTGAGAGATGTCCGATTACAGTGGATCCTTGTTCATCACCTAAGTCAGTTTTTCTTATAAAATGGAGTAAAGTTTGGATCTAAAACTCAATCAACCTATTCAATTTTCTAAGATAGGCCAAAATATTCATTTCAATTAATTTTTTAGTCTCTGTTTTAATTCTTCCCTTTGTGTATGTAAACCACTTTCATTCACATCATGTTTGGAGAAGGCTTACACTTGTTACCCTAATTATGGCTTTTATATTACTTCCACTAAAACAACGACGACTTTTATTTGTGGTTTAAACAGTAAGTTTAAGCGTTAAAAGAGCCTTTAAAATATAAGGTATTTGAGCACATGAAAAAAATACTTATATAGAAAGGCAATCTTAATATTCTAAATAAAATTTAAAAAATGATTTTCCTGGAAAAACAGGAAAAATTAGAGGTAAGAAAGATGCATCTTGTGTGGCTGTTATGCCTGCTTTACGGTTCCAATTATATGAATTCTCTTGAATAGCTTTTCTTGATGTAAACAATTTATTTTACTTTCAAGAGAAGTAAAGATATAAAAGAAGCACTTTAAGCCATAACGCCAAAGCCATGCTTACCCAGAAATCAGGAGTTTATAAACAAAAGCAATTCAGGAGTTTTGACACAAGGGAAAAAATAAGAGAAAAGTACAAAAGCATCCCCCACTTTTATATTTTTAACAATTTAGTCCCTCATAAATTGTTTGGCAAATTAGTCCATAAAAAATTTAAATTTATGTAAAATCAGTCATTATGTTTGGATTATTGATGAACTGATTTTGCATAAAATAAGATCTTTTAATGACAGATTTGTCATGTTAAATTTTTTAGAGACCAAATTATCACAAATTGTAAAAGTGATTGATCGATTTGATACTTTCCTTAAAAATTAATGCTATCAATTTGGTGAAAAATGTTGCAACATAATATTGTATTTTCTCCATTTGAAACCTTATTGTTCATGACTTTGTATAGTGTCTAACATTTGGTTTGGGCTTTACAGATGGGAAAGATAGGAGAGAAAATGGACATAGATTTTGTGATATCCACAGGAGACAATTTCTACGACGATGGCTTAGTGAATGTGACAGACCCAACTTTTGTGGAGTCATTTTCCAAAATTTACACCACTAAGAGTCTCCAGAAGCAATGGTACTCTGGTAAATTAAATCAATTTCTCAATTTGCCTAATATTACATAGCAAAAAATACAATTTTGATCCCTTAGTTCTAACTTTAAGATCAATTTAGTCCTCTAAAGATGGTAAGTATTAAAATAGTCCTCCAAAGATAGAACCTTTCAAATACTAATGGTCATCCAAAGACTAATTTAGTCCTCTAAAGGGACCAATTCATTTTATTATCTCATCTTTAGATGACAATTTTAATATTTTCCATCTTTAAAGGGCCAAATAGGTACTTTAGCTAAAAGTGAGTGACCAAAATTGTATTTTTCTCAATATTACATGATTAATCTGGTGAAGAATACAATTTTGGTTCCTCACTTTTGGCCTTAAGGTCAATTTGTTCTTTCAAAGATAGGAAGTATCAAAGTGATTTTTCAAAGATAAAATTCTTTAGAAAATAAAAGTCCTTTAAAGATCAATTTTCTCTTTTATAGAGACCAAATTTATTCATTTTTTTAGCTTTAGAGGACCATTTTAATACTTTTCATTTTTGAGAACCAAATTAATACTTTAGCCAAATATGAAGCACCAAAATTGTATTTTTCTTGATAATTAATTTATGTCTGATCCATCACCCTAGAATGGATTCAATTTGCTCATAGTTTCTTCAATAATGGACATTATCAATTTCAAATAGAATGTGCTATCACATATATAGTATTTATTTTACTCTGAAACTGAGGTGCAATTTCTTAGAAGAATATAATAGGATTTAGACCCCTTCAGAAGTTGTTCTTATCTGAACATATTTTATCTCTTTTACTCTCTCACAAAATATTTCTGAACTATATATCTTTTACAGTTTTAGGAAACCATGACTATAGGGGCGATGCATTGGCACAGTTAAGTCATCTCTTAAGGAAAATTGATAGTAGATGGATTTGTATGAGATCATTCACTCTTCAAGCAGGTATATTTTCTTTAAAGAGTTTTTGCACAATTGTTTGTAATATAGAAGATTGAATGATAACACATTTAAAATCATTTGCTAGTAGAATAAAACTAATTGGAATTGGTATTAATGAGTAAAACATTATTTTAACCCCTTGTTTTTCAGTCTAATTTTAGTTTGTCCCTCACTTATGAGTCTAATCTCAATTTGGTCCCTCGTTTATAAGTCCAATCTTAATTTGGTCTATGAGAATTAACACATTTAATCCTTTAGTATCAACTAAATTTGGACTAAATATGTTAAAATTCATATTAGTGAATGACCAAATTGAGACTATACTCATAAATGTGGAACCAAATTGAGACTAGACTCGTAAACGAGGGATCAAGTTGAGACTATAAATTAATATGGGACAAAATTAAAACTTAACTAATGAGTGAGAGACAAAAGAAATATTTTACACATGATTATGGATACCTTTTGTATATCAAAGTGTACTTCTATTTTAAGTAGGTTTGATCTTTAATCTTTAATTCATCATAAGTTAAGAAAGAAATCATACTGACATAATTTTGTTGGTCTATTTTTCTTATAGGAATTGTTGACTTCTTTTTTCTGGACACAACTCCTTTTGTGGAAAATTATTTCACTGAATTAGATCATACTTATGATTGGAGAGGTGTTACTCCACGACAGGCTTATGTGACCAACCTTTTAAAGGTACACAATAATAGAGCGATTTTTTAGTATTGGTATTAAGTTCTCAAGAGTATTATCATTTATATGGTGTCACAATTTTTTTTTCTCTGTGTAAGTCATGTAATTTAGTTTTAAATTATAATTAATTTAAATCTAAACTTAAGACAATGCTACTTATTAAAATATAAATGACAATGAGTAAAATGTTATTTTGGTCCTTCATTTATCAATTGAGTCTCAATTTGATCCCTCACTTGTGAATCTAGTCTTGATTTGGTCCTTTACTAATTTATACTCACAATTTGATTTTTCACATATGAGTTTAGTTTCAATTTGGTCTCTTACTAATATGAAAGTTAATATATTTAGTTATTCATTCTTAAATAAATTTGGACTAAATATGCTAATATTTATATTAGTAAAAGATCAAATTGATACTAAACTCAAAAGTGAGAAACCAAAATGGTACTTTACTCTAAATGACAATAGCACTTAAATTTTAAATACTATGGAAGCACAATAAGAATTCCCCTAATTAAAAATTATCAACATTCTTGAAAGTGATTATGGAATCCTTAGCTTACTATACATGTAACTATTTTAACATCCTTGTGATTAGGATCTGAAAGAGGCATTGACAAATTCAACTGCAACTTGGAAATTCGTTGTGGGTCACCATGCAATAAGAAGTATTGGGCATCATGGTGACACTTTTGAGCTTGTGAAGTATCTCAATCCATTGCTTAAGGTACATGTGTGTGTATGGTGTATAAACCTTGTCTCAAGGTTAAAGTTAGAATGAAGTGCTTTAATTTTGCAATTAAACTTGAAGTTTTTGAAAAAGGAAATGCAACTTGAATAGGTTTTATTGTAAATGGCCCTTTATAATGTTTTACTATGAAGTTCTTGAAATAATAAAAAGCCAATGGTGGAATTAAGAGAAGCAGTATAGTAGTCACCTATTGGTAATAGAGCAACCCAGGCTTATGGTTTCTAAAAAATAAGAAATTAGGTCATAGTGAAACCAAATTTGGAACCTTATTTTGCATTAATTGGGTCCAAAATTTGTTCTATACAAAAAGATTATTGTCAGGAATTATTTTAGTAGGAAAACATGGAGCTTCAAAATTACTTGAGTAAACAACTTGACTACGGAGGAAGTTGTAAATTGTGGAGCTCTTAATAAAATAATTATATCTTATTTGTAACAATGTTAGAATCCATTGACACATGTGCATGTGTAACTTCCTTGCGTTGGTGAAGGACTACAACTTGAATAAACAACTTGGTAAAAAAAGGAAACACTTGTTAAAGAATTAACATAAAAGAAGAAGCTTCATTGTATCTTCGAAGAATAGTAACTTATTCAAGAAGGGATAGCAAAACTCATCAAGCTCTCAATAACATTATACAATAACTAGGCTACATTTTGTATTAATTGTCTATTTATAAACTACAATTCAACTAAGTATGTTACATACAATTACAAATATGAACTACTTCTTAACAACTTTTAACAACTTCACTATGACTTGTTGATAACAAAGTCTATGAATTTAGTTGGAAGTCATCTTAATTTAATCTCTAACTTATCTTTATGTTGTTACTTATCTTATATACCTCTCAATTTTCCTTTGTATCATATTCTATATATGTTTGTATTGTTATAGCTTTCAATTTATGGCTAACTATTTTGTTATGGGTGTTCAACAGGCCAACAGTGTTGATATGTACATGAATGGGCATGACCATTGTTTGGAACACATAAGTAGCATTGATAGGTAAATTGATTCAAAGCTTATTCAAACTATAAGATTTAAAGTAAAATACTTTTTATCCCTAAATTATTCCAAAATTGCCATTTTAATTACTCACTTTTCGAAAAAAAAAAAAACCAAATTTAGTCATTTAGATATAAGGTTTAAGGTTTAGTAAAGGCGCTAAAGTTAGTATTTTTCTAAAAAAATAGGGGACCAAGTGTAACTTTTTCCAATGAGTGAGGGACCATTTTAAGCATTTCAATGATTGAGGGACTATAAAAGTACTTTTCTCGTAAGATTTATTCAAGAAATACTATTTGATTTCATGAACATTTAATCACGTGTAATGCCATTAAAATGCAGTCCAATTCAATATATAACAAGTGGAGCAGGCTCTAAGGCATGGAGGGGTGATATCAAGGAAAGCAATGATGATTTTGTAAGGTTCTTCTATGATGGCCAAGGGTTCATGTCAGTACAAGTAACTCAAATTGAAACACATATAATCTTTTATGATGTCATTGGGAACATTTTACATCAATGGACAATGGCAAAGCCTCAGCATTCCTCTATATGAAGTCAGCATAATGCATGAGAAAATATGTTTAAACGAAAAAGGTTTTGTAATTGTATTTGTAAATATAACCTTGGCTTGTCACTTGTTTTGAAAAGTGATTTATAAATTATGTAAATAGTTTGTAATTTAATGAATCTTTGTACTTATATAATTAAATTGATGTATTTGCTACAACAAGTATAAATATAAAAAGAAAAGTATAGGATCTATAAAATTATATTTAAGGACAAATAATATTATGAGAGATGTATATTGTCATGAATGAATGAGTATATGATATTAAATGTTTCTTGTGTGTACATACAATCATGGGTTAAGATTTACTCCATATTTGTTTATGGTTTAGGATTTAAGGAGACATCTCTCTTATTATGTTGTTTTTTGTGAGTATCAATGAGTTTAATTGTACAATTCTAGACAGACTTAACTTAAAAAGTTTTCTTCGTATATACCTCTCTTTCACAACAAAGAGTCTATATTATCTAGTCCTTATTTTCAACTTCTAAAATTCAAGCTCATATAATGCAATGAAACAAAGCTTCATTATTATAAATAGGTATTTGATACATCTCTATTAGTCTTGATATAATTTTCATGATTTACAAAGGCTCAAGACTTAGAATATAGTTTCAATATCTCTAATGCTTTTACTTCTCAATCCATGGCTATTTTAACAAATTATATTTTGACTAATTTCCCTACTCACTTGGAAATGTATTCAAAAAATTGTTTAGACTTTTATGTCTCAATAGTTAACAAACAATAAAAAACATAAATACATCTTCACCCTTACAAATATCATACAACACTATATATGCACTTATATGATTTAACTTCTAGTTAGGGGTGCACATGGAGCCTAATTGGATATATCATCCTTTGAATACTTTCTCTATCAGAGAAAATTGGTGAAGGCCAAAACTAAGTTCCAGATACGCTTACAGTATCATATCCAATCAACATATTGGGATATGTCTATAGTATCCATTACATGAATATCATATTCGTGAAGTAATAAAAATAAAGTCATACATGTAAGGGAGCTACCTTTCTACTAATTTTCTTTTACCTTGGTTCTATTTAGAACTTATACTCTTTCCCATTGTCCAAGGCAATTATCTTGAATTCAATACTATATCAAGTTGAGTTCTCTTGTACTTGTAAATTTACAAATTATGCTAACTTCCTAACTCTCGATTTTCCTTGCTTTTCCTAAGGTTTTATAGTTTGAGAGGTCATCTTTGATATACCTATTTTTATTAACAAATTCCCATCTTATACATTTATAATTTATGTAAGTACCATATGTACTCTAAAACCACTAAAGTACTTAAATTAGTGACATGGGGAACTTGGTCATCTAATATTCTTATATATTCAAATATATTCCTACAAAATAATTTGATGGACCAAATTGAAAATCATAAGTTTCCTAACTATATATATTCTACATATGAGACGTAAGAAAAATTCCTAACATGATTCCTAAAGATACAAGTCCCAGAATAATTAAACTTTCTAGGATTTTGTCCTACAATTGTTCCAATTACTCATTGTAATAATTTAGCTTCCTATAAATTTTATTCAAGACATTGAATCCTAAATAACAAGGAAATTATATATTTAATTGGTCCACTCCTACCTAAGAAGAGTCTTCCATGAATATCTACATTAACTCACTTTATTGCATATTCCATTTTAAATCCTTATCATAATTTCATCTCTTAATTTTGATTTATATGCATCCACTTTCTTTATTTTAACATTCTAAATTTGTTTTCCTTAATTGCCTATTATCATGATTAATTCTATATTAATGATATGTTTATTTCTAGTTATACTTGCCTACCATTATACTCATATAAGCCACTACTAGATTCAGTTTCTATATCATTTAAAATTCTTTCCCCTTATAGCTGAATATCCTATCATAATCAAGTTATGTGTATAATTAAACAAGCTTATGTTTTGTTACATTGACTTTATATATCAAGCATATCTATTGGTTTAATACTTCCTAATGTTGTGTTCATATTTCATTTACCCCAAATGGTAATATATTGTTCAGTAAATGAATTCAATCCTCTTAAGCTATGTTTTTATCATCTAAAAGCAAAAGGAAGTTTCAGTTCACTTACCTCAAATTATAATCAATTAGAATCCAAATAAGGAGATTAAAAGGATTCCATGGATACATGCATAGCCTCCTTACAGTGGTAAAGAACTACAACTCACAATACCCTAAGTAGTTAAAAGGATTCATCACTAAAAGTAAAACTCTAGCTAGTATATATAGGGTAAATAGTACTAGTCTATTCCTATTCGAATATTTTCACAGTCCCACTATCAATTCTACACTAAGTATAATAAAATTTTATACAAAATATGCTTCAATTATTTTTTATTTCTTAGTGGGTTTTTATTTGTTTGTCTATTCATAGAAATTTTCAAAGTCTGCTTAAGGTGTAAAATTACAATTTTGCCCTAGCCTCCTAATTTTCTAAAAGTACATATAAGATATCCCTATCCAACAATTTAATAAATTATATTTATTTATTTTTAATTATTTATAATTTCCTCTAAATAATTTAATAAGCAAGTATAGGACATTACTAAATTAGAGATGTTACATCTTGAATATTAGAATACTCAAAATGACAATTTCATATGTAGGATAACGAATGTTAGAATATTATGCTATAAGAAATCATAATATTATATGAAACTATCATTCAAGTAAGTTTTTGCTTAACGTGATATTTTCCTCTCCTACCCTATATTGAAATTATATAATCATTATATGGTGAATGCGCTTCCTTAAATAACCTTACATCAAATTAACATTGTGAATGTCTAATATTGGTATAACCAATCTTGGCTTAACACTCTAGTGCTGCATCTTCCACAACTGATGCTCTACAATTTTTGTTGACTATTATCCCAATATTCAAGATGATCCTTATTGAGAATAACTCACTCCACATGTTGTCCACTACAATGCGCTGTCAAAATATACAAATCTCATGAATGACACTACAATCTTGTCAATGATCAAAGATGAAGGTGAAGAAAATTAGTTCAAGCATGACAAGAAGACAATGGTTAAGGTGCCCATCAAGCGAATGGTTGATTATGCCATCAAAATTAGACTCAAACCTGACAAGACGGACATGGATGCCCAAAATATGCAAATGTCAATGAACCATTTCTACTAGATTGCCATTGTAGAGGCTTTTCACATCAAAGAGTTTGGCTTGGCCTTTAAAGTTATGGCTATCAGTGGCCCTTCTTAATTTTTTGACACTATAAGAACAGGTCTTGCCATGGATGCCAATATAGGTAATCATGTAATGTCCACTGCTACTTTATTTCCACTTTCTGTCACTAAGCTTTTGAAAATGCTTGTGGTGGTTGATAAACTTGGACTTCTAATTGTTGACAAGTAGGCCATTGATGACAATTGCAATCAAACAAGCTTAATGATAAAAAGACTAATTAATTGGACTTAAGGGATTTTTACTTCAAAGGTTATTTTAGATAAGGAGAAACATATAGGCACTTTTCACAAAGAAATAGATGATATGATTAAGACTTTATATTTAGTTTTACATGCAGTAATCATAACTTATATGAGATTGAACCAATCAAGACATGCAACCCTTCCTAACATAATTAAATGAAAATCGAATCCCATTAAGAAATTCACTTTGCAAGATTTTAAGGAGGAAATCAAAACTGATATAAAGGTTGTAAGATCTAAGAGTCTTTTTTCTTACTATGCTAATAATATTTTTCTTAATGGAATACCTCTATTTTTTTTACTGATGAAGGGTGGAATCCATATTTTTTCTCTTACTATACTGTTAATGCTACAAACAAATGGGTCCTACATTTCATTGATTAACTATTGCTAACTTTTCATTACTGAATGACTCTAATATAACTTTTTTTCCAACATTAGGTAATGGTGCAAGTTGTGCCTATCAAAACCAAACTTATGGTATGAGTACTATAAATAATAATAATAATAATAATACTACTACTTGATTAAGCTCCTTGACTTTTGGTTTTGTTATGACTAACAAATTCTAGTTCCTTGCTTAAATTTGTAACTTTGAGAATGACCTTGTTAGATTTATGTTAGCGAATCATAGTTTATGGAAAAAAACTATGAGTACCTTCCCTAGTAATCTATATATTTTATGTTTTTCACTATTTATACAACTTGCATCTTGGTGATCATATATAGATTCAGGGGAGAAGAAACAAATAATTACCTTATGAATGGTGGTATTGTGTTTTAGTTTACTTTGAATCATGTAATGGGAATGCACATTACTGTCATTGCCATACTTAGGCGAAAATCCAATACAAATTGAAGCTTGTGCAAAAAGCATTTGTTGTTCAGCAATAGCTTTTAAAAGGAAGATCAATTTATTTTAACCACTTCAAAGTAATCTTTTGACTCTAAAGTGGTGGGCATATATAAAGAAGAATTATGGTATGAGTATGACCATTGCACATATGGAAAAAAAGTTGACATATGGCCAAGTTTCACTACAACAAGGTGCATATAGAATATTGTAAAACATGTCCAAATCATGTTAAGTGAGTCAAGCTCTTAAAGAATTATACTAAATTTGGTTTGAGAGATTATGGCAAGAGCTTTTGTCCATTAGCCCATGTAAGTAATTGGACAAGAAACTTAAATATTACTTTAATAGTTATTGCACTTAGGGTATTTACTTCGTTAGGAGACTTACTTAGTGAAGGATTTAAAATTAAAGCTCGTAGGCATGCTAGACCAAACCTTTGTGGTAATGACACCACATACCCTTCCACCTATTGGACACTTGATGCATATAGGTACAATTTGCTTTGCTTTAGATTTATTCAAGTCAATAGTGAAATAACATAAGGAGACAAGAAGGAGAGAATTATATTTTTTTTCCTCATTTTCTTCAACCTTGAGGACAATGCTATTTTGAAGAGGAAAATATTATTACAAATAGCCTAAGTAACTATGAAAATGGCCAGCATTAATGTGAGGCCTAAAGTAAGAAGGAACCTGATTGCTTTTATTCTTCCAATGTATGTTTAGCCATAGGAATTATGAACGCTAAGAAGAATATGGAAGCTTTAGCTTAGAGAGTTTCTTTCTTTATGTGAAAAAGGATAATTATCTTCTTTTTCTCTTCTTTGTTGATATGTAAAATTGATTATATGGAAAGAAAAAAAGCTAATGTAATAACGAGAAGCCAAATGTATAAAATATTTCATTTTGCCTTCTTGATACAATAAGAAAATAAAATATTTCATTTTATCTATAACATCCACAATCCAAAAACTACTTGTGGTTTGGTCGAGGTGTTTCAACATTAGGTGACTAGAGCTGAAGGTGGTAATAGAGAAGGCGAAGAAGTTAAAGTAATTCTTGGTGACACCATTGCATTAGGTGAGGGTGTAGATGATGCATCCTTTGATAAGTCATTGTACCTTTTAGCCTTTGGCAGAGTTAATTTAAGGGTTATACCTATAGATTTAGTTTAGCAACAATAAAAATAAATTTAGTTGATATGAAAGGCCATTGCAATCAATATTTAATGTAAAAACATCAATTTAGGAAAATTTAGTAAGACAATTTAAAGCAACATTTAGTTTGATTGTTCACTTCTTTCCAAGCACAAATCCCATGTTTCAAAGGAAGAATAGTCTACATCCAAAAATCAACAATCTAGCATTATCAATTTAAATAAATGCAATGGAATTAAGTTTAAGGAGGAATAGTTTATATCCAATAAACTCAATAACATGGTCTAATCAAGACAACTTATGGTAATGTCATACCATTCAAGTGATTGGCTTGCAAGTTATAAAGAACCATTAACAAATAAACTAACCCAACTAAACAATGAAAGAGGGAGTACTCTTTGGAATGGAAAGTTAAGTATTTCTTTATCTATTTTTGTTGTCTTGTATTTTACTAGAAATAAACAAAGCTTGTGTGTCAATCTTGTAACAAAAAAAAGTCTCTTATTTCTACATAAATTTTTGTTTTCACAATTCTTAATTTTGTGTTTGATGGCTTCTACTTGTTTAGGTTGGGAACTAGTTAGTTTCTAATTTTTAACCATTAATATTTTAGCTACATCAATCAAAATTAATGTTAACGTTATATATGGTCAAAGCAGTCCATATAGTTGTTCACATATATGTTCATTTTCTAAAGTTATGTATATAGTTGTTCATTTTATGCAGTTATAGATGTTGAAAGCATTCCAAGATTATCTTAATGCAATGGAATGAAGATATGATGCCTTAATAGAATTCTAGTCCTCTTATAAACCAAACAAGCAAGGAAAAGGTGGGTGCATTAAATGTTTAGCTAGAATCAAAATTGCCTACTTGGTTGTAATATCAATAACATTGTCTAATCTCAATATCCCCATCCATATTGTCAAATTTTCAAGTCAAAAGTAAACCACACCTGTGAACACCGTAATTTGTCCAAGTAACTTTAAAAAATAGTAAAAATTAAAGGAATACTAAAAAACTAATAGAATAATGAAATATATAGAAAATAATAATAAAAAATCACAAATAATAAAGGGCAAAAAGTTAATAAATATGAAGAATCAATTTAAATTCATATGAAAATAAAGAAAAAAACTTAATTACAATGATAATGTGTGAAAATGAAAAAACTAAAAAAGAGAGAGATAAAAAAAGAAATAAAAATGAAAGGATCTACTTGAAATTAGGCCTAGAAAGATAAAAATGTAACCAAACGAAATGTGATCCATTTAAAATAAGGTTTAAGAGAATGAAAATGTGAGAGGTATATTTAAGATGGAGCTTAAAGATCCAAAAGTCCACTCAAATCAAGGATGCTTTTTTACCCATGACCCATGATCCACCTTAATCAATCTCCTTTATTTAATTTTTCATATTTTTTATTTTCTCTCTTAACACACTTCACACGTTGCACCTCATACTATTTTCTCATCTTATTTCACTTGTATTTGAATTCTTTTAGAATTTTTTTTTCTCACACTTCACTTGTGGCTCCTTATATTCTCCTCTCATTTTACTTCACTTGCATTTCACATGCATTTGATTTAATTTTTCATGATTTTATTTCTTTTTTACTTACACCTCACATGTAGCATTCTCTCATTTCTTCTTGCCCAGTTTCATTTTCTCTTTATTTAATTTTACAAAATTTTCATTTTCCACTTAGCACATAATTGAAGCCACATTTATTCCTTTCATATAAAATTTCATTTAACAAACATTTCATTGGCGTTTGGACTTAATTTTCAGATTTCCCACTCTTCCTTAGCTCACACACTTGCCACCCTATGCTCTCTTAGACAATCACTTCCTTTGGATTTTCAGCTCTCATCATCTTGGCTTAAGGAATCATAGGTGCTAAAGCTAAGAAAAAGAGAAGAGGAAATTAAAATAAAGAGAAGGAAGAAAGGTAATATCACTCATCACCTATTCATCCTCAAGTTTATGTTTCAATTTGTATGCTCATTTCTCATGCCTTCCACCTTATCACCTAATTGCCTCATGATTTTTTATCTTTATTGCTCCTAATTTTGCTAGATTGATCCTTAATTTGGTCTTAATTAAGCAATGATACATTTGGTTTAGTTGTTCAAGTGTTTGATGAAATGCATGTAAGGAATTTTGGGTAGAATTTTGTTGCACTTCACCTTCATCTTATTCACATGAACTCATTGGTAATTTGGGCGATTATGCTGTCTATTTTGCCCTTTGATTTTTCTAGCATAGTTTAGGTTCTCTAGAGGTGTATTAGGCATGAATTAATGCTCCTAATTTGGATGATTTTGCTATCCATTTCTCCCTTGAATTTTACAACATAATTTAAGCTTCATTAAGATGTTCTTATGCTATTAATTTGTGTTTAAATGATATTTAATTTTACCAAGAAAAATCCATCATGCATTAAGCTTCATTAAAATGTTCTTATACTCTTAATTTGTGTTTAAATGATGCCTAATTTTACCCAAAAAAATCTAACATGCTTTAGGCTCCATTAAGATGTTCTTATACTATTAATTCGTGTTTGAATGATACCTAATTGCACCAAGAAAAATCCAACATATTTTAGGCTTCATTAGAATGTTCTTATGCTCTTAATATGTGTTTAAATGATGCCTAATTTTACCCAGAAAAATTTAACATGCTTTAAGCTCCATTAGGATGTTCTTATGCTATTAATTTTTGTTTGAATTATGCCTAATTGTACCCAGAAAAATCCAGCATACTTTAGGCTCCATTAGGGTGTTTTGAAGCTCTTAACTTGTGTTTAAACGTTGCCTAACTTTTATGGCTTGTATGCTGGAAATTTTGGAGTGTTGTTGAATATGTTTGCAAGGTGTTTAATGAGTAATTAATGAGATTGTAGATATGTTAATGAGTGCTAGAAATTTAAGTGTTTCTCCCTTATATTTTGATGCTAATTCAATGTGCTTAGGTCTTTTCTTTCATCACCTAAGTTGGATTCAAAGTTGGCATGCTTATCTCATTTATTTTTATCCCTAAAATCATTATATGGTTAAATTTTGTGCTGCTCAATTGTGTTTGCAAATGCACAAAATTTTGCTGCCCAATTTACATGAGAACTTGGTGATTTAATTTGGGAATCTATAGCTAAGTTGCTCCCAAGTCAAGGGGTAAAGAAACATCCAAGTAAGGATGGCATGTTGGTGGCAACCTAGTAAAACCAAGTGGTTTAGTTGTTTCAAATTTAATTGGAATTTTGGAAACATGTAATGATGAGTGCCTAATTGGACACCAACATACAAAAACACCAATATATGCTTTTTATTGATGGTGTCATGTGAAGTCTAACTCCTCCATAAGTATTTTTACTTTAGTGTTGCCATGTAAGGTCCAATGCCTCCATAAATACATTTTATAAACATATGGATTTCAACATTAGTGTTGCTGTGTAAAACCAATGTCTTCATAAGCACCCAATGATTCATTAGTGGAGCTATGTGAGATCCAACAACTTTATAGGTACTATCCAATATTGGATACATACATTTAAAATAAGCTTGGGGTTCTAAAAACCCACATCCTATTATGCGCGCTTTCTAAATAAAATTGGGTTTCAAGGTCCCATGCCTAATCAACGTTTTTCATGAAAATCCTGAATTTGAAATAATCAAATAAAAATAAAATAATCACTTCTTAATAAAAAAAAAAATCCTTTTGTCAATTTCTTATTTTGTTTTAATTCTTGATTTTTTGAAACCCAAATAAAGTGATTTTAAAAATAAGCAAAAATATCTCTTAATTTTCTTGAACGTTTCCAAATAAAATATTGTTTACAAAGTACTTTTATTATTTTTCAAAATTTACTTTTAAATAATCAAAAAAAACCAAAAATATGTGTTCACTTTTCATTGATATTTCCAAATTAAGGTAAAAATAAACTATGTTTTCCAAATTCAAAAAATTGCAAATGAAAAGTGCAATGAAGTAAGATTATACTATTTTTGTAAATTAAAACACACCAATCCAAATTCCAAATTGTTTTGTTTGCAAAAACCTGTGTAATTTCAACAGTTTTGTTCTTTTCACAAATTTAAAAAATACAATCCAACTGACATGCCTTTCTTGACAAATACGTGGACACTGATCCTTCTTACAAGGTATGTAAGCCCTAAACTTTCATCCTAAGTCAAATTTGCCCTTTGTAAATATGCATTTTTATTGTGTGAGTTTCATTTTGTTTTTCTCTATTATTCTCGTGTGTTTTAATGTGGGCAATTTAAAAAAAAATTAAAGGTCGTAACTTTATTTAACTAATTTAAGGTAATCGTCATCATAGACGGGTGTTGTGGGGGTACCTATTTTTATTTTCATTTGGTTTTCCAAAATTTTTTATTTAAAAATTTTGGAGACTACTCTAATAAATTAGTTTTCAAAATTTGTTTTAAGAATTAATTTACACATCTTCCATTCACCCTCTGCCATAGTGTTAGGTATGACAATACTCATGCCAAAAGTAAGATCATTATATAACACCAAATGAATTGGGCAATCATATAATCAAGTGTTTAAACCTATATGTATATAATGGAAATGAAGCACAAGGCAAACAACTTAATACTCAAAGTTAGAGCTAGCACTATCCCCAATTAAGAGTAAATGAATAATTTACTATACCTTTTTAAGAGTTAGAACTGACATAAATAAAACCAACAAATAGCTAAACCAATCACTGAACCAATAAACTAGAACAACAAAGGGCAAAACCATAAAGAGAATGGCTGAAAATTGAAGCTTTCTGTAATGATATAAAATTTGTGGGAAATCTCATTGGAGTGAGGGCAGTGAGGGGTCTTTCATTTATGAGTTGTCCTTCGAAAAGCGTTAAATGTTGATTATTAGATTTGTGTAATTCTTTAATATTGATCATCCGATTTGCCCATTTATAAAAAAAAATGTAGTTGAAATCTAGAGTGCTTAAACCATACTTTGAAGATTCTTCAAGGAATTATAGAGGTAGGTCTCAAGGGTATTATGGTAATTGCACCAAGTCAAACAGTGACATTATTGGGACATGTGTCACAAGCTCATTGGCTTTTGTGAATGTGGTGTGAACACAATACTTAACCATAACAACATGTGAATCCTTTTGGATGGCCATATATGGTCCCCAAGACAATTATACGAAGGGAAATAGACTCAACCCACTAGACAAAGTGGTCAACCCAGTCAAACACTATTTCAAACCCAAAGGCTAAAATTATGTTTATCATTGACCAAAGTGAGAACCACAAGTGAAACTTTACCCAACTTGTTCCAATGGACTTGATGAATTTTACCCTTTATGACCAGTTCGTCCATTTTGGGAGTTTAAAAATTTTTGCTTTATTTTTGTTTATATATATTCCCCCCGATTATGTGATTGGCTCCCTAAAAACATTAATTTTACATTTCAGTATTTATTTTACTCCCCACAATGTTCAAATATGTATTTTATATTGATCGAGAAATGGATTCCTTGCACTTGCAAACCCAAATGTAAATGAATTTGATAAGATCTAAATAGTCTAAAATTATAAAATGGTTAGAAAATATTTAATATTTGTCAAAATATGAACTAAATGCAGGGAATCTGGATCTTAAATGTAGAGAATCTATGTCTTCATAATTTATCCCTTATCTATAATTATACTTCTACCAAACAAACTGGAATATAAATATTTTGTCACATTTTCCCTCCTTCATATCTTTTCCCTAGAAATATCCCATAAATTTAGAGCATAGGTGCATATATTGTACTCAAAATTAAGGCACATGAGCAAAGTGAGGGTATCAATCTGAAACATATAACTATAAAATAATGCATTGTCTAACAACTAAGTTCATGAAACCATCATATGTTTGAGGCTAGTTTTGTCTAAAATCCAAATACACTTGAAGGGAAGAGCAAAACAAAAACTTGAAAGATGTAATTTAGTTTGAAGAAGAAGCCTAATTATTGATCAAATTGATCCATGAGCTGATGAGTAAGATGAAGAAACTTCCATATATATGCTTCCGAAATGTAATTCTCCCAATGAACTGGAATTAGCTAGACAGTCAACCTTCAATGAAACATGTTGAGATCGCTGCAAGAGGCCAGAAAGTCAGTAATTGTCATTGTTATTGTTGCAAAAAGACTAAAATAGTTACAAAAATTTGGCCTTTACTGCGCTTGATGAGTATATAGCACTTAATCTAAATTGACCTACATGTATTATGACAAATTCAGCATACTATCTTAAATATATATTGTTGTATAAAAATTTAATGATCTATATTTTTATTAATAACCACATTAATATGACAATCATTAACACAAATTTAGACTATCAAGTTTTTATTCAATAATTTAACTTTACAGACAACAATCCAAGCTATTAAGAGATCCATCCACACACAACAAATAACAATGAGGTTTGGGGTTTAGGGTTAACTTATAAATATTGTGACAAATAAAGTGAGATTAATGTATATATGTCTGACAAAATTTAAGCTTCAAATAACTAAATATTGCCGCTAGGAGGAAGCGAATTTTCAATAATTAATTTTTTTTCTGAATATTTTTAAACAAAAATATCATTCCGTAACATCTAATTAATAAGAAAAAATTTAAAATATATATTTTAACCCCATTTTCTATCTATCTACATTTTCAGCATATTTTTCTCATTGCATGTCTATATATGTATATGCATGTCTTTTTAGTGCAAATAGCCAGTTAAAAAGATGCAGACACATCGCACACGTTCTACAATTTCGAAGGTGAAAAAACCAAAATAATAATATTCCCCTATAAAATCTTCAAATATTTGCCGACCATCAAATTTTATATAATAAAGCCTACATATTACACCGAAAAAAAAAAAAAGGAATTTAGGTTGTTAGGTGACTGAAGAATGCCAGAAGAGCATGAAATAATAGGTGAACAAACAGAGAAGATATTTGTTGGGTCCTGGGACACTCGTGACTCTGCCACACCAAAATATATACAAAAATGGAGAAAATTAAAAAGGAGAAGACAATAGAAGAAACAAAGTACTGCTGGTCACCACTGTCCACACCATGCAAGACAACGTTGTCAGAGCCCACCATTTATCAAAGCAATAAAAAAGACATACCACTTTTCGAATTTAACCAATTGCTCGAAACACAGTAAAAGAAAGGTACCCCACTTTTAGACACATTTACCAATGAAATGAAATCATACTATAATAATCATAATAATCATTCTGTTAACGGAGGTTAAATATTTTTTAAATAAATCATTATTTTTTTCAAAATATATTTTTTTAACTCAATTTTTTTCTATTTATTTATAAAACTCATCATATTAATTTTTTGATTTGGTCCTTTAAAATATAGAAAAATTTAAAGAAAGAAGTATTAAATTAGTCTCCATTTTTATATTTTATAATTATTTAGTCTTTCACAAATTGTATTTGTTAAATTAGTCTTTCATAATTTTTATTTTATACAAAATTGATCCTTCTAATATCTTAACAATGTATTAATTAAAAATTAATAAAAAATTAAATTTGTATAAAATAATATTTATGAAAGAATAAATTATTATAAAATATAGAAATAAATGACCAATTGAATACTTTTCTCTTATTCAAAATCTAAAATTAATAAGACTATATTTTATGTATATCATCAAATGGAGTATTTTATGTATATCATCAAATGGAGAATATATTGTATTTAGAAAAAGTAATTTATCTTATTATCCTTCGAGGTACCATCAGAAAAAAAAAAAATATATATATATATATATATATATATATATATATAACCCACTTTACGACACATTTACCAATGAAATCGCACTCTAATTTCTATAGATCATCAATCTAAGAGAGGCTACTAACTTTTTTTTTTCTTATTACTCTACGTACCTTCGTACTTTTTTTTGGCTGCTGCTGATATAGTCACTGAAAATTCCCTCCGCCTCCAAAAGATTGCCCTGACGGCGCAGCATTATTTCTGTGAGTCTCCAAAGAGCTCAAGTTCATAAACCCATGCTGTTGCTGCTGTTGATGGAGCTGTTGATGCTGTTGATGAAGGTGATGATCTCTGGGTGATATTCCTCCACTCATGCTTCTCACTATCTGCCCTACGCCAAGGAAATCTCGCGTGAGCCTGTCAGACCCTACAGGCAGTTTCAGGTCTCCTCTACTGTTGGAATGATTATTCTGATGATCATACCCTTCATACCGACCACCACTACCAACAGTACTCGTGAAAGAGTTCATCAAGTCCTGCAGATTATTGTTCTGTTCATCGTTCCCGCCAAAAATGGAGCCATAGTTTGCACCAACGAGCTGCTGTTGTGGCCTGTGATGATGATGATCAGCTTTCGATCCACTGCTAGAGGACGAGCTTCCGAAACTTCTGAGAAGCGAAGCGGTGCTGCTGTTGTTGCTGGAACTCGCTCCGATCTGAGCAGCCTTCTGAAGCAGTGCTGTCGCAGACATGTGAGGGATACTATTGCTGGTGTTGCTGTTTTGCAGAGATGTGCTGAAGAGAGAAGGCGCACTAGAGCTTGTGATTTGGTCAGCGAAGAAGTTATTCGAGCCTTCATTGTTTCCTCCTCCAGTACTGCTTCCATTACTGTTGAAGTGTTCAGATAACGCGTTGTTGTTATTGGTGGTACTGGAGAGGAATGGAGGAAGGTTAAAGAGGGTGTTGTTATTAGTTGCAGAAGTAGGGGAATTATTGCTGTTGCTGTTGCTGTTGTTGTGAAGGTCAGAAAATTGCATTAGTCCATGGAATGGCTTGTTTTGAACAAACCCTTCTTGATGATCATGGTGGTGGTGATAGTTTTGGTTTGATTGTTCTGATGGCATGAAGAAGGTTGGAGGTGAAGGAAGGTTGGTCATCTGCTGTGGTGGTGGCGGTGGAGGTGGTGGTCTGATTAAAGACGGTGGAAGAAGGTGGTCAAACTGCCCGGTCCGGCCGCCGCCACCTCCGAGCCGCAAAATCTCGCCGGTTTGGTTGTTGTGCTGGTCATGTATGGAGGAGATGTGGGGACCCACCTGAGATAAGCCTAAGCCCATGTTGCTACTTCCATAGAGCTGACTCCCAATGGTGCTACTTATCAGGTTCGATGGTTGTCTCGCACTTTCTTGAGCCAGTGCATCACAAAACGCCCTGTGGGTGATAAAACTGTCCCTTCTGCAGTAATTAAATTCCAAACATCAATGCTTAGTTAGTATATATCAGATCAAAGCTAGTGTTCAGTGGGAAAATGGAAGAAGAATATATATCATATGGTCATAATAAATCATCACTTCATTTCTTTAATTTGCACGAGCGCTAAAGAGTTAGTGTTAGGAGTCTCTCTCTTTTTCTGGTTTCGATGTGTGAGTTATATTTCAAAATAATCAAACTCATATAGCTTAGTAGTAACTAACTTATTATTTTTGAACTCTCGCTTAATTGTGACTAGCCTATTCTTTTGATTTAGCTTCGGTACGATTCAAACTTGCATTGCATGCGTCCCTTAGTTCTAAATACAGCTCTAGTATGAATGACTTAAAACTCATTGGTGGAAAGTAAAAAATTAGAACTATATATTTTGTAAATTATGTGTCTAAATATTTGCTATTGTAACTTCTACGATTAATATGCGATATTTAAGGTAGTCTACCAAACGAAAAAAAATGGGTTAAGGTATATATATATATATATATATATTAACTAACAGGTTTGGTCAATTTTTGAAGATATTTTAATTCTATGTATATACAAAAATCGAAATTATTTCTAAAAGGCTTGTTACTTTTTAGCCATCAATATCAAAATAATAAAACCAATTATAAAATACACCAAGCAGTTCACGCCAAAAACAAGGTACATACATACATATGTAGATATTTAGATAGATATATATATATATATATATATATATATATATATAGGAAAAAGAAAAAACTACTGTTCACTAGCCCTAAGGTATTTAAGAACTATTTGCCTTGTCCAAATATAAGACAATAAAACTCTTAATTCGCCCGGGTACAAATTATTACGTGCATTTGTGGAATAATTAAGTAGGAAGAGAAAACCTATTATATATATATATATATATATATAAGCCTGACAAGAGATGAAGAAGAGGACTTTGTGATTAGAGTTTATGTTATTTAACTCTCTCCCCAACACCTATTAGGCCAGCGACATTTCTGTACATTGCACGAGCATAACCACTCTTTCAAATTATACTTTAAATCATCTGAAGTAAAAGAAAAAAATAAAGAAAAAAATAAAAGAAAGAAAGAAGGTACTTCGTAATAGAGTGTGAGAGAGAGAAACGAAATTGATTAGGCCCTAACGTTATCATCAAAAGGAGTACCTTGCTGCCTGCAAGAGCACAGTACTGAACACATCTAGCCAACCCATAAGAGAACAAACATGGTAACGCCACAACACTATATTCCTCTACATTGCATAGCAACACGTGAATAGGAAAATAAATTTTTTTAAAAAAAGTAATAATGGTCAAAAATAGCGGTGTTTCCAAGGTAAAATGTAGAGGTAGAACTTGATTTTACTTTTAAATTTTCATAACAAAGAGAGAGAAAAGAGATGAAGATGATGAAGCTGATGCTGTTCCTCCGTGTGTTTTCTGATACCCTACGACCAAGGCAGTTCTCAAAGATTATTCACGTGGGAAGGATATATGTTTCCTTCCATTAATTTCCCCTTCCCCTTCGAACCAAGAGAAAGCAAACATGACAAATGCAACCATACGAGAGAGACAGAGAGAAAAAGGGTATAGAATCTTTATCACAAGAAAGCATCGAAGCCTTTTTCCTCCCTATAGTCTCACTCTCTCACACAGATACAGCCCTAGCTAGCTATCCCGATCCCAAACCAAACAGATTAAAACCAAACAAAACCTGTGTTTGAATGGCTTAAATAATTAATTCCATTGTTACCTGGAGAAGAGAGTGCCACAGTCGCATCTGTACTCTCTGGTGCCACAAGTCTTAGAATGTGCCTTCCAATCAGACTGAACAGCGTATTTCTTCGAACACTTCTCGCACTTCCATTTCTTCTCGCCGTGCTTGCGAGAATAGTGCTTCTTAATCCCAGTGAGGTCACCGAGGGCTCTGGAAGGGTCATGGTGGACGCACGTGGGCTCGGGACACAGATAAACCTTTCTCTTTGGCTCTTTGTTTGTCTTCTGCTTAAGCTTCCAAGGGAGGTTGTGTCCTCTTCTGTGAAGCTGTAGGTTCTGCTCTCTTTGGAACCCTTTGTTGCATACCTCACATATGAACCTGTTTGTTGCCATTAGGGTCTTGGGAGATAGTGCTATCACCTCCGCATCTGGATCTGTTCTCATGGAAAAATGACAAACCACAAATTATTAATTACAAAATTCACAGGAAAAATTCCAAAAAGTTGATTAATTATCCAGGTCAAAAAGTCTGGATGGATGGACTCTGAAAGACAAGGGCTGGCTTCCCAGAAATTAACACCACTTTCAATTCAGTTTTGTGCATCAGTTACAAAACTAGGGTTTTCTGGGAATTATATATGGAGAAAAGAATTTTCGGGGACTAAATATGAAGGAAAAATTATTAATCAGTACGATTGATTTGGGGATTTGGTCATGAATTTCGATAAAATGATTAAGATACTTGCTTGGTGTTCCTGGTTGGTTTCTCTTCTTCTTCTGGGGTGGTGCAGCAGCGTTTGTTGATGAAGTTGGAGTCGATGAAAGCTGCTGATTCATTGGATTCTGATCTCCTTCTCTAATTCCGAAGAGCGATGCCGACGAAGAAGATGCCGCCATATCAGATAGCTTATATATCTATCTCTCTCTCTCTCTCTCTCTATATATATATATATATAACCTTCTTCTTCTTCTTCTTCAAGTATAGCTTGTCTGGTTCAGTTTGGGGATGTTAATCTTTCTCTGCTTCAACCTTACAAAGCTATCTTATTTCTGGAAAAGCCACATGCAATTTGAGTTCTTCTGAATCCTAAACCCGAATCCTGAAAGCAGGTAATTCAAATTCCTGGGGGGTCTATTGATGAATGGAAAGAACATGGAGCAGAAAATATGCAGAAGAGAAAGGTGAAACAGAGATATGAGAGTTGAAGAGGAGGAAGGAAAAGAAAATCTTCAAACCCTCCATGGGCGCTTGATATGATTTTCCCTTCTCCCCCAGCTGGTTTGGCTTATTTTAAAAGCCAATTTTGAGCAAAGTGATATTACTGAGGTTCTTCACTGATTTGGTGTCATGCAGATACACCAACACATATGCACTCAACAATTTTTTTTTTTTTTGCTTCTTTTTCTTTCTTATTTTCTCTCTCTCTCTCTCTCTCTCTCTCTCTCTCTGTGTAATTCTCTGCCTTCTTCCTATTTCCCTTTTCAATGTTTTTTTCCTCCAGATTTTGCTCATTTGTTCCCTGCCATAAATGATATTTGCAATATGAAAAATTAATTAGAGAGAAGAAAACAAAAATAAATAATAATAATATAAAATAATGAGAGGAGAGAGAAAGGCCTACAAGTCGGTGGACCCAATCTTGGCCACATAACGACATAGGATGTGTGAAAGCAGCATGAAACAGCTACTACACCACTCTCTCTCTCTCTCTCTCTCTCTCTCTCCCTTTCTCTCTCTTGTATGGTACTGGTATCTTCTTACTCACTCCCAGACAAACTTTCACTCATCACCTATAGCCCCAGTGGGCCACACAGAAAATTCAAAATTAAATAATAAAACTGAAGGAGGTAAAACTAGAATTATAGATAAGTAAAATACTATTTTAATAATTTATTTGCTAGTTGATTATTAATTAATTTATTTTACTGATTTTTAGTTTTAATTTGATTCCTGAATCTAATCTTGATTTGGTCACTCATTGATATATAAACCAATACATTTAGTTTCTTATTTTTAATTAATTTTGGATTAAATATGCTAACATTAACAAATTTTGGTCATTCATTTGTCACTTGATTATTAATTTAGTTTTTAATTAATTTTCAACCTCAATTTGATCCCTTACTTATGAATATAATCTTGATTTGGTCCCTCACTAATATAAAAATTAATACATTTAGTTTCATATTTTCAACTAATTTTGAATTAAATCTACTGACATTCATGTAAATAAAGGATCAAATTGAAAATAAAAAATTAACAAGTGACCAAATTGAGACTAGACTCAAAATGGTTCACTCATCACCTAACCCCAATGGACCACACAGAAAATTCAAAATAAAATTGATGGAGGAGAAACTAGAATTGTAATTCAAAAAGAGAAAAAAATATATCATTTTAATCCCTCACATTTTTTACCTTGTCTTAATTTGGTTTTTCAATATGTCTTGTCTCAAAATGGTCATTTATATTTCCGAACCAAAAAACAAATTAGTCCCTTTGTTAGTATCCCATTGTCAGCAAAATGACACTCTAACTCAACCTTTGGTAAACAGATATTAAGAAAGACATTAATTTTATTAACGTTAGAAAATGTAAACTATTTTGAGACAGGATAAATATAGAGGATTAAATTAAATAAAATTAAAATACGAGGGACAAAATTAAAATTTTACTCACTTCGAAAAGAGAAACTAAAATAGCATTATAGTCAGAGAAAAAGAGAAGAATTATGGAACCAAAGAGGGGAAAAATAGATCATAATAATTAGCTTTGAAGGAAAGTAGAAAATACCTGAAGCATGATTGGGTGAGGTCCGAAGAAAACTGTTGTCTGAAATTTTGAAGAGGCAGAGTGTACTGCTACCGTTTGTAGTGACTGACATGAAAAGAGCAAAAAAGGTGTCTGATCCTCAATTTGGTATGTTTGGCTGCCTTAGGGTAGGGATGCCTCCATGTAATTTCAATTCAAACGCAACATACAATATATATAATATTTATTATAATTTAAAAAATTATATTATATTTAATATGAGTGTTAGAATAAAAGATTTAGATTTCTTGTATTTAATTAGAAATGTATGAATTTAATAATTAATATTAAAATAATTACATGATTTAATAATTCAGATTAAAATTAATAATCATATCTGATTTAAAATTTTTTATCTAACAATTTAAATTTGAAAACAGTACAATCCAATAACCAATAATTTTTTTTTGGAACTAGTGAAAATTCACTCCCTAGAATAAACGGTATGTTTATATATATATATATATATATATGTATAATTATATATAATTTGATGTTATATACAATTGCAATATTGTAATGGCTGGTTGGTCCATTCTTCACATAAATACCAATGCAATCGCCGAAAGTCACATCAAGGAATAGTGGGACCACGAGGGAAGGGTATTTTGGTCATTTGGGATTTATATAAAGTAGAAAATCACAATCAGAAGACCCGCGAGAAGACCTAATCCAACCACTTTGGATAAACAAATCGTACAGAATTTTGAGGATCATGGTGCAGTTGATAAGAGAGTAAAATATATTTTAGTCATTTAATTATTTTAATTTAGTGTTTTATTAATTTTTATTTTTATTTTAATCCCTCATTTATTTTTATTCTTAATTTAATCTCTCACATTTAATTAAGATTAAGAATTTTGTGGAATTTAAAATTAGTGAGCAATTTGTCAAACTATTACACCTTATAATTTGTTAGAGGGTTGAATATAATGCAGATTGCACCAAAAAAAAAAAAACAAATCAGTTGTCAAAATAATTTCCAACTCATCAGAGGATCGATCACAATGTGAATGGTGTGAAATAAAAAAAAAAAAAAAGTACATATTAGCTCTCAAAAAATAATTTCAAAAATCAATTTATTTAGGAATGAGAACCAAAATTTTTAAAAGAAAATTTTAAAAAAATTATTTTAAAAGAAAAAGAAATGAAAAGGTAATCTATAGAAACAAAAATTATGGGTTTGTTCCTTGATAAAATCATCAAATTATCACACTTTAACAGCTTATTAAATAATCAAGCACGACCCATGTGATACAAAAAAAAAAAAAGAAATAAATTAGTCCTCAAAATTAATTTCAAAAACTAATTTGTTTTTTTGTTTTGCACCATTCATGTTGCACTCTACTAATGAGTTATCAGGTATAATATGATTAAATTAAAAATAAATTGATAAATAGAAGATTAAATTGAGAATAGATATGGGTAAAGAATCAAATTGAGAATCAAGTTATAACTTAGAGACTAAAATAGCATTTTACTCATTAATAAGGTCGTACTCGTCAGATTCCGTCAAGAGACAAGTTAATCTTGACCGTAGATCATGTGGAGAAAATAAATGTCAACAAGATTTTCTCGAGATATAAAATCGAACAATAGAATAAAGTGGAATGTGTGCTTTTCGGGAATTATGGGGTGTTTGATAGGGATAGTTATTAATATTATTCTCAGTTTCTTTATTGTTTATAGGAAGGCAATTCTTACATTTTCTTCCATTTCTAACTCGGCAAGGTTGCTGTCACTCTTTGAAAATAATTTATGACAGCTTAACCATAAATAAGTTTTAAATAAAATACCACTTTTATCTCTCATTTATTAGTTAATTCTCACT
The DNA here is from genome assembly GCA_037074485.1 of Delonix regia. Classification (NCBI taxonomy): domain Eukaryota; kingdom Viridiplantae; phylum Streptophyta; class Magnoliopsida; order Fabales; family Fabaceae; genus Delonix; species Delonix regia. The sequence goes on along the minus strand of CM073457.1, from coordinate 36,786,329 downwards.
TTGGTCTTTCGTTAATTTTCATTATTAATTCAGTCTCTTATTAATTTTCATCTTCAATTTAGTTTTTTATTTATTAATTTATTCTCAATTTAATCATTTACTAATTTAAATATTTTCACACTTTTTCAACCCCTTAGTCTTGATTAAATTTGGACTAAAAAAAAAAAAAGTACCAAATCAGTTTCTCTATTTTTACACTTTGTAACAATCTAGTCAATTACAAATTGTCATGTCAAATGAGTTCTTCACAATTCCTATCTTCTACAAAACTTGTCCCTTATCAATAAATTGGCAAAATAACAAAGTTATGCACAAAATAAAAATTGCGAGAGATTGACCTTCCACAACCAATTTGTGAGAGACCAAAATATTATAAAGCGAAAAAATAGGGGATCAATTTGATATTTTTCTCCATTAGAAAGTGTTAACATTCAAATTAGTGAATAACCAAATAAAAAATAAACAAACAAGTGAGGGACTAAATTGAGAATAAAAATTAGTAAATGACAAAATTGAAACTTTTGATAAATGAAGGACCAAAATGGTAATTTACTCAATGATTTTTTTAGGTTTATAGTGTTAAGATAAAGGTCTAATATTGAGTGGATGGCAAAGGGTCAAGTTAAACTACAAGTTTAAGCATCCCCTCCAACCACCATGTTGTAGCTTTGTGTTAATTTTATAGGTACCATATGAGAATGGCATTGCATGCAGGAGTAGTACTCTGAACATTATTTCCAATATTCTGATCCAATTCCAAATTTAAATTATGTATTCACTATTCAAACTCAATTTAAATTTCTGACAAGGTTTTACTCTCTTAAGTCTTAATATATGGCCAATACAATCGAATATTTCAAATATTCAAAAACTCTAAAATTATTAGAGATATGTGAGATTATTATACAATAAGTATTAAGCATCATGTTGAGATATTCATATTCTCCTAAATTCAATTTTTAAGGTAGCATGGATATAAAATATTTAAAAATATAATATGAAATTTGTCTAAAATTGTTATGAACCAATTTGGATCCCCTTATGTTTTTTCTCCTCATGTGGCCATCTTATATACATAAAACAAAAAAAAAAAAAAAATTGAGAGAGATAGAGAGTGAGAAAATCTATTCTTAATGGAAAAGGCTAATTTCATTGTTATCGAATATATAATATATTAATACACGACTAAGACGCCATTTACATTAAGTGGTTTAATCTCACTGTGTTCCTTAACCGGAAAAAAAAAAAAAAAAGTTTTCGAGTACATAAGCCAAACAATCATAGAAGAGAACATTATATATAATCTTCATCATCAAAATAACACTTTTCAGCTTAGTCCGCATTCTATCCCACCGGATGGATAAGTTGATTAGAGAAAGGTAGAGGAAGTCAAAAGGAATATTAATAGGAAATTTATTTTATTAATTTTATATACTTAAAATGAATAAAATTAAATAATAGATGACTTATTACAATAGAGTTGATAGATCAAGTTCTCAATTGCATTCATTTTTGGATTAAGAGGATATTGCAATTGGTAACAAAGATAGGATTTAGTAACTTTTAACCAAATTTAGGGAAAATCAGTTTAACTTTTTATATTTTTCATATTTTATATTATATATAGAAACATATATAGCGCACATTTGCAAGTGTATATTAATATTTAAATTTACAAATGATAAAATAAATTTGTAAATGAATTGATCTATACTTCAATACAGATGTACATGTTTGAAGTAGCACGTATTCCCTCAAATTACTCGAGAGGACCATTTAGATGTAATGGTTCAAAATTTTTATTATAAAAAATATTTTATTTAATGAAATATAAAATATTTTTAAAATTAAAAATATAATAATGTTTTAGTATATTTTTTTACACAAAATATACCTAATTAAAAAAAGATTAAACTGTTTTTAGTATCTTATAGTTTATTATTCTTCAACAACATAGTATTTTGTATTAAGAAAATAATTTAAATATTAATGTATTTCTATTTTTTAAAATATTTAATTCTTATTTTTTTTAAAAAATTTAAATGATTCCGTGGTCATTATCTCTTGTTTATTTCTTTTTATTTTTTGTTAAACTGACCCTCACAATAAACTCACGCACATCACCATCAAACTTTAGAAGTTGGCCTCATGGTGAAGGAGACTTGGGTTTAAATTTTGAGGTCAAAAGAGAATTTATTTATTTATTTTTAAATATTACAAGTCAACCCAAATTATGAGGTCTTAACATTGTCTGGAGAGAGCAAAGCATTAATTCTTATGTTTGACCAAAATAATTATGAATAAATTCACTCAATTATAATGTAGGAATATAATTATAATATATATAATGTATTTATAAATAATATAATAACTATATTCTTATATTATAATTGAGTATTCTGATTTATTTAAAATTGTGAGTGTCATAAATATTTTATCAATTATTATTCATGCTTTATAATATTAAAAAAAAAGTCTACATCAAATAAATATGACAAAATACACCAATGTCATTATGGTTGATTATGTAATAATATAAAGATTTAATGTTTTAGATTAATTGACAATAAATATCAACATATGTAATCATTGACATTGTTTGGAGAAAAATCAGATCCAATTAAAACAAAAGTGAGCCCAAACTACTCTTACTTTAAAAATGATGTAGGAATCAAATTATCGGTCAATATTAATTATTGTAAAAAAAATGTAATAATGTTTATTTAAAATTGAGTTACATATTTCAATAATTTATGAAAATAAAAATTGATAAAAAAATGAAAAATTTAATTTGACAAAAACTCAATAATGCATTATTTAATAATTTATATTAAATTTGCCGTATTTACAGTATTGTTGGAGATCCAGATTAATTTGTTTATAAAAATAATAAAAAAAAGGTCACAATCATATAATAGTTCACAAGTTTAAATAGGGCGTTGTGAACAGAAACATGGGGAAAATACTATTTACTGTTAGTGAGTAATGCTGATTAGTCTTTTTTTTGGACAACATAGTTAAGTTCACTTTGTGTAAACATAATTTAATATAATACAATGACTGTTTATTATATCAATGGTAGTTGTATCATCATAAAATATTATAATGATATATAAAACTAAAGTGAAAATATTTTCTCCCTTTTTTATTTGATATTATTGAGAATGAACCCATAAAGAAGAAGAAATTTTTTAAAATTGATTTGCAGTCATCTTTTTCTTTGTTGCTTTCTATTCTGTTCTCATTCTTTTATACATAGTTCCAAAATGCAAGAAACCAAATAGAAAAATTAAAGAAGCCATGTATATAATAGAAGCAATGAGTCTCCATGGCATGGACCCATAACCTTACTGTTTCATTGCTTCAACTTTAAGAATAAAATATGTTCAAGCATATGGATACACAGTCAAACAAATGCTAATATCTTAAACAAATTTGGTCAAATAATTTATTCAAAAAATACAAAAGTATTGGCAAGTGAACATGTTAAGTTTTCAGACACTTGAAAAATTTCAATATAAAATAGATGAAAATAATTATTACTTCTATAACAATTATAATGTATGAAATGAAAACTATTAATCATTTATATATTTTATGTTTAAATATCATAGTGATAATTATTTTAAGGTAAATTCTTTGATACAACTATAAAAGTCATTGCACTGGTACAACTACTATGTGATGCATTAAGAAAAAACATGTGGAAATAACATATTAAAAATAATAATTGTTTGTCAACTCAAAATAATTTGTAGTATTTGTATTTTAACCCCACTATTTTGTAGATTTTATTCATGAACCTAGAGTTGTTTTTAAACTTTTCAATACAAGTTTTTTTTTTCCCTCGGTAATCTTCATATAAAAAACATTTGATTGTAAATTTGTTAACTTAATTCTATACTCCATGTATTATTTCAATAAATCCCCAAATCTTTAATTCTATCCTTATTTCCAAATTTATAAATTGATTATTATGTTAAGTTGTTATAAATTGATTATAAATTGGTTATTGAGAAATAAAAAAGTAAAGGGGTAATTGAAAAACTCAAAAAGAATTTGAATTTATAAAATATTAGAGTTAAAATATAATCGCAACAAATTATATGAAATTGTTATACAATCAACATATTTTAATATATCATTTTCATGTATATTTTTCTTAATGTGTCATGTAATGAGTGTGTACATTTTTTACCATCAAAAATATTAATCACAACAGTTGCTAAATGATTCTTATTTGTTGGATCAAGTTTTTGTGATGTTCGTAATTATAGATCAAATTTTTAAAAACTTATCGATTTTAGTTTTTAAAAATGTACCGAAATTAGTATTTTTTTTAATTATAGATTATTAGATCTTTATAATTATTTAATATAGACTGTGACATTTATATTACTGTTAAAAATCTGAATCCATGTAATGAGTATTCCGTATCACTACTTTAAAGTTACACTATTCTAAACAAAACATAAGTAACTCTAAACAAAAACCAATGACTTCCAAAAGCCTCTGAAGAAGACCCGTAATGAGGTGAGACTGTTTTGGTGACAACTCGCCGGTCAAGTTGCTCAAGGGGGGCGACGCTCTACTTAGAAGAAAGACAGAGAGACACGCAGGCTGAATATATATTATTCAGCAGCGGCGGCATTTTCTTGTTGCCAAAAAAAAAATTGTTTTTTCTTTCATCATAAGTCATCCTCTGTCCTGTAACTAACTACAATCCAATATCTCACTCCTAACGTACCCATGCATTGAAAGAGGCAAGTCATATATGCTTTTATTTGGGTCAGTTCTGGTCAAACCGTTTCAAGAGGGTATGTACAAAGCAAGCATTAATGGGGGAGAAGACTTTTAGTACTTCCTTAGTATGTAAGGAGATTACTTTTCTGTGTTATAGAACAATAAATTTTTTAATAAAAAATTTTAAATTATTAAATTAAAATTCAACGATTCAAATAGTTATTGCAGATCCCTGTCCCTTCTTTAGTTTCCTTCCTGCAACAGTTCCTCAAAAGAAATTTTTAAGAATGGCTCACTAAGCGTTAGATTGCATAGTTTTTTTATATTTGAATTATTTGATAAAAAGTATTGGATTATACGCTGTTATTAACTTTAATTTAAACAGTTATATAACACATTTTTTTAATATTAACTATTAGATCTATATAATTTTTACTAAATGTAAAAAAATTAGATTCTTTCCTTCCAATTTGTATCTCTTACGGTATATGTTTTTGTAGGAGGATGTGACAATATTGTAGAAAATCTAAATGCTTGCATTTAAAATTGAGTTACCGCGACAACTTTATTATACCAAAATTGGTGAAAAGGAAGTTTTAAATCCACGGTCAATATTTATTACCAAATATATCAAACTATCCATAATTATTACTACAAAATCAACAATTTTAATTATTACTACAGGTGATTTGCTTTGGTTTCTTTGGTTTTTATGGAAGAAAAGATAGTCATATACAAAATTGTTTAATAATGGGCTCTGTTGTACTAAAACCGTCCATGGGCTACAAAGCCCATTTCTTTTATACTGTATTGGATGTTGAGAATATATTTATTTTTATTTGAAATAATCATTGAGTTAATTTTGTTAATTGAAGTATTTAGGTAAAGTTTCACATTTTTATGTGCATAAGTTCAAATTTTCCTTTCAACACGTAGTCTCTGGCTTGGAGATCAATCTCTTTCACTGTGATCCCTTGTGTTGAGTGATTTTTAGGGTAATACTTTGGAATGGAACTCTGTCTTTTTGTCTGAAATCTCGGACATATCGACATTCGCATCTTGACTAGTAGTTTTAAAGTAACCTCCTGTGATGTCAGAGTTTGATTTATATCCTCGGTGATCTTTGGTTTATTCTAAAAATTTACACCACTTTCCTTAAAAAAAGAAAAAAAACTAAATACATTGCAAATAAAGATATATTTACCAAAATAACACAAGTAAATAAGATAACTATATTTTAAAATTTTAAAATTGATATAAAGAAATAATTATTAAAACGAGGAACACATTGGCAAAATAATTTTTTAACAAATTTAATTAATTAATTGAAAGTAATGTTTATATTCAATTTCAACATTAACATATATAGTAATTGTATGTAAAAGCAACATAAACACTTTTTTAATTGTAATACGATTTTAGAATAAAATAAGTTTATTTTTATGCCTAAAAAAGGTTATTTTTTTATACAATTTAAATAACAATTGTAGTATATCGTTTGGTCAAAATTGCATCCTTGATGGTTTAGATATATAGGACCTCTTGGTAATTAATAATTAAAATGAAATTCAAACTATGACGCAACGTGAAATTAACCCCTTTTTCTTCCTTTTTTTTTTTTTTTAAAAAGACGAATGCTTTCATGTATTCAAATAAAAAAGGAGAGGGTCATGACAAACCCAAACTACAAATTATTGAATAAAGGCTTGTGTTGTGTTCAAAATGTCCATGGGCTACATAGCCCATTTCCTATACTCTATTGGACGTTGAGAATATATTTTAATTTTTTATTTGAAATGGTAATTTAGTCAAATTTATTGATTGAAGTGATGAAATTTAAGTCTTCAAATTTTTATGTGCATAAATTCAAATTTTCCTTTTAACAAGTAGTTTCACTTGGAGATCAATCTCATTTACAGAGAACTAATATTGCCCAATGATCTTTAAAGTAATCTTTTGGAATGGAACTTTGTCTTTTTATTTGAGATTCGGACATATCAACATTCACACCTTGACTAGTTATTTTAGAGTAACCTTTCATGATGTCAGAGTTTGATCTATATCGTCCTTCATTCACTTAATTAAATTTTCAATATACGATATAGTCGATTTTCAAACTAATTAGTAGAAAGGTAATAAATTCATGGATTCCTTTAACTATATTTCTTGCTATCAATTAGTCTTTTTAAGTTGACAGTGTTACAAAAGAGTCCATTTAAATTTTAAATTTGTCACTAATTTGTCTCTTAGGCACTATATATGGAACGAATTTGAGATGAATTTAAATATTAAGGTATTACTTTGAAATGATTCAGACCTACTAGACTAATTTGAAACAATAAACAAACTTAAGGGACTAGAATGCTACTTTGAATTTTTTTTTTTCTTTTTCTCTTTCTTCTTCTCTAACTCATTTTCCCTCCTCATCTCTTTCTTTCTCTCTCTTATACTCTCTTTAGCATAATAAAAATACTTTGTTATTATTTCAAATTTTCAAATATTAAGAATATTATTTGAACTATAATGTTATGAGAAATGAGATAAAAGTTATATAATTTTTTTCTCTATTTATTTTATTCTTGTTTAATATATTTCATATTCATTTCTTTTCTATGTTATGTAGTTTAGTAAAATCTAAAAACTGTGAAAAGAAGGGAGATGATTTTTTATGAGTTATTTAATTGATTAGATGATGGTAATGATAAAGAAATTATAAATGAAAAAAATCCAAAAGTTATGAAAAAGCATAAATAAGGAAGAAAAAAGAGAAAAAGACATAATAAAAAGAAAAAAAAATAGAAGAAAAAAAAATCAAATAATAATAAGAAAGAGCTAAAATATATTTTGATTTCTTAATGTTATTTATTGTTTTAAATTAGTTCCTTACGTTTGAAGAATTTTAAAAATTGTCTTTTTTCAAATTTCTCATATAACTTGTGTTTAAGGGACAAATCTCGGACATGTAAACATTCATGCCTTGGCTAATAGTTTTGATGTAACCTCCTATAATGTTAGAGATTGATCGATATCACCTCTCAATTGAATAAAGTTTCAATATAAGATATATAAGTGGGTTTTACTATTTTTGCACGTTTAATATGGTATATGGTGATTTCATTTTTTCTTTGTTTTCTTTCTTTTGCAGTAAATGATTCTTTGTATTAAGATAAAAATGACATTTTCCCACCAGCTTACCTCAGCAGAGTGGATGAGAAATGGTAAAGATGGTGTGGATGTAGATGATAAAGATTTAGATGTAAGCACAAATACTATCAATACAAGTTTATCCAAGAAGATTGCAATACTTGTTAAGATCAAGACCATACCTCCTTACAGAGCGCATTTATCTTCTTCTAGAGAATGATAAAGATTTAGAACATGAAATGAGAATGTATGATGGGGTGAGGCGATGGAACATTCAGATTGTTGACAAAACATGTGTTGAAGGAAAGTTATTAAAATTATTAATGTTAAAGGTATTTTTGTCATCGAAAAAATGATTTTAGATCCTTTAGTGTAATTACAAAATATAAGGTCCTTAAGTGATGTTAAAACCAACTTACGGTCCTAAAGTGAAAATTTCCCATACATCGTTGCCTTTTAGGTTTGCCTCCACTAATGCAATTCTACAACTCATGGTAGAATTTGTTGTGGAGAGTAGGAGGGACAATGAACACTGAAGTGAGTAAGCACATTGTTGTATGCTTGGCAATTTGAGTGCTTAGACATGAGGATGACTCTATCGTAGTTGAATATTAGAGGTTGAAGAGAAGAGAAAGTTGGCACCATTTTTGCACCTATTGTCCCTTGGATAGCATCTTTTCTTCCTTTCTCTTTGTTTGTGCCATCCTTTTACTTCAATTGATTGGCAGCCTTTGGCATTTGTTAAAACATTATATGCTTGACATAATTCACGTGTAGAGAAAGGAAAAAGCAGCTAGTGATAAATTTGTCATATTCCTTTATCCTTAGAAGCTATTGATAAAATGGGATTTTGTTGTGAATTATGATGCAAGAGACTGCTGTAGAGTCAAAATAGAGGAGTCAACAATATAATTCTCTTTCATTGTATATTAAGATATTTGAACGGGGAAAAACTCATACTTTATAAATCGTTTTTTAGGGTGCTCCTTTGATGTTTAATATATGTCCAGAGTTTTTCAATGCAAGTTATGAACAAGTCAGTCATTCTATAAACATAGTATTTTATGTTCCTACAACTAGGATCATAAAGTCATTAGTTCTTAACATGTTTTAGACAAATTTGACAACAAAGAAGGGGTGAATTGGGTGGTAAATTTTTTTTTCAAAATCAAACATTACGAAGAAGCGTTTTAAAAGATACAATAGGTAATAACTCCGTCCTAACTCAAGCTCATAGCTTTCTGTCTCCAAAAAACAACTCCTTTAAAATTATAATTCTTTAAAATAGGATTACAACAAGAGGAACTCTCAAAAGTAGAGTATGTAAAACAAAGAAGTGTGAAAATCCGTCAAAAATTCGAAAAATGAATAATAACAAATGAAAGATAAATTTTAAATTAAAAAATAGGAAGAAGGAAGATGAATAATAAAAATAATAATGAAAAACAAAAGCGAAAAAAGTACAAATAATAAAATCCTGAAAATAAACAAACAAAATCAGAAATTACTAAAAAACCAACAAAAAATTAGGAGAACATGGATTTAAATAAGATAAAAAAGAAAAGAACGGGAACAAATTGCGATGAATTCAGAAGTAGTAGTAAAATAAGCAAAAAGTAAGTAAATTACGATTTTAAAAAAAAGCAACAAGATGTCATAAAAGGAGAATAAAAAGCAAATTTGAAGGGGTAATATATCTGCATCAGAAGGCACATGGATTGCAAAAGGGAAATATAGATGAGCAAAAGGCAAAACAGCTTAGGTTTTGCAGCCTTCTCTTGCCCCCATATTTGCAGCTACACCCCATAGCATTGTAAATACACATTGCATGAGTTGAGGGTGGTTTGCAGACTGTGTGTCCTATGTTTCAATGAACCCTACACAAGATGGGAAAATGCCAAGCCGGCAAGAGGGACGTAAGAGACAAGGGAGATTGACCATAAGAAAGTGATGGACAATTTAAAGGATTGATCATCTAAAATTGAGAAGCTTGGGTCAGAGGTAAAGGAGGAACAAGGGTGAGTGCACTGAGAAAAAAAAAAGAAAGAGAGAACGAAGCAAGAGAAAAGAGAGCTTCGAAGGAGACAGTAAGAGAGTGGGAGACTCGAGAGTGAGTGGAAGAAAAGGAGGGAGGCTCAGGCAAGAAGAAGAAGGGCAGAGCTGAGAGAGGAAAACCATAAGAGAGAGGAGAAGAAGAACGAAATGGAGAGAAGAAGAAGAACCGGAAAAGTAGAACGAAATGGAAACTACTCTATTCGCCCCTGTTATAACGGTCAGAGGCAGAACATCGTGAGAAGAATAGCAGAAGGAGGAAAAGGGAGCAACCAGGAGAGAGACTCATTAGGGACACAAAGGATTCCCTTTATACACCTCTGTTTCAGCAACTCGAAATACAGAGGAGAAGGCTGCGAGCAGGAGGACCAAGAAACGAAAGAAGGAAACACTCAAAGTTAAGCATATGCTTTCCCTTTATTTCAGAAAAATAGAGATGAGCAACGGTCAAATACAGCTTGGCAATCATTTGGGGAGTACTGAAGGTAACATCTATTGTTTGCCTTTAACATCATAATGTTTAAACTTACGTGAGATGCTGACGAAAATGCTAGGAGTTTACGTGAGATGGAGAGTGTATGTCTTGTTTTGAAAATCTTCGTCGAAGTTATGCTTAAAGTATGCTAATATTTTTCAGCCAGTTGGTACTTTCTGCTGCGCTTTAATCCAATTCTTTTCACTGGATTCGTTAATTATTGGAGGGGTTTGTGGGATGATTCAAATGGGAAAGAATGGTAATGATTGAATGATCACTATGTCTCGGCTTCATAGATATCACCTCCTTCAACATATACATGCCTTTGGTCATTTGCTTGGTTTTGACCTATTTGGTCTACGGATTGAACGATCCATTTTTTTTTTTGGTACTAAATTATATTTGTATATAATATATGAATAAGTGAGATGTGGCGGACACATTGGAACTTCACATGTTAGTTTTTACCCTAATATCTCTATTTTACTTTGTCTTATTTTTATTTTTTTTTTACTTTATTTTATTTTATTTTCATCTTCTTAATATAGGTGGATTATTAATATTAATATTATTAATAATATTATTATTATTATTATCTTTTTTAATCTCAATAGTCATGTGAGATTCTAGTTTATTTTGGTTTTGAAAGTTATTACACATTTGTAAACAAATAAATAAATCAATAGTGAAAATAAAATAAAATGATTCTTGAAATATGAAAATGATTAGTGTTTCCTTTTTTTTTTTTTTAAATGGCTGTGTGAGATTATAAATCTCCACAGACACTTGGGAACTAATTGATACAAGTCGTGTGAGATTTTTTATCTTCTTAGACTTTGAAACTTAATCTTTTTTTTGTTATAATAAATAGATGAATAGGTAAATAAAAAAATGATTTCAACTTTCAAATATATGCATTTTCATTTTATTTTTATTTTACTATTTAATTTTTAAGTTGCCATGTGAGATCATAGATCTTCGTAAGCACTTAAAGTTTAATTGAAAGAAGCCACATGATATCTCTAATTTCCTTAGGCTTTGAAAGTTAACAAACAATTTCAAAAAATAAAAAATTAAAAAAGATCATAAAATTAGAAAAATCTTGAAAATCACTTTTCATTATAATTTCATGTTACTTTCAAAATTGAAAATAAAAATCCAAATTCTGAAAAATCCAAAAAAATTAAAAAGAGAGAAAATGAAGAGAGCAAAGGAATGAGATTACTTTGATTTGGTGAATTAAAATATACCAACCAAATCTCAAATTTGTGTTATACACAAAAACCAATTTAATTTCGTCAATCTTGTTCTTCTTCTAAAAATAAAAGTCAAAATCACAAATAATTTCTTCCATGTTTCAAATTGGCACATGAGATTGTTAATCTTCTTAGGTACTTGAGAATTAACTAGTAAAGGCCGCATGAGATCTTTAGTCTCCTCAGATTTTGACAATCCAAAAAATATGAATCCTAAAAATCTATAACTTCACTCTTTTTTTAATTTAAAATAAAATTTCCAACTTCCAAAATCCAAAAAACACATAAATTCAAAAATCCTAAAAATCCTTTTCCATCATAATTTCATCTCAATTTCAAAATTAAAAATTCAAATTCCAAAAATAAAAAAGAAAGAAAATGAAGAGAGCAAGGGAATGAGATCACTTTGACATTGTAAGTTAAAACACAAACCATATTTCCCCCTCGTTTTATTTACAGAAATAAGTTTAATTTCAACTATCATGTTCTTTTTGCGAAAGATAGAAAATAAAATCTGCCAACCAATTGACATGCCTTTCTATGTTGAACTACGTAGACTTTGATCCTTATCATAGGTTACGTAGGCCTAGGTTCTATCCTAGGTCAAGTTTGCCCTTTGTAAATATCTATTTGTTTGTTTTCATTGTTATTGTTTCTGTCTTCTCTGTCTAATGTGCATACGTGTTAGTAAGGGTGAGTGAGATAAATGTAAGGCCATATTACAGTGATTTTACTTGACTAGTTTAGGGTAATTGTCCTTATGGACAGGTGTTGTGGGGTGCCTAACACTTTCCCCATACTCAAATAGACTCCCGAATCCATCTCTGTTTTTCATAGACTACCATGCCTTTTTTTTTTTTTGTTTTAAATTAGTTTTCTAAAGTTTTCCTTTAAAACTTTTGGTGGTAACTCCTAAAATAAATTAGTTTTTAAATTATCTTAAGAGCTGATTTTTTTTCTCTTTTCTTTTCATACCATTTGCATCACGCTTAACCTTTAATGGGTTGTCAGGTGTGACAGTGAGAGCATGAATCACCATACACTTTTAGTTTGGCCGATTAGAGTGGGATGGGGAACTTACACTTCTAGTGTGGCCGATTATATGATTGCAAGTCAAAAGACTTAAAACTACCTTGCAAAGATATGTGGGCAGCTTGTAGAAGGAGAGTTTTTATAGACCGTTGTTTGAAGACAATTTAGCCATCCACAAGAGTTAAAGAGGTAACTAGCCTTATCCATTTATGCTAGGAGTGTGGGCCTAATTTATTAGCTAAGATTGTATGGCTTTTATTTTATATTTGACTTTGTATTTTCCTTAGACTTTAAGTAGTTTCATTTTATTGTTATTTCCTAAGGCATTAAATAATTTCCTCATTTATTTCCTTAGATATTAGCTAGTTTACTTATTTAGACATCAAGTAGTATTTTGCTTTTTGTTTATATTTCCATAGGCATTAGGTAGTTGCCTAATTTTATTATTTCCTTAGAGATTAAGAAATTTCCTTGTTCATTATTTTCCATAGACATTAATTTTGTTGCCTTATTGGCCACTAAGTTAATGATAGACTATAAATACTATTATATTGCATTGTAAGACTCAGACAATTTTGAGGAATTGAATCTTAATGAGTTTTCTTTATATCTTTACAAATGAGAGATGCTTACATTCCTTGTTGCACCAAGAATTTGATATCTTATTAATGTAATTCTTTACTTTGTGGCAATTTCGATTCTTGTTTCTTACAAGCTTTATCATTAGCATATCTAAGAACATGTTTCTTAGGAGTTCAGTATGACAAGAGTTTAGATTTTATTATTACCTGAATAAAGTGTGTGTTGGCATTTCAATCTCTTTAGGCTGGGGTTCCACATCATTTTGAAAGAGGGAAGTCAAATCATAAAATTTGTCATTTACAGAAAGTTTCTAGCTAATTAGTCCAAAGGCTGGCAGCTGATTGGACTTGCACTTGGCTGGCTCAAGGTTAATTGACTGTGAACTTATAAAAAGTTCTCAACAAACTATGGTGTGTGTTGGTAATTGACTAGGACACCATAGATGGCTATTAGCGATTGGGAACAGAGGTTAAATGACAGGGACCTCAATGGAAGTGCTTAGTTGACTAATATAAGGGCTTCCTAGATACTTTGTAATTTCTTTCTCAGGGTAGTGCCACAATGCTAGAACAGTGGAGAAAAATTTCAACCCATGAAAATAAATGATATAAAGATCCAAGAAACAAAAGGAGGGAGAAGTATCAAAGATATCGCACCTTGCACCTAATTCAAGTGTTTGAAAATTTTTTTTACAAGAATACATATTTTTATATATTTCATAGAGTTATTACTTAATGCTTTATGAGATTAGGCTCACTCGAAAAGGAAACCCTAAGCTAAGATTTAAATGGAAATAACCTTTGTTTGCATGCAAAAATTTATATATCTTGATAGCTTTTTATACTCATGTGACATCATATCAACATTTTTTTATTCTATTTCTTGTAGAAATTATGACACTTTATTACTTTATAGTCATCCATGGTCAAGTATTATTAGATATTGACATTTTCTCCAAGAAATGTCCAAATATGATATTTTGTATTCGATATCATTTGCTCAAAAATTCAAGGGAAATATAGGCCTTGTTTGAATGTTGCTTTCAAAAATAGTTTTTTTTACGAAGAATAAAAAAAAATCTTTTGGTGATATTTTTTTATCAATTGTTCTAAAAAGTTAAAAAAATATAAAAGTTCTTATAAGAATAAAAAAACAGGAACAAGTTTTAGATGTTTTCCGTTTTTCTCAAAATTGTTTTTATTAATGGCAAAATTGTAATTTTATTAAAAAAAATGATTTAAGTAGAGTTGTGGGTTAAGTTTGAATAAGTTTTGAGACCCAACCCTACTGGTTACTAACTAGTCGGATTGAGCCACCTCTTATATTTATTAAAAAAACCATTTTTTAGAAAAATATTTTTTTAAAAATAAAAAATTAAGATTTAAAATGAACAGAATGAAGTAAAAAATGATTTAAAATAAAAAATAATGAAAATTTAAAAAGAATTAACATTTTAAAGATTTGTCATAAATAAAATTTATTATAAATAAAATAAATTAATGTTAAAAAATAATATATAGCTGGGTTTTGAATGAACTAAATATCTAGCTTGACTTAATTAAAATGCACACACACGCTTCCATACACAATCTTACATACTGAACATATAACACACACACGCACACACATACACAAACGCACACATGTTTGCACTTACATGCACAAATACAAAGACATATATAATGAATTTCTTATATAAACGCACATACACATGCATGCGTATACAACTATGCAAACATATACATATATATCAAACATGTTTAACACACACAAATACAGATAATGAATATGTGGTATCAATGCACATGTACATGCACCTACACATAAAAATATGCATGCACACACGCATGCTCAAATACTCATCCACGTACACATGCACACACACACACACACATACACAAATGCAGATATAATAAATCTGTTACATACACGCACATATACATGCATGCACATGCACACGTGCGCACATGTATATATATACTGAACATGTAACGCACATAGATACATAGAACAAATATTTATCTTTCATCTAAATAGTAAAATTAAAATTAAATTTGGAATTACAATTTTTTTTTCTAATTCTTTACATGGCCCAAACAAAAAATATTAAAATTTGAATTAATTTTGATTTTAATGGAATTAAAATTCTACATTCTAAATTTAATTTTGGTACTAAACAAGGTCTTAACACTTTCAAAATTTGTTTTTGAATTACTTTTTCTCAAACAATGTATTGTTTTTTTTAATATTTTGAGTGTGTTTCTAAAAACAAAAGATTCAAACAAGTTTTTTTTTTTTTTTAAGAATTGTTTGACAAAAAATTTTATGAAATTGTTCTAAAAATACAAAAGCAAATAATAGAATAACAAGCCTATAACTTCTTTCATCCTTGAATATTACATGCATATTCACTACTATGAATATGCAAACACAATAGCCTATATGTCAATTTACTTTTGGAAATTGGCATGTGACAGAATAATAGATAGTCATATAATATAATACATTATTTACTTCAGGGAATAAGCATACCAAATTTTCACTGATTTCTTTTAACCTAGCCATATCATGTAATATTATTTGGTATATGCATAAATAACATGTTATATCAGTTAAACAATTAAAGTAAGTAAAATCTTTGGTGCACTCACAATTTTGAGTGCACAAGTGCACCCAGTTATAATGTAGAAATATAATTGTAATATTGTTATATTTTAGGCCATCCTTACATTATAATTGGATACACTGGTGCACTTACAATTGTGAGTGCAGCAAAGATGACGCTTAAAGCTATCATCATTTTGTAAAGTCCAAATTGTCTCCATATAGCTCACCTTCTTTTAATATTAGAAATTGAATAAGAAACAAAATTAAATAGGTTGTAAATAAGTAACAAAAACACATACTTTTTCTTAATTCAAGTGTCACAAACATACAACTAAGATGCCCCTCTTTTTCTCTATTTTCCCCCAAATGTTACATATAAATAATTTGCAAGTGACATTGTCTTTTATGATAAAAAAATTTCCAACAATTAATCAATTACTTATGAATAATTACTAATATCAACAATATGCAATAACTATAAGGAAGATAAAAGTTTCATAGACTACTACTAGAAAAAGGCAAAATAGAGATAGATGAAATCCATGTCTAAATCTTAAAAAATCCACCTCTAAATAATCCAAAACAAAATCTGACATGGAATAAATTTCATATTATAATCTTTGGTCTCTAAATACTTAGACACCAAAAAATGGATTTCGTCTCAGATTGTTAAAGTTTCTATCTTATAGCAACCAACGCCATATCCAAGACTTGCTTTATAAGATGACATTATTCCAGCTCCAATTCTATGTCTATAATTTAGATAAAGAATTTATTCTGTCTCTAATTTTGTGTCTAATTTTTAGATATAGAATAAATGTCGTCTTAAATTGACATTTGGATTATTATAATTTTGTATATAATTCCATGTCTACATTTTAAGTACAAAATAAATTCCATCTCACCTCGCTTAGCTTAACCTTATTCATAGATGATATCTATCTCTTCATTGCTATGGTACTCTTTGTAGTAGGTAACTTTCTACACCTGTTGGATAATTGGATTGTTTTAATTCTATCTCTGATTCCATTTCTAAAACTTTGATACAGGACTTTTGCTGTTTTAACTTTATAATTATATTTGTCTCTAATTTTGTGTCTTTTTTTACTTTTCATTTAAAAAGCCAAAGTTTCTATATGTAAAGTATCAATTAGTGCAGTACAAAGTCAATAATAATACATAATGGATAAGTATCAAGAAATGTTATGGACGACACAATATAAAATTTTAATATAAATAAACGTGTGCCTACCTTATAATGATACTAATATCATTATAAAAATAAATCAACTATCTATATCAAAATTATTTGTCTCATCCTTATTGTGTCTCATTTAAGTGCTTGTTATGTTGTAGGTGGTGACAATGCCAGATCACTGTGTAGGTATAAAAAACAAAGTATTGTTTCATCACCAATTAACTAAATAAATCAACAAAGTATGGTTTCGATGAAAGCCTTGATTTGGTGGGAAGTAAGCAATTTCATGACTTCATGTTCTTATAGCCAATTTCATTTACCTAACAAGTTCCATTGCATGTCTTTTACTCTTATGAATCTTTGCTACCACCATTTGGCCAAACCTAATATAACATTATACTTATCAATCTATTATTATGTGAGTAAGGCTTAGTAAACAATTAGGATTGCAGAATTAAGTTTAAGAGTTGAATATCTAGAGAAAATTGATGACAAGGTTGCTCTTTTTAGCGTTAGTAGACCCTTAAAACTTATTCAACATATTAGTGATCTCTATGAATAATGAAAATGCATGCATTATTTATCTAAAAGAAACTTTTTTTTAATACTTTAAGAGGTGTAAAATAATCCATTATGATGTATCATATGTTAAGCATACAAACTTATGAAGATTTCAACTCCTGAACTTAGTCACAATGACTTTTATAAAATATAAAACACATCCAATATTATGAAATGAAACAACATGAATGCTTCTCCATAATTTTCCTACCTCTAATCTTAAAGTATTCCTCACCAAATAAAAACACTAGATTATTTTCATCCTTAAACTACTAATTCCAAACCGAAGCAGAAAGGTAAAAATATTATAGGTTATTTTATTCTTTCTAGTAATCTAGTGATTGCATTTATTCCATTTTATTATTAATTTTGAGTTCTCTTTCTTGCTTTCAAATGTCTTGTCTCAAGCTTCTCTGCATTGCCTTCCAAAACTGAGTGCAAATGATATATTCATACTCTTGTATTTTGACCCCATCTCCTTCTACTCATCAAGGCATAACTCCTTCAATATTAGCATGAAATTGTCTTGAACTAAGAACTTATGGTTAAAAGTTAAGAGTTTAATCTAGGAATGCAAGCTACCAAAACCAACTTGCTTTTGCAATGATCGTGTTTCCTCTGCTTCTTAGTTCTTAACATTAATGTAGTAAATTATAACATAAATATGACAACCTAGTTTTTTGGTTTACCTAAATACTAAATGAATGGCATTGAAAAAGCAATATTATTATCACACAAATTAAATTCTTAGACTGAGATTAATAATTAAATAAATGATGCGCTACCTTTTCCACCATGGATATGTAGATTTGTTCTCCAAACTATAAGTAAACATTGTACCTAACATCACTATCTTTCTACCAAGGCTTCCCTTTCTCTCTTTTTCCACAGACTAGATACACAAATTAAACACAATCACTTAATCACTAGCAATTTAGCCTATCTCTCACATTAAAATGACAATACAACACCTTTTCTTGACCTCAATTTTTCTACTACTTGTTACCTTCCTCTACAATGCACCTATAGTTAAAGAATATTGATTACCAAAAAAAATTAAAGAAGAAAAAAAAAATGTTCCAATATGGATTTAGAAATCATACTTCAAAGCATGAGTAATACCAATTGATTTTGAGGAGTTGAATTCTTAGAAACTTTAATGTACAAGGAAAAAATTATCAAACAATTATAAGTTTAATAAAGTAAAGCAGAGATAAATCACATAAAAACAAGAAGTCAAATAGCAATGCTTACCTAGTACTAAACCTTGGTGTAGGAGAAGTTGTGATGGCCAGTTCAAGCATATGCAAAATAATCAATGAGTACCCCATATCAGTTAATGATATGCGAATGGAAATGAACAAAATAACTAATGAAAAGTTTAGGCATTAAGTGGAATTGGTCCAATATCAAACTTATTATTCAGTTTATTGGAAAATCCATGTTTGTTAAGTAGATCAATTTGGAAAATAATCTCTGAATGGAATTGATGACTTAGTTCTGGCTCAACATGATGTGAGAAAAGAAGACAAGAGGTATGAAGCCATGAAAGATGAGTTGACTCTACCTCTAGGACCAATCATAAGAATATGAGCTAAAAAGTTCAAGGAGTCATTCTAGATTTATATGGGAAGAGTATTAAAGCATGTGGAAGAAACCCATTTGGGTGAATTAGGAGTGGAAAAGGAAACTCAAGTCATTAATATAATTCAAGCCCAACCCAAATGAAGGCCTAATTATTTAAGGACTAGTAATTTTGCCATTTTTTCTATTATAATAGTGTTATGGACCTTATTTGCATAAATTTAAGCCTAGGATATGTATAGTTATGTTTTAGGTTTTAATTTTTAATGTTTAAGTTGTTTTTAGGCTTATTTGACTTAATTCAGTAAGGGCCTAAAGAAGCAATTCGAATTTAGGGTTTTCATAGGAATCTAAAGCCTATAAAAAGGCTTAAACTTATACAATGTAGAAAAAAATTTAGAATATTATTTAATCAAAGGAACTCTTAAGTTTCCTTCTTGGCTTTGCCAACCTCCTTAGGGGAGGATAGCTTGTTTTCTTCTATTACAACAAGAATTATTTTCTTATCAAGGAAATTCCTTATGGAAAATTTATTCTTATTTTCCAATCAACCTATTTTTTTCATTTCCATTTGCTTTGTATTTTAGGGGTTTAATAGGTTGATGATTTCATTTCTTTTCATGTTCTTGCCATACTATATGTCTTAAGTGTTTTAGGTTCTTTAAACTTGGGGTTCCACATAATTTGGTATTAGAGCTTGGATTGGAATTATCCTTTTTGCTGTTTGCTCATTATTGTTTAATAAAGCAATAAAGTGAAAAAGAAAAGAGGTATTTGAAACTATATTGTTGGCTGATTAGGTTATCTTCATAAAGCTCTAATTTTGGTTTCATTAAGGTTTTTTTTGTTGTTTGTGTCTTTAGAGTATTTTTTATTTCATTGAAGGAGAAAAAAAAGAATAATAAAGGAGAAGGAGAGGAGTCCAAACTAATTTGGTGAAGAAAATATAGTAGCTTGAATGCTAAGTTATTTGTAAAAGAATTAATTCCAAGTTTGGTGTTATACTAATCACTTAGTATTAGATGTGTCTTTTCTTTCTCGTTTTTCTTCTTGATTTCTTTCCTAAATTCTTTCTTGTTTCCTTTCAAATTTCTTTCTTAGTTTCTTTCTTGATTTCTTTTAGTTTTCCTTCTTGATTTCTTTCTTGGTTTCCTTTTAGATTTCTTTCCTAGTTTCTTTCTTGATTTCATTCTAGTTTTCTTCTTGTTTGCTTCTTGATATCTTTCCTAATTTCTTTCTTGACGTTTTTTCTTGATATGTGAGTTACATTGGATTCCTTTAAATTTTTTTGAATGATTTATCTTGTGTGAAAATTAATTCTAAAGCGCAATTGAGGACAACAAGCTTTAGTGGTAAAAGGCTTCAATATTGGTGAGCTTAAAAAGAGGAAAAAGCCAATATCAGTGTGAAACACAAGTGAGTTTATGACCTTCAGAGTGTAAACATATGAAAGAGTGTGTGAGGGCTAACCAATCTATTATATTTCAAGTAGTTCTTTTTCAAGTTTAGAATCATGAGCAATTCAGGAGAAAATGCTGAAGTTCATATGAAGTTATTCATGAAGGTCGTGCATGATCAGTTCAGGGCTCTAAACATGTGTTAGATATTTTAGAGTCAACACGTAGATCAAAACTTATTGGAAGACAACCATTTGTTAAAAATGAAGATGAAGAATCTAATCATTATGATGCAAATTCCATAAGGGGTAAAAGGGAAAGGAAGGTAGAGATGATATTTGTCTATTATAATTATGTAGAAGAGAAGAAAGTTAGGTTAGTTACAGTTGAATTTTCTGACTATGCATTAGTTTGGTGGGATGAACTTATAAAGTCTAGAAGAAGAAATATAGAAGATCCTATTGAGACTTAGGATGAAATGAAGAGAGTGATGAGAAAGAGACTTATGTCTTTTTATTACTATAAAGAATTACACTAAAAGTTACATAGGCTTTATCAAGAATCAAAACCTATAGAGGATTACCAGAAGGAGATGGAAATGCTTATGGTTAAGACTAACGTTATGGAATATCCAAAAGTGACGATGACTAGATTGTTAAGTGGGTTGAATAAAAAGATTGCTATCGCGGTAGACATGCAACCATATGTGGTCATAGAGGATCTAGTTAACATAGCCGTGAAAGTGGAAAGACAACAAAAGTAAAGGAGTTCAACAAAGTCATTTCGAAGTCTAGCAATAAATGGAGTTTAAAATGGAGTAAAGATGACAGTAAGAAGAAAGGGCCAAGTTTAGTTTCAAAAGAGAAGGTCAATGAAACAGACAAGAGTAAGGGAAAGAGTACTTCGACACAAAAGGGTACTTTTGATCCACTTTCCAAACATAGAGATATATAGTGTTTTAAGTGCCAGGGGTGTTGTCATTATGCATTTAATTGTCGTAATCATATGACTATGCTTATTAAGGGAGATAAATTTCAGAATTTAAGCATAATAGTTACTCTAATGATGACTTGGGTACGCTAACACTAGAAGATTATTCTAATGTTGATGAGAGTGTTGAATATGCTGTGGGGTTGAATCCTTAGTTATTAGGCATGCATTGAATATGACTATTAAAAAGGAAGGCTTAAAACAAGGGGAAAATATTTTTTATACCAAATGCTTAGTAAGTGGGAAAGCTTATTGCATGATCATAAATAGGGGAAGATATACTAATGTAGCTAGTAAAGAACTTAGGGTCAAAATGTGAAAGCCACCCTAAACCATATAGGCTACAGTGGTTGAATGATAGTGGAGAGTTAAAGTGACTAAGTAGGTTGTTATACCATTTTCTATTGGCAAGTAGAACGATGAAGTTAGGTGTGATATATTACCTATGCAAGCTGGGCATATTTTGCTAGGTAGTCCATGGCAATTTAATAGAAAGGCAATTCATGATGGACTTATAAACTAATACACATTTGAGATGAATTGCTGTATGATCACACTTACTCCTATGACACCATCTGAGATCTTTCAAGACCAGCTCAAAACAAGGTCTTTTACTAATAAAGGTAAGGGTTGTGAGGATTTAAAAAGAAAAGTGGGAAAAGAGGCCAAGAGTGTAAAGAATAAAGAAAAAGGCCCAATGGTAAGTGACTGCATAAGTGAGGAAATGAAAGTGAGATGTGTAGTAGAGAAGATGTTAGCAAGTGAACATAAAATAAAGAATGTGAAAAGTAAGGAAAATGAAATTGATGAGAGTGAAAAAGTTATGAAACAACATTGTTTTTATGCAAAAGAAAGATAGTTAAAGAGTGCATAGTTAGGTAAAAGAGCTTTAATCTTGCTATGCTTCAAGGAAACTTTGTTTACTAACATTGACTTTAATATAAATTTACCTAGTGTGTTTTTGAGTTTATAACAGGAGTATGATGATGTGTTTTCAAAAGAGGTATTTCATAAGTTATTGACATTTAGAGGGATTGTTCATTAGATTAATTTTGTTCTGGGAGTATAAATTCCTAATAGGCTAACTTACTGCAGCAATCTGGAAGAAACAAAGGAGTTGCAAAGGTAAGTAGATAAGCTGTTGGCAAAAAGGTACGTGAGGGAGGGCATGAGTCCTTATGTTGTACTAGTTCTCTTAGTATCAAAGAAAGTTAGAACTTGTAGGATGTGCATGGATTATAGGGCACAAAATCACTATGAAGTATTAACATCCTATTCTTAGATTAGATGATATATTGGATGAATTGCATGGTGCATGTGTTTTCTTAAAAATTAACTTGAAAAATGGCTATCATCAAATTAAGATGAGAGAAGGAGATGAATGGAGAATTGCATTCAAGACAAGCATGGATTGTATGAGTGGTTGGTGATGCCTTTTAGGTTATGTAATGAACTTAGTACATTCATACGATTAATGAATCATGTCTTGCGAGAGTTTCTTTGAAAATTTGTGGTAATCTATTTTAATGATATTTTGATTTATTACAAGTGTTGAGATAATCATATCTTGTGTGTTAAAACTGTTTTGGATGTGCTTAGGAAGGAAAAATTGTATGCTAATACTAAAAAATATGTTTTTTGTCTAGATAAAGTTGTATTGTATTTGGATAAAGGTGTATTCTTAGGTTTTCTTGTGAGGGAATCATATAGTGGAGGGTTAATGGCACATTTTGGTGTGTAGAAGACTTCATATATGCTTACTAAACATTTTTATTGGCCAAATATAAGAAAAGATGTCGAAAGGTTTGTTCCAAATGTGTTACATGCAAATAAGCTAAGTCTAAGTCTATACCTCATGGTTTGTATACACCTCTGCCTGTTCCTGCCAAGCCTTAGACTGACATATCAATGGATTTTGTTTTGGGTTTACTTAGGACCAAAAAGGGTAACGGTAACATATTTGTTATTGTTGATAGGTTTAGTAAAATGCCTCATTTTATTACTTATCATAAAATAGATGATGCAACAAACATTGTTGATCTTTTCTTTAAGGAAGTGGTTAGGCATCATGATGTGCTAAGAATCATTGTGTTTGATAGGGATGCCAAATTCCTTAACCATTTTGTAACGAGTGTTGTGGGGAAAATTAGGCATAAAACTCTTGTTGTCAACTATGTGTCATCCACTGACCGATGGTTAAACTAAAGTAGTAAATAGGACATTAGGAGCCATCTTAGGTGCTATTATAGGTAAGAATTTAAGAACTTGGGAAGATTATTTGTAATTTATTGAGTTTGCATTAATCGAGTTGTACATTCTTCCATAAAAAGAAGGGAATGATGTGAGCACAAAAGGCAAGATGCACAGAGGCATAAAAGATAGGTTGACTCTACCTCGAGGACCAATCACAAGAATACAAGCTAAAAAGTTCAAGGAGTCACTCATAATTTAAGTGGAAAGAGTATTAGAGCATGTGGAAGAAAACTTATTGGGTGAATTAGGAGTGGAAAAGGAAACCTAAGTCATTAATCAAATTCAAGCCCAACCCAAGTGAAGCCTAATCATTTTGGGACTAGTTATTTTGCCATTTTTGTTATTATAATAAGTGTTATGGACCTTATGTGCATAAATCTAAGCCTAAGATATGTATAGTTATGTTCCAAGTTCCTGCTTTTATTGTTTTAAGTTGCTTTTGGGCTTATTTGACCCAACTTATTAGGGGACCACAGAAGTAATTCTAATTTAGAGTTTTCTTTGGAATCTGAAGCTTATAAAAAGGCTCAAACATTTACAATGTAGAAAAAGGTTTTAAATATTATTCAATCAAAGAAACTTTTAAGTTTTCTTCTTGGCTTTACTAACCACATGTTAGGGAGGATAGCTTGTCGTTTTTTATTGCCATAAGAATTGTTTTCTTATCATGGAAATTCCTTATGGCGAATTCATTCTTGTTTTTCAATTAACACATAATTACACATGCAGAGTTTGTCATAATTTGAGGGGAGTTTGGCAAAAAGTTAGATATTGTTGAGGTCAAAAAATACGAGGCTAGCTAGGTTAATGATTGAAATGTTCCATAATCTAACTTAAAATCCACTAGAATAATTGTAAGGCCCATTATTGTGAGGTTTTATGATGGTCATCTTTTGACTGTCATTAAACCTTGCCCTAACGATGGTCGACGAAAGGTCGTCATTAGGGCATTTAAATTGCATTTGAGATGAGTTTCATCTTATATGCTTTTCTTGTGTGCCTTAGTGTCTAGAGTCACCTGATACTTATAGCTCACAACTGCTCCCACTTCACTGTCCGTTGCAAGCTTTCATTGTTTGCTTACTAGTCAGTTGCCATTCGCCATCTGTGTTAAACCCGTCAGTCTCCTCTTCTCATCTCTTATGGGTTTGTGATGTGATGTGGTTCATGGTCTGCCATGGTTCATGCTATGGTTCACCATTCGTGCTCTGCCATGGTCTAAACATTGGCCGCTGCCCCCTGCCATTGTTGGTCACTGCCAGTAGCCCCTCTCAAGTAACTTATATATATGTTTTAGAGTTTTATTTGATTTTTTTTTTAAATTTGCATAACAAAAGTGATTGGAATTCCTCTTCCTTCTTTGACTATCTCTATATATGTTTTGTTAAGAATGTGTCCTTTTATTCTTATGATTGACTATCTCTATATAATTTGAAACATACATTTAAATTGATTGTTAAAGCGTTAAAAATGTGAGATAAGAACCATAATATGTGGCATGTGAGAGCAAAATAAAATAATATGTGATAAGACAATAAAAATTAATTATTAACTTACCAAAAAAATTCTTCAAACAAGAAAATAAGTTACAATAATATATGATAGCAAATGCTTAATTGAGTATTTAGTTTTGTCTTTAAATAGTAGAAATGTTTGTTTGGAATGGATATATATGTTACTCATTGTTCGGTGGAAGATTTATTTCCTGCTTAATTCTTAATAATATGCCCATATTAAATGGGTAGTATATTTATTTTTAGATTAGTGTAAATTTCATACCATATATAGTAATGTCATTTAGTTTTTTGTGTATCATAGATATGGTTGATGTTTCAAACATTATGGTCTTTTAGTGATAGTGTTATTGATTTTACATTTTCAGAAATAGATAAGTCTTGGATTACCAAGCCCTGAAATATACCTGAATACTTAGAGAGACTTAATGATTTCTTAGATTTTACATTTGCTAATGGAGGTGTTGTGGGTAAAATAATATGCCCTTGTCAAAAATGTAAGTTTAAGAAATGACAAGCTAAAGAAATTGTGTGAGACCACTTAATTATTAAGCCATTATCATAAGGTTGTACTTTCTTGGTAAGATATGGGGAAAGAGGTAGAGATTTACCTCATGTACAACTTGTGTCAGTGCTATAAGCTAGTGAAGGAAGAACTTTTAGAGTTGATCCTGTGCATGATATGATCTATGATGCATTTAGGGTTTATAATGACAATGAAATGATGGACAAAGTTTAAAGTCCACCTCAATTATCTTTTGACCCAAAATGAATAAGGTGGTAAATGAGTTTTAAGAGTTAATTAGGGATGGACAACAAAATTTGTATGAAGGATATCACAAATATTTGAACATATCATATTTGGTGAAGTAGTATCACATTAAATGTCTATGTGGAATCAGTGAAAGTTGTCTATGATATTTGAGTTACTAGCTGATGCCTTTGTGAATGCAAAGATTCCTCTTTCTTTCTTTGAGGCAAAGAAAATTATTAATAAATTGGGATTCAACTATTAAAAAATTCATGCTTGTCCTAAAGATTGTATGTTATATTAGGGAGAGGATGAAGCCAAAGATGTGTGTATAAATGATACAATATATCTAGGTGGAAACCAAAGAAAAAGGGTAACAAGCATATGAACACGCTTGTTAAAATACTTAGATACTTTCCATTGAAACCATGATTGTAAAAGCTCTTTATGTCCCCTAAAACTACTGAGCACAAGACGTGACATGCTATAAATAAAAATAGTGATAACATGATGAGACATCCAAGGGATTCCAAGGTGTGGAAGCAATTTAATATAATGAATGCTCAATTTACTTTAGATCCACAAAATGTTCTTTTAGGGTTTACCACTAATGGTTTTGAATCCATTTGGCAACTTAAGTACATTCTAAATCATTTGGCTAGTGGTACTCATACATTATAGCCTACCTCCCTTGATATGTATGAAACAAAGTTCATTTATTCTTTCAATGATTACTCTTGGAAAAAAACACCAGGAAATGAGATAGGTATATCTTTACAACCACTAATAGAAGAGCTAAAAAAGTTATGGGATGTGGGGTTAAAACATTTGATTCATCCACTAATGAGATGTTTAAGCTGTGTGCAACTATCATGTGGATAGTTAGTGATTTTCTAGGGTTTGGAACTTTATCTAGGTGGAATGTCTATATTAGGTTAGCTTATTCCACTAGTAATTTTGACTCTATCCTTATTTGCCCTTCCTATAATAAAAAGTGATGTTTCATGGGTTATCGTCATTTTCTGCATATAGGATATAAATTTATATTAGCTCAAGTAGATTTGATGGAAGAGAAGAAAAAAGAAACCCCTTATAGTAATAGTTAGATCATAAATTTTAATACAGCTTAAGGATGTTGAGGACGTATTTGGAAAAGATATAGAGGATGAAAATAGAGGAAGAAGACCTCAAGGATCTGTTACTTGGGTTGTGATATTCAACAATGGCATAAGAAGAGCATATTTTTTCAACTTTCTTATTGGGAGAGTCATTTATTATGCCACAGTCCTGACATCATACACATTAAAAAAAATGTTTGTGACAATGTATTGTTAACCTTACTAAATGAGTATGGGAAATCAAAAGACCATTTAAATGCATGATGAGATTTACAAGAAATTGACATAAGGTTTTATCTGTGGCCAGATGATAATGGTAAATATCCTCCGGCTTTGTTCACTTTGTCTAATGCAAATAAAGATATCTTTATGTGGAATACCATTAAATGTGCTCAATAAAGAGGTAATGTCCAATGTATTTATTCTTGCATTACAATTTTCACTATGTCTTCTTGTTGATTTAATTAAAGTGCATTATAATTAATGAGTATTTAGGAAAATTGAAGTCATTTGTATGGAATAGGACGCAGCCAGAGGGATCAATAGATGATTGTTACTTGCCCCAAGATGTTTTAACTTTTTACTTGAGATTTTTGGACGGAGTGGAGACCGTATATAACCAACCAAGATGTGTTGGTGATTAGCCTGATGTGGGAGCATCCAATGTTGATATTATGTTTCCACAACTTGGAAGATTGGTCAGTAATTTTAAGTACTTTAGTCTATCTCCTATGCAAAAATTAAAATCACATCGTCACATTTTGACCAATTGTGGTGTAGTAGACCCATTTCTTTAGTAAGTAAATTTTAATCACTGGATAAGTGCACAAAACCACATATTCTAATTGCCCTAAATATATTTTCCATGTTAAGAATTCAAAGACTATGTAAAGAGACAATTAAAAAGGTGTACACTGTCTTCTTTTAAGATAGACAAGAGGGTTCATTAGGAGTTTGTTGATTAGTTTTCTCAACATGCAAGCATTTAAACATCTTTGATAGTTCATTTATATTATGTATTTATCTAATTATACGATTCATCATTGTTTTTTTAAGATTAGAATTAATGTGAATACATCCCATTCAGTTGATATGAAGTTCCTTGCTATGGGTCCATTGGATAAAGCACGACGTTATAGTGCATATAATGTTAACAAATTTAAAATTTGAACAATTGAATGAGACTATGGGTTAAAAACTATAAAATTGTGGAGTTTTAGAACATTTGGTATAAGAAGTAAATCAGGTAGTAGTAATAGTCAAATGTGCTTCAAAGGTGTACCATATTACGGGAACTTGTTAGATTTATTTGAATTAAATTATCGTGTTCGGTTCACATTTTTTTTTTTTGCTTAAAATTCATGTGGGCTAATACGATCACTACTATAAGAATTGTAAATGATGAATTGGGATTCACATCTATGAATTTTTCACGATTAATATACACAGGTAATAATGAAGATGACGAGTCATACATTTAAGCTTCAAATGGTATATTATGTGAAGCATGAGTCGAACACATAAAGCCACGAGACCTGTTTAACATGGGTGATGATGATGATAATGTTATTT